>JAPDSC010141119.1:1060427-1108962 GCA_026290005.1 Latrodectus geometricus
ATTAAATTAAATTTATGATAAAAATAAATTACATCAAATATTATGTACTTGAAATTAATTATACTCTATATTGAGTGAAATTATAATTTACTGAGTGATTGCAAAATATTTTCAATGTTTGTTTGTATAGGAAAATTTATGATTTGTTTCTTTAATATTTCTGCGTATTGAAATGTATAATAATATTTGTTTAAATAAGTATGCAAAGTAAATGCTTTTTGTACTAGTAGGTGACTACAATCATTTTTAAAGTTTTTATGCTTTTCAATAACAAATATTAAAATTTCTAGGACACAAATCATTAAAGTGCGTGATATATTAAGGGAATGTTTAAAATTCGGATCATGTCATTAGGCGTTGCTAGGGAATGAGTTTCTGCTTCCAAACTCATGAATTTCTACTAGGATTTAAGAGCAAGTTCTATTTTTGTTCTTCTTGGTTTACATTTTCCCTACTTGCATCATTCATGATGTACCATTTCCCTTGAAAGAGATTTCATGTCAACTTAATAAACATGCTGCTACATCGGCAGAATTAAATACCGTATTTGAGCAGATCCAATCATCAAATAATTCAAAAAAGATATCATTCTGTGAATGTTTATTTTAAAAGCAAAAATAAGCTCCTCTTCAATTACGAGTTGGAAATGATGTATTTAAGCAATAAACTATATCTCGTATCCCTCTCTACAATGTATAGTATAAAAAATAATCATGTTTTTTCAGGAAATGTGTAAATAATTATTTAAAAATTTATTATGCAATATTTAAGGTTTTTATAAAGCAATTTTGTGAAAATTTAAAATGTCGACTTTTAATAAAAAATCAACAGAATTTTTCTTGCAATAAATAATCACTAATAAATTTTGAGAAAAATATTGTATATTTCATTTAATAAATTTAGAAAATATTGTAATTGTATTAAATGAGGAAAATTTAAATTGCGTTTTGTTTTCCTATAGCATACGTATTCTGTAGACAATTATACTTATTTTTACGGCAAATCTCACGTATATTTAGTAAAGTATAAACAAGTAAAAGATTAACAAACTGGAATTTATAGAAAACGGTTTAAATTTTATTTCATGAAATTTAATTTCAATACTGCAATAATTTGAGTTAAATAATTTTATAATAATATTTTGATAATGAGCTTTAAATTATTTGAGGCATAATTATAAAGTATGTTGTCCAATTATGCATTTTAACTTAATAAAATGAAATTGTATTTAATACATTTAATTAAAATATAAAAAATGTTTTCTCTTGTTTCTCCCAAAGAACAATTTTTTTGTAGTAAAGAATGAAATGTGCACGGGAATCAAATGCTTTAAAATATGTACTTAAAAATATATAAGTAAATTATAGAAATGTTGCAATACATTAACATTATATTCTCTTTCAATAATATATGATTTTTAATAATGTTTTTGAGCAGATGTATAAAGGTTGAAAGTATTTATAGATTAAATTTACATAAGAAAAATTTTGGAATTTCCAATTAATTTTTTCTCGCGTTTGATTAACATTTTCTAACTTTTAAAAATTCAAGAAAATTACTGTATTTTTCAAAATTTGTTCACTTCAAAAATTGTTCACGTATTAATTTATATAAACTGTATGTATATCTTGACGTATAATAACTTAAAATGTATTTATCTAACTTATTAGTCTATTAAGCATTTAACGAAAGTTCAACAGTTTTTTCCTTAAATTCCTAAACCTCTGCTGCAACTTCTTGCAAAGTTAAACAAAACTGTTCTTAGCAGACGTTCTGACAGCAAGAAAACTTGATTATTTAGTTAAAGAAAAAAAATACTGCAGGAAAATTGATTCTTCTACGGAAGAAGTTAATATTTTCATCATAATATTTCATAGTATTCTCTTTTAATCTGTCATATAATATAATAAATGGGTACAGAAATTAAGTAATTCTTTACATCACTAGAACCAAAAATAGTATTTAAATATTTTCAGATATAAATTTTCTTTTTCGTATATTTCTATTTATATAGTTAATTATTTCATATATTTAATAATTTTTAATTTAAAATTAATAAAAGTAAACATTAATTTCTTCGGAAAAATTAACATATTTATCTTGATTTACATTTTAGATTGTCTAGGCTCTAAGGAAATTTGGAAATTTATGCTTAAAGTGAAAACTAATTATAGAAAAGTATTGTTTTTTCAAAAAGATGTAATAATTGATAAATGGCTTTTATTAAAAATATATTGAGATATTTTGTCAAAAATACCAATAATCGCAATGTTTTAGTACTAAAACTCAATGCGCATCTTTTTTTCCATTTTTCTAAATAAAAATTTGTTGGACACATAAAAAATAGTGAAAATTTTAGATCAATATTTGAAAATAAATTTTTAAACTAACTCTTTATTAATTAGTATTAATTTAGATTGAAATTTGCAATAAAAATGTTGCAATTGCATGTAAATATCAAAAAGGATTTGCGGATACTACTTACGACTATTGTATTTTTACAAATAATTCAGTTTAACTGAAAAAAATATAAGAAGTTATAAATTATCACTTCTTTTAAGGAAATTCTTAAAAACAGAAATTAAGCTACAGAATTGGGGAAGAAGGAATTTGCATTTACTCCATGCTTTTCCATTAAATGTCTTGCTAAGCAGAAAAATTCTTTAAAATCTTAAATTGTTACTGCACATAATGTTATAACAAAAAACAAATTTGTGATAATTTAAAATGAGAATTTTAAATTAACATCATTTAAACAAAAAAATTGAAATTTTGTATTAAATTCAACAATAACAAAATAATTTTTCATAAAAAATGTATTTAAAATAAACAAGTTAGTGTTTATGTTTTTCAGCTGCTGTTATATATCATCTTTAAAGTCGAAATCCTGTTTCCTCGATCAAGGTCAATAATAGATGTATATGTTTCACCAACTCTATATTCATTCTTATTTTTACAAAATTTTATTAAAACAAATAAATAATAATTCATATCTTCAAATATAATAATAAACGTATCAATAATTATATTGATAAGAGTAAATTCTACAGAGGAATATCAGTAGTTAGATGTGTTTAAAAAATATTGTTGCCATATTTTACAAAACAACAATTATAGTTTTAAGTAACTAACTAATATTTTAAGAAATTTATTTCCTAAAACAATGCTAAATAAGGAATTACATAATAAATTTACGTAAATTAATTTAAATAAAATAATTTTAAAATCAAAGCATTTAATAATCTTGATGCATTTAAATGTTTGTTTAAAAAATATATTTTTGATAGAGATTTGCTTTTTCATGATATAAAATTAATGAAAAAAGTGTTTAACTTATTCAAAAAATTGCCAGATAATACTAAGCAGTTAAGCTAATGAAAACATATATCGCGCTAGTAATTATTATCTCACTCACACACGCACACGCACACACACACACGTGTGGGTGTTTGTGTGTGTGTATGTTTTTGCTTTAAAACTAAGCTTCAATATTATAAGTTCTGACCATTAAGATCAGCATGCCTGTGATATTTCATTATTTTCTTAATGAATAAGGATAAGTTTTTCTTGAAAATATTTTCAATGATTACTTTGCATTGTTGGTGGTTAAATTTTTTCTGAGGTGTTCGTATTGAATATAAAGGAATACAGTGATTAAAAAGGATTAAATAAAATATTATTCAAGCAGAATCATAAGTAGTATGAAAGTTTCTTGATAAATTATTACGTGAAATAACTCAACAAACTAATTAGAATCCCCTGAGAATAAAAAAAAGTTTCGTAGAAATCAAAATTATCCATTCAGTAGCAGAAATATTTGCTAAAGTAGTCTAAATATAAATCAATTTAGAATATATATTTAAGTAAGTAAGTGAAGCACAAAAGAGTTTCTGAAAAATTTGAGTCTGGAAATAACACAAACTAAAATCGTTCTGAATTTGAGCATCACGCACAGATATTTAAATTGGTATAGGAATAGGATACGCCTAAAACAATATCAAACATTTCGTGAATGGAATAAAGTTTCTAGAATCAGTAAATACAATTCGAATAAAGCTTATTTTAAAGAAATAAATTTCACAAATGTGATTGGAAGTTGTTATGGAAAATATTACTGAAATATCAAACAATTCACATAAAAAATATATAATAGTAGATCCCCTTTTGAATATAGATTGAAAAACAAAATTATTGCTTTTCTTATAAATATAATTGAATTGAATTGATTGCTGAAAATATGCATATATTATCGTTAAAGAGTGAAATCTGATATTTTCTAGAAAAACTAAGTATTTCATTTGATAATAAGATAACCATAGTTAAAGTATATAAAATTATTGAATTCCTCAATTATTTATGACTATATGCATTTCCATTGAATACCCATTTTTTAATTGTTATATTAGGTAATACAGAATTCAAAAGTTCTTTGAAACTGTTATAACAATTTTTTGTCAGTTTCGAACCACTAACAGCTGGTTGCAATGTTGTGTGTTTACTAGCTTCATTCCGTTGCAGTTAGGCCTTGAATTTAGACATTGTATTTATGGAAGTGCTTTACATTTTGGATTATTAACAGGTATATTTGCAAGCTGTTTTCAAGCAATGACTTCTACAGGAGTCGGAGACCAACCTGTTAAAAAGTAAGATTTCCGGAAGCTTGAGAAAAAGGGAGACACTATTATACTTATCCGTGAAATGTTATTAATTTTAGCAAAAACTGATAAAGCACAGAAAAGAGTATCACGTGATTATTTTTTACACCAGCATTATACTCTTTATTCATAATCAGTAACTTTACAAAATAACTTATAATAGTTTTTTTAAGCACTTTTCTATTCATTATGTTACAGAATTAGTATGAAAACATAAAATTCTTAATCTATTAACCTTAACTGGTTTTTTTTTACATATTTCAGGGAAATCCGAGTTACTCTATGAAATAAATGAATTAGACTCTTTATCAGTAATATATACATAAAACAATGTCACAGAAAGTGAAGGTTTTATTTTTAGATAGATGCAACATTGCGAGATACAAGTATAAAGATATTCGTGATATTTCTTTCAGAATAATAATTGAATGCTTATAAATATTCTAAGGGAATCCAACAATTTTATTTTCCTAATTTCATACTTAAATCAATATAAGTGAATAGCATGTTTTCTCTATGGAGAAACTGAGATGAGTAATACAGAGTTAGAAAGCGAAATAGACATTATATAATGAAAGTTGCCATTATTTAGGCAAAACAACTCCAAAAACGAAACAGTTATTTTAAGGAAAGAAAATTACAAGATAAAATATTTTAATAGGTAAATTATTTCTAGAGGACATAGTGATTTTAAATAAAAATATTTGCCTAAGATAATTGACTCTAGCTTTTGCCTATTGCATAGGTATGAGAATGATGCATTTTAATATAGCCTTTTTAGAAAAACACCATATTGACTTGGCATTCCCCAATATCCATGTAATATTGTCCACACAGTCTTTACATTTAAATCATCCAGAATAAATTCTGTTTTGTCAGGTTGAACCTGAAGATAAATGCCTATTTTTAAGTATACAAAATTCATTAAAAAGTTTCAGACTCATTAAAACATTTTTCTTAGTAGGCTTCTATAGTTAACTCTTTCTGTTTCTGTTTTACTCAAATGGTAGCATAACACATTTACATATTTAAGTGTGAGTCACTCACATGTCCATATATATTGGGTAAATAAAGACAGTTCTTTGAATGGAAAAGAATTCAGAAAATAAAATCATCTACTTCGCTTACAATGTCATTAAGGAATATATGTACTAATATACAGTGTGATTCATCTCATCGGTGACAAACTTTAAGGATCGATAGAGCACACCTAGACGAACATTTTTGAACAGGGAATGTAGGGTCCCTGACGCGATGGTAAGGCGCTAGGTGCTTTTGAAAATGTAGGTGCCGAAATTCGAAACGTCATAAAAACTAGGGAAATGGTTAGATTTTCTTGCTTTTTGCGGCAAAATGATTCTGTTTTTTTAGACTTTCTTCAGTACTAATTTGATAAGCATATCTCTTAAAACATTAATAAAGGGCGCTGTAGACTTTGGGTTCAAAATTTAAGTTAGAGTATAAACTTTGGCGAGCATGTGTTAAATTATCAAAATAACGAACTTAAAGTTGTTGTCTAGCTCTCCAAATTTTACAGCGCCCCCTATCAATGTTTTAAGAGATACGTTTATCAAATTGGCACTGAAGAAAGTCTAAATAAACAGAATCATTTTGCCGCAAAAAGCAAGAAAATCTTACCATTTCCCTAGTTTTTATGACGTTTCGAATTTCGGCACCCAAATTTTCAAAAGCGCCTAGCGCCTTACCATCGCGTCAGGGACCCTAAATTCCCTATTCAAAAATGTTCGTCTTGGTGTGCTCTATCGATCCTTAAAGTTTGCCACCGACGAGCTGAATCACCCTGTATAATTATTAAGAGTGTGCCTTGATTATAAATGCTCTTTGATATATTCCTTCAATAATATTTTATTGATATTATATTGCTAAAATGTTTTCATTAACTATAAATTGGATAATTAAATGAATTTATTTAAAATTAAGTTAGATATAAAAGTTTCTTAATTTTTGCTTTCATTTAATTAAAAATATATTCAAATCCTCATTACTTGTATGGTAGATGATTTGGAAGAATAAACAGTTTATTTCATTCTTTTAAAAAATATTTTATTTTTAAAAAAACAAAACAAAAATAAAGCTAAAAAAGTTTGTTCAAAATTCAAAAACTGGATGTAGATAATCATTTCCTGTTCCAGTTCATTTACGAAACTAGAACAAACGTGATCTGATTTTGAAAGAAAATTGGAGAAATGATTTTATTAGCTTAAAAATTCTTTTTAAATTTTATAAAAGAAAATCATAAAAATACGTGTATATTCTTCGAATGTTGAAAAATAGATATCGCAATATTTGAGTAATTTATTATCATGCATTTTAGAATTTTATATTGCTTGATTATTAAAGACATTTTGATTTCTGAGGAATAAACTTTTTTTATAAATAAAATATTTTATGTTCGTATATTTATAGATCGCTAAAAATTAATTGCAAGGTATAATTTTTTTTTTCGTTTTAGTTTAATATTAAAATTGAACCACCATGGAACTATCTATTTTATCTTATTGGTAATTTAACTTTATTCACTGCTGCATTAATTTACATATATGTTTTCAATTATTATCTTCTTAACATTACGTGTAAATGTGTTTGTAAATTTAATTTACGGATTTCTGTGCTTTGCTATTGATTTTATTTAGATAAAAGAAATTATAACTTAAATTAATAAAATTTCAGCTTTAAACAAATTTTAAAATAATAATGCTTATACTTTTTTGCTTTTTCTTTGTTATTTGGAGCAATATTGCAGTTACTTTAAATATTAACTGCAATATTGCTCCAAATAATTAAGAAACATGATCAAACTCGTTATAAGTTTGCAGTTGAGACACTTTAAGATTACCTAACATCCCTTAAAATTAACAATTAACATTAATAAAAGTCACTTAACATTTACTCTTAACAATATCAAAAAATAAAATGTAATCCTTTAACTGCCCCAGACTGTTTCGTTCTGATATCAAATAGTTGAAACATGAGTTGGGTCATATTTTTGAATTAATCCAGTGAGGGCCCAAAGATTTTTCGTTTTTAACTTTTTTATTCACAACACAGATATTAGCAACAAGCGGAAGCCATAGACTAAGAGAAAGTGAATAAGTGTTACACATTTATTCGGAGAGCCAAAAGCGCCATCTGTTTTGGGGGAAATGCAAAACAGATAGCGGAAGTGCTGCAAACAAGCCTCTTAATTGGTTTATAATAAGTGATGAAGTTTCTCTACACCTGTTGCCTTTTATGGATATGAATGCTGGATACTCAACAAGGCAGAGAAGATCTACTACTGATTTTTGAAAAAAAATGTTGAGGGAAAATCTTTGGACAGCTATTAGAAAATAATATATGAAAAATCTCTTACAATCATTAAAATCTATGAAAAATATAATGATCCTCACATCATACAAATAGTAAACGCTTAAAGTATTAGATGGCTATAAAGATATGATTTCCCCTCAAAATATAACATTTTCAAAAATAGAAGGAAACCTTCAAAAGGGGTGACACCATACAATATGGTTAGATAGTATGGAAAAAAACCTGAATTTGTTAGAGTTGAACCGATGGGAAAATTTTGCGCGGGATGGGATCAGGTGGAGGAAACTTGGGGAGGCTGCCTTAGCCTGTAACAGAACGTAGCACTTATGATGAAGAAGCTGTAGTTGTTTGGTTCTGTAAGGCTGATCTTATACATGTCATTTCCAATGTTAGTTGAGATCCTGCTTACCTGTTTAAAAAAACTTCGCATTCCATTAACTTAATCAATGATTAGATTTCATTCAATTACTGAAATTCAATTAGTCCGTGAAAGAAAATACTAGGTAATAGTAATCAACTTTCCTACCTACAAATTCCATCACTTCCCAATAAGGATTTATTTTTTCAATCAAGACAAAGCATGGTATTCTGATAAAACAGATTTTACAAAGCTGTGTTCTAAAGTATGAAGTCTGAGACATAAATGCAATATATGAAATAAATGGTATAAACTGTAATAATCTTATACAAATTACAATATAAATAACACATAAAATCTTCAGAGCTTATAATAATCATATATAAATTCACATAGAAAACAAGGATTTATTCACACACACAAATGTAAATAATAATTAATAATATTTCTAAACAAAAAAGTAGATATTTGGAATATGGAATTTTCACATAAAAACCTATAAGAAGATTTTTATAGTAAATTTAAATATTCATACTATATGCTTGCGTAAAATGAAAAACCATTTTTATACTGTTATTTTAGAAAATGTAAAAGTCCCTTAACGCTGATGGTTATTGTTCAATATAAAATATATTTTGGACATTTTATATGTTGAGTACATAATTAAATTTTAAAATTAAGTATAATCATATCAAGCTCATTATAGAATTATTTGTATTCATTTTAAAAATTAAGTTAATACTAATTTTCTTATAAAAGTTGAATAGTTAGCTATTATACTTAAAACATATCGAAAATGTTGAAATCACCAGAGAAAGGAAAAGCAGTTTTATTGAGTTAAGCAACAGTAATTATGGTTCATTTAACAGATAAAGCATTCTTTAATAAGATTGTGTTTGAAGACTTACGTAATCTGAAAAAAAAATATGATAAACATCATAAATAAGATACTTTAGCAGCACGCCATGAGTATAATTGTGTTTACATAGTGAAAGATGACTATCACAATTTCGGAAGTACTTTCCTAAAAAATAAACAAACCTCAAACTACTAACAAAAATCATAATAAAAATTCAGATATTTATACAAACTTTGTACGATAAAAAGAAAGAGTAATAAGAAAATCTTATATTAAAATAGTAAATATAATAGAATTTTGCTGATAATTTTTTTTAAACTTATGAGTAAAATTCTGTTTGTACAATAGGTTATTCGTCCAAATGCTTGATACAGTTATGAAAATGAACATTTTTATGTGGAAAATGAATTTTCTTTCGGACAATGTAAATATAAACGGTGTACTTATATAAGTAAATTATGTACTTATATATTATTATTTTAATTTCGTGTTTATTCAATGCTTGAAATTAACACGAAATTAGCAAAAGTAATTTTTTTTACAAACTTGTCTGAAATTTTTGGATAAATTTGATGAACTTTAGAAAATGTTAACCGTAATCATATTTTATTCCGAAATAAAAGAAAGTAAAAAATGGAAACGGTAAAAAAAATCACATGCATCCGTTCTAGATTTTAAAGTGATTTCAAAATATTCTATTTACAACAAATATAGATTTCATAGTAATTGTGATAATTTGTTTACTTGTCAGAATCAATTTAACATGTCTAAAAATCTCAAGTAATTTGTGATATATTTACAGAAATAAGTAAAACCTTTGATTAGTATGTATCAAAACCGTATTTAAGCATTTAGAAATATTAAATTATATAATCGAGCCATTATAGTATGTAAAATTACGGAGATTTGAAGCAGTTTAAAAATGTTATTGACACTGGAAGTTTAAAAAAATTTAATAAAATATTTCAATTTATTTTAATTCCAACTCTTTTTGATTACTTTATTTTTAATTGATAGGACAATACAATTGAATGTATCACTTTAATATTTTCATAACTTGTTATTAAATAATAATAAATTATTTAATAATTAAATTATTGTTATTTTATAAAAAGATTTTTATATGATGCAATCTAAAAATGCATCCTAAAAAAGTACTCAGACTTGTTAAGAATTCATATGTAAAATATTAAGTTAAAACCCATTTCTTTGAAATCAAATGAAATTTATTTAAATGGCATTGCATGCTTTTATTTAGAAAAATCTATATTAAGTTAGTTTATTTTATTTTTTAACGAAACATGTTTTAGGTATATAATTCTTTTCCACTTAAAATTTCTCTGTAGGTTTATGGTAACAATAATGTTTCAATATCTTACTTTCAGATTTAAATATGGATTTATCTTTAGATATGGGACTGATCATTTTTATATTTTGACGAATATTGAATTATAAAATCCAGAAATAAAGTTTCTTCAATTTGTTTATTAGAATTTATTTTAAATACCTTTTGCAACAATAAAATTATACTTTTCACTTTTGTCTACGATAATTTAAACATATCCTTCATCTTCTGGCATTTTATTTAATATAAAATTAATGAATTAATAATGAATAATAATTGATTAATAATAATAATTAATGAATGAATTAATAATTAATGAATTATAATATATAAATTGATGAATTTTGACTTGAAAATATTTTGTTCCTGCTTAGGAGCTTTTACCTAAAACTGTTAACATACCTGCTTAAATTAAAAAAAGTTAATTCTAGAAATAAATTAAAACCTTCAGAAGGAATTTCTTTGGAAAGCAACTTGTAGAAAATATGATAATGCAACTGAGTTGATTAAAATAGTTTTAGGATGCATGGGAACTAAAATGATGCATAGTTTAAAAAAGTCAAAAGCTTTGAAAAATAATTTACGTTAAATTTTTTTATCGCCTTTTGTCAATGTGGTTTAAAAAATGTATAACTTATAAAAATTTGTATTTCAAATAATGAAATACGTACTGAAGTCTAAGCATATTCCATATTTCGTTGATTTTTTACATGTTATAAAACTTACATTAAAATTTTACTTCTTTTAGATTTTTATTATCTGATTTGAGACTTCTCTTGTGCTAAATACATCAATAAGATAATTAAAAAAACTGACGATTTCAACAAAAATTTAAAATATTTTGAAATAAGTTATATGCTTAAATTATATACATGTTTACAATTTTAAATGACTATTGGAGAGAAAAACTCATGTTTAATTTTCCTTAATTTATATTAAATGAAGCTGAAAATTTTACGAACAAGAGACATTAACGATGTTAATAGTTAAATAAGTTTTTCCGATAAGTCTATTACGATTTGAAAGCTTTTAAAAGATTTTCAGATAAGTTTAGTAATTTATCAGTTTCATAGGAAATTACAAAATTTGTTAAAATTAAATGATTTAAAATTTTAAATAAAATAAAATTTCCACCAAAATAATGTAGAATTTTGTTTTTATAATGCAGAAGTATGTGTGATAACATGAATTGAATTTTGTTAACATTAATTTAATTAATAAATGTAATACGATTCTTCCGACGAAATATACGCATTGTTTCTATAGATTTTATATTTAGATTCGCATATAGTTTTCTTCGATCATCTTCAATTACCAAATGATACAAGTCTCTATTCTTAATATATAAGAAAATATCATGCTTTTTTAGTCAGTTTTCCCATGTCAAAGTATTGTATATTCGAGGAAAAATAAAATAAAGAACGAAAATAACTTTCCAAAATCTATGGTATGAAATATAAACAGTCATGAAGTATTTTTCCTGTAAGCAATATCTTTTCTTAGAAATGTCAATAAATGCTTATATCAACAACGACAATATTTCAACTGCCTTAT
Source organism: Latrodectus geometricus (assembly GCA_026290005.1). Classification (NCBI taxonomy): domain Eukaryota; kingdom Metazoa; phylum Arthropoda; class Arachnida; order Araneae; family Theridiidae; genus Latrodectus; species Latrodectus geometricus. The sequence goes on from JAPDSC010141119.1 coordinate 1,072,529, forward strand.
AGACTTCTTTTCTGAATGGGAGCCCGGAATATAATACATAATTCATCACACACAGGAAACATTGTGTACAAATTTATCTTTTCTGCAGTTCTTGGAATGAGAAATTTCCACAGCAAAGGATACATCTTCACAACAAAGGATTTTGAAGATAAAATCGAGAGAAAATAATGTTACAACTTTGAAGCATTTACTGTTTCAAAATAAATTATTGTACTACTTATTTCTTTGAACTGTAATGTCTGGAAATATTGCGATTTATCATGTAATTTTAAGAGCATTACACCATTAATGTTATTGTTCAACTTATGCATTAAGAGTACTTCACAGCATTTACTATTGAATTATTATTAGGTTTACACTATATATACACACATTTAATGGTATTCTGTAATTAAAAACCAAACGGTTTGGTCAAAATTAAAAATTTAAAAACATCATAAACTTATGAAAATTATGAAAAATTTGTCAAAATATGTAAAAATAATAAATAGATATAAAACTAAATCAGGATTACATATTTTTACAAATAACCTTACAAGCAGGAAGACTTACAAAATATTGTGATTAATTAAAAAAATATTATTTGTCTCAACAAAATAAAATATTATTGATAATACTAAAGTGTTTGTTTCCACTGGAATTGATTTGCAAAAATTATGTTAGAGAAATAATTATACATACAATGTAATAAATATTGTACCTAAATAAATATTTTTTTTATCTAAGTTTTTTTTTTAACATATTAATTAGATATAGTAGCAGAAATAATTTATTATTGTGATTCTGCTTTCTTTTAGAAAATGAAAAGAGTTTTTATCATTAAATATTAAAATGTAAAATGATAGCTGCAAACACATTGCGTATGAAAATAATTTACACTTTGATTTTGCTGAATAAAATATCAATATCTTGGATTTTTTAAATAATGCGTTTCTTATTGGTTTCATTTGTATTTCTTTCCTACTTAAGTTATCATTTTTTAAGTTCTTGTATCTTTACTGCAATTTGGTTTTCTAATTAACAAAGTTTGAAAAAACTTATGATCTATTCAATTTTCTTTTATGAATGATGTAAAATAAAATGCTTAAATTATTTTATTTAAATATAGAAATTATAAATTTAAGTTTTCAATTTATGTTTCTAATTCTGTAAAGAAAAGTTTAAATTTTATCAGATTGACTTTCAAAATTTACAAGAATCGTGTGTATAGATCAGAGTTTATTAAATACCTTCCTACTTTGAGGTTAATTTAAAAGTAGATTTTAAATATAAAATAATCGAAATATATAGAATGAAGACATAACAAAATCTCAATATCATATGATTCATATATTAGTCAATATTAGTCACCCAATTCAATAAAATGAATAAACTTAATTTAATAGCTGCTAAAATACTTATAATGTCAAATTTTAAACTTATAAAAAAACATGTATTGTATTTTTTAATAAAACTCTACTGTTAATATTAAATTTCATTGCTCAATTTTCTTTTCTAAAATATTGACCATAATATCTAAAACCATGAGATATGTTTTAATAAAGATATAAGATCAGATATAAAAGAAGCCACAAATTTGTATGTTCTTGCAGGTAGCGCTGTTTCCGAATATTTAAAAAATTCCCTTTTATTTAGAAAAGACTTCAAATAACATAAAAATAAGTAAAACTGTATAAAGAAGAAAAATTTAAAAATTTAGCTGGCAGAAAATATTCTTAGTACGAACAGCTGTTGTTTAAATTCTTTTAATTTTTTTACTCTTTTCAACATTTTTTCTTGCTTTAACAACGGTAAAAAATGACCTCTTTTTTATGGAGAGCAATTAACTTAATCTTCTTAAATTAAATATCATGTTTAGAAAACTTTAATTAAGACGAAGCCAAATTATACGTTCATTCAATAGCATCTACTTTATACTTGCTTTTGTTGCCTTGACTTGAAAAACAAGTCACAAAAATAATAATTAAAACTAAGAATTTATAATAACTCCTAAAGTAAATAAACCACAGTTTTAGAAATATTTTCCAAAATCTATAACAGTATCTCAAAAATATTTTGTTTTATATTTTATATAAACTTTTAAAATAATAAAATTCCATATCTTTGTTGTCCAAAATATTAGGGCAAAGCAAGTTTAATGCATCTTAAATAATGTTTTATTATAAAAAAGAAACTTTGTGCATTTTTATGAAAAGGCTAATCTTATTAATCCAGTAACACATTTAACTTTTTTGTAATCATGTGACAAACTCAGAAAAAATGGCACTGACATGCAAAGAACTCATTTATATCAATTTTGCTTTTATTTTAAAGATAATTATGGTCCTCCATTTATATATATGTATGTAATTTTAGGTATACTACAATGTTGTTTTAATTTATTTTGTTTCTATAAAATTTTACTATCGCAATTTTATTATTTTTGTATAATAATTATAAAACTTTGTATAATATAATGTATGTATGTATATTTACATTATTTTATACAATTTATAATTATTGTAATTAAAAATGTTAAACAGTGAAAGGGAGAGAAAGAGAAATAACGATAGAGGGAATTGTTACAGATAGTTTATTTATTTGTAATGAATTGCTTTATATTTAGAAAGATTTTTTTTAATTATTTTATATTATATGTGGATCCCAATTATATTAACTTGCGTAAATAAAACATTCAAAATGAGAAAGTTATTAAATTACAGACTTTTATTAAAAGATGTAATGAAAATCTAATACTAACAAAGAATTTAACAAAGGAAATGATAAAAAATTGTTAGAAAAAATGAATATGGAATTTTTATTTTAATTGCAATTTTATGTCACCAAAATAAATCAATATTTTTATTCCAATATCATATTTTACACTTTTAAATATTTTGCCTTTCCTATTTTTATTCTCATATAAATAAAATTAAACTTTACAATTTAAATACACTACTGGCCATTAAAATTGCTATACCACGAAAGTGACATGCTATAGGCGTGAAATTTATACGAAAGGAAGAAGGTGCTATGATATGCAAATGATTAGCTTTTCAGCGCATTCAGACAAAGCAGGCGCCAGTAGCGACACCTACATTGTGTTTAAATGAGGAAATTGTTCAGCCGGTTCCTCATACACAAATTGCATTTGAACGTTGTTGCCTGGTGAAAAGTTGTTGTGATGCCTCGTGGAAGAAGCAGAAATGCGTACCAGCACGTTTCTGACTTTGATAAAGGTCGAATTGTAGCGTACCGGGATTGCGGTTTATCTTATCGCAGAATTGCTGCTCGCGTCGGTCGAGATCCAATGACTGTTAGCAGAATATGGAATCGATGGGTTCAGGACGGTAATACGGAACGCCATGCGAGATCTCAACGGCCACCTATCACTAGCAGCCGAGAAGACAGGCATATTACCCGCATGGCCGTAATGGATCGTGCAACCACGTCACGAGCCGTGAGTCAAGAAACGGGGTCGTTTGGAAGACAACAAGTGTCTGCACGAACAGTTCGACGACGTTTGCAGCAGCATGGACTCTCAGCTCGGAGAACATGGCTGCGGCTTCCCTTGACGCAGCGTCATAGACAAGAGCGCCTTAAATGGTGTGATCAACGACGAACCTGGGCGCACGAATGGCGAGACTTCATCTTTTCAGATGAATCCAGGTTCTGAGTACAGCATCATGATGGTCGTATCAGTGTTTGGCGGCATCGTGGTGAACGCACATTGGCAGCGTGCATTCGTCATCGTCATACTGGCCCATCACCTGGCGTCATGGTATGGGGTGTCATTGGATACATGTCTCGGTCACCTTTTGTTCACATTGACGGTGCTTTGAACAGTGCACAATACATTTCTGGTGTGTTACGACCCGTGGCTCTACCCTTTATTCGAGCCCTGCGAAACCCTACGTTTCAGCAGGATAATGCCCGACCGCATGTTGCCGGTATTGTACGAACCTTCCTTGATACGGAACACGTTCGGCTGTTGCCCTGGCCAGCACGTTCTCCAGATCTTTCACCAATAGAAAACGTCTGGTCAATGGTTGCCGAGCGACTGGCTCGTCACCAAACGCCAGTTACTACGGTTGATGAACTGTGGCATCGTGTTGAAGCTGCATGGGCATCTGTACCTGTAAATGCATTCCAACCTCTGTTTGACTCAATGCCCAGGCGTATAACTGCTGTTATTACTGCCAGAGGTGGTTGTTCTGGGTACTGATTTCTCAGAATCTATCCAGCCAAATTTTTTTAAAATTTAATCACTTGTTATTTCTAATATAATATATATGTCCAATAAATATCATTTTGTTATCTGCATTTCTTCCTGGTGTAGCAATTGTAATGGCCAGTAGTGTAGTTTAAATTTCTGTTTTATTTAAATTTCAAAATCTTTTGTGAAATAAATTAATAAATTAAATAAATCCAATTTTGCAAATATATTGAATTACTTCTTGAGTTATATAATTTACAGGTAATGTTTTTGAGATTTTACACCATAAATTTAAACAATAATATGATTTGAAATGTATTGAGATTATTTCAAATGTATCTCAATATTATAAAGGTGATAGTTATTTCAAATGAAAATGAAATGTGATAATTATTTTAAACATTACAATTGTTGTATTGTTAATACAAAACAATTGTTGGAAAAAATAATCAAACAATGTAGAAAGATATTTTCGTTATTTTCAAAGGATAATTTTGAAACATAGTTACTTAAATAGAACATTTATAATACATTAAAGGAAATATAAAAATAGTAATTAGAAATTATATTTTACATAGGAATTTTTGTTCATAATTAAGAATCCCAGAAGAAAAATATTTTCAAAACAATCCTGTCTACCCATTGCACCATTAGCTCTTTATATATACTGCACAACTTTACCTATTATGTTGTTACTTATGACACATGGCAAGGCACTGCCTGCCCATCAGAGGCGAATAAGTCAGAAAGAGTCTGAAGAGAGAGGCGGAGAGAAATATTAGGCGAATACGTAAAAAAATGCGCCTTTCGTTTTTGAAAAGAGCACTCCCCTGCGAGGATGGAAGTGCGACTTTGGCTCATAGATGGCAGCTCCACCTGGGTCTTCTAATTTAGAGATAGGAAACCAGTGAGGACTCAAGCCTGGTTTCTAACACCCCCAGAGGTATAAATTTGGCATGGGAACATGGAGGACATTGTGACATATTTTACCTGCCTTAGTCGACATTAGGGAACATGACGGGAGGAGCCGAGATTCGAACTCGTTAACACCCTGTAATGAGAACGACGCCCTAATCAACTGGATTACCGCGGCGCTTATAAATATGGTCTAGAACGCGTTTATTATTAAATGTTATTTCCAATTTTCATAATTTTTATCAGGAATAAATAAATATATTCTTTATTATTTAAATCAGAATCATTTAACCAATATGTAAAATTAATTATTATAATTCTTTATTTTGCAGCTTTAATCTAATATCTAATGCTTTTCAGAATTTTGAAGTTTGGATTTAGTGTTGAATGTTATTTGTATGTTGATATTTATATAGTTATATTTCATGTAGTTTAATATGCAAAAATATATGGAAATTGACTTACAGGAATATAAATATCTATCAATGCAAAAAAGATTAAAAAACCCATTAAATTTAAATAGTTTTTAATAACCATAAATTGGCTGTTAATGTTAAATTTTGAACGATAATTTTTAAAAATGTGTTTTTTTTCAAAGTATATTTTAATATTACTTTTTATTTAACGTTATTAGATGTTTAAAATAAAATCTTAATCAAGATTTTTCTAATAACAGGAACCTTAATATTTTATGTTTGTTTTTAATTTTTAGTCCGTTAATACATATTATTGGTTGAAACGATACTCATCATTTTTATTTCAAATAAATACAAATAAACAAAATCAATTTAATATATCTTAACAATAAAATATATCTTAAGAATAAATACAACACTTTTAAATGGTCTTATTTTTATTCCCATTTTCTTGAGATAATTTTTCAAAACTATGTAATTTTAAACATTTCATATATTTCCTCTATCAAATTTGCAAATTATGGAATCATTTGCTTTGAAAATGGCCATATGAAAATCCATGTGCTTAGAAATTTTCTAATAAATTTATTCATATTTTGATTTATCAAAGACAATTTCTTGTTTTCCTAATACCTTTTAAATTATTGTATAATTTTAATGTTATATTTACACTTCTTTCACCTTCAATGTTTAAAAAACAAAATTATTAATTTGGTTATATTAACAAATACGAAATTGTTTAATAATAATGAATAAAGAAATTATGAAATAATAATAATAAAATAATAAATTAAAAGAGGATACTGTTGAATTGGCAATAAATTCCACTTCAAAGAAATGGCATGAAAGTATGATGAAGTATTAGACTTGAGTAAAATATTGACCATCAAACTCTACCATTGAAAACAATTCGCCCCAAATAACTTATTCAAAGAATTATATTCAACAATTCAGTTTTTCTTCTTGGCTTAACCTTATCATCAGGTTAACCTATCAATCTAAATTCAATCTTATTAAAGGATCCATTTCTTTTCGAGCTATTTAGAAAAGCAAACATTACTTACCTATTCAATTGGACATGAAATACAAAGACATGACAATTCTGGTGCGTTGAATAACAAAGCACAATTTATGTTGGACATGATGTCATATTTTTTAAAAAGTATTAGTTCACGGGATTCAAGGTTAGTCGAGGGACAACGCTTTTGAAACCGTAAGGTTCCTTAATAGAGCCCAAATACTCTTAATAACAAGGGATGGGTGATGAGCTTCTGTCTTCAGCATACACTTGGGAAGGGCTTGGTGGATGCTTGGGAGATTTCTATGTTTCTTTCCCAGCAATATGTGGATACTGATTATTATCTATAAAAAATACTCCGTAATGGAATATTAAAAATTCTTTTCCAAGACTTAGACTGTCCATTACACGATGATCAAGTTGTAGCATATTTATGACCTTATGCAGATCTTACGACAGCAACACACTAATTGAAATAATCTAATCACATGTTATTTGCCAACTTCAATCAAACTATGACGGTTAATGAAATTTGGTGTGAACTTACCAAAAGCAGCATAGAATTTTTAGTCATTCAAACCCTATCCTATGCCTAACTGGTTGAGGGATTTTAGCTGTCAAGTATGGCAGCCATTCTTACTAATTTCACACTTCTGTAAATAACGTAAATTGTATGTAGATTTAAATATTTTGTCTTCACGTCATAATTTTTATGTATATTAAATACCTTTTTATATTTATTTTCCTTCTTAATTTACATTTTTAATGACCAATAGTATATTTTTTTATCTGGTTATTGATTTTACACTTTATTTTTCACTATATGTAGAAGGAAAGAGATATAAATTGGTTGTCAATTTTTTAATCTAATAAAAATAGATTAACATAATGAATACATTAAAAGTAAGCTGAAAAATAAACGCTATCGAAAAATATTTAGTAGAAATATTGAAAAGTTTGTTATTTAAATAACTAGTATTTACGTTTTATTCCTGATATCAAAATTGCATGCTCATATCGTTCTGCAAAATATTTGCAGTAGTTTTTAACCTTATAAAGGTTACTGCATAAATATTTTTCATGATAACTAAGAAGGCAATATGATTCGAGCCAACTTCTTTTTAATTGAACATCTTTGTTGATGTGGTTTTATTGTCTTCCTAGCAAAAAATGGTTCTGGGGGTAACCGGTCAATGTTTGTAAGTTTTCTGTGTGGTCCAAGCTTTTAAATTACGAAAACTTCCACCCGGATGATGCCACAAAAACTGTTACAGATCAATTCTGATTTATGTACCGAAATGTATTCTGCTGTAAAAATTTCTCAACATGTTATTGTTTTACAAACTAGCTAAACTTAAAAGAAGAAAATATTTTATCTAGTTCTAGTTATCATAGTTAATATTTTAAATTTTCCAAACATTTATTTACTAATTTGAATGAATAATTTTTAAAATGCATATTTTATTCAAATAAATAAATTATGAAGGGAGGATGTGAGTATTTTTATATTTTCTTTGCGAATAAAAGTTTAATTGTAATTACCACTGTAATAATAAAAATGTTAAATAAAATTTATTATTAGCACCGAATTATTGATATTTTATTTCATTTAACATCACTTTCTGTTGTTAGAAATTTTAAGGTATTTTTATTTATTGAAACTGTAAAAATACTCAAATTCTTAATATGTCAATTTTATGCAAGTAAAAAATTTTTACTGTCTTAAAATCATTCTTTGTAAAATGAAACTTTTCTGATAATTTTTTATATTAGTATTTTAAATTTTCATGATTAATTTGTGAAAAAATTGTAGTTCTATTTTATTTTAAGTATTTGTATTTTATAAAAATAATTACTAATTATCAGTAACTGGCATTAAGAATAAAGTATTTAATAATATTCCAAAACTGCAAAAATTTAAATGTAGTTTTAAGTATGTTTTTTACCCGTCTTTTAAGCTATAAATCATTATATCTTATTAATAAATAACAAAGATATAAAATAAGTACGTTTTAAATGAGCAGCTTGTATTACGTAACAGTTCTTATCTATTAATGTTGAATAAAAAACTAAATAAACATGGACAAAATAAATTATAATTGACTTCCTTTTTAAGATGATGATATCTCATATATAAGTTTATTCGTTGAGCAAAATTAATTTTGCAGGATATTTTCGCTGGTATAAGTGTGCTATTAAACATCACATTTTCAAGTTGGAAAAAATATAAAAATATACTGTTCGCAGATTAAGTCTTTTTCAGAAATTTAGGTTTTTTTAATCTTTAAGACTAAAAGATAAAAAGTTCATTTTTTCTAGAAAAGGAAGAAATAATAACAAAATATCACTGAAGAAGTAAATGAAGTAAAAACATATAACGAGAGAGATAAAATACTAATTCAAAGAAACAAAAAATTATATAAATTCGTCTATTTTAAGATTTGGAGACTATGTGATAGTTTATAAAATCTAACAATTTTACTTTAACATGCTTGAATTTAAAAGAAAAATGTAATTCCCATAACAATATTATTTCTACTAATATAAATATTTAAATATTTTATCATACTTTTGCGAGCTTATTTTTTAGTGTCACATTTTCATAGTAACAAAGAACAAGTAATAATGTAATAAATAATAAGTAATAAACAAATAATAATGCAACTAATAATAATAAAGAATAAACAATAAGAAATGTAACAGTTGCAAATTGCTATTATTTTTTTATTATACTGTCAATATATAAATAAATATTATGTGATGTTATCTTTCATTTGATTTTATAAATGAGCGATTCAGTCAATTTTTGAAAAAAAGAGGAAATTCTGAATCATATTGTGTAAAATGTAATAGACATTATTAATACAAATTTCATCGTGATTTCAAGAATTTCAAGAATTATTAAGATAGACGTTGATTAATTATGTTTAATAGTTTTTAACAATCCCTCATGTGTCACCTACTTTTTGAAACTTACAATTAAGTTTCAAAAGATAATTCATAATGACAGATAAAATTTGCAGAATAATTCCCTTTTATCAGAACAAACTAGATAAAATGAGAGAAAACTCAACTGTGAAGAATTAAAGATGATTGTTTTAAAATGTTTTGTTAAATATTTAAAAATTAAAATAAAATTAATTGAGCCTACGAGATATATTTTTTAAATAATTCAAATATATAGGTGTAATTAATCGCAGACTATGTTTTATATCGATTAAAATATTTTGGAATAAATAAGGGAGTAGTGTTAAACTTAAGTGAATTTACATAGCCTTTTTCCACAAATTGCTATTTTTTAACGTTTGTTATTTTATATACTTAAAATGTAGTAAAATATTGCATCAATTTAAGAGCACAGATAACGTTATTAATTGTTTTTCTTCACTACAATTAAAAAAAGAATAGTTTGAGTTTCCAGCTTTAAATAAATTATTGGAGAATTTTTAAGTCTTCATTTATCACCCAAACAGATTTGCATGAGGGAAAAGTAATATAAATATTTTATTAAATATGCTTGTTTATTTATATGCAAAATTGTGCTATACTAAAAATATTCACCCCAAAAATTTTATGATGATAGATTATGATTTTATTATACCAAGTACATATAATTAAATTATTACACTAATAAATGTAAGCTTTCAATTTATAAATTTTTAAGAATAAATTACAAGAAAATCAGTGTGGATAGAAAATAGTACTTTTCTATAAAATTTCCTTTCAATTTCACTACTCGAAATCGATTTATTGGAATATGTAGTTTAGGTAATTTTTACGTTTATTAAGCATAATAATAAAGCATTAATAGTTTAGATGTAAAATTTGTTACAAATAAATTAATCTAATTTCTTAAATTTTAGTGAAGAAATGTAATATGTGTTTTACATTTCGTCTTTTTATAATACAATTTCCTCCGCAAAATTAATTTGAAATGTTATTAGGAACGCGCATGTTATAGAAATGAAATCAGTAACTTATTTAAAAAGCACATGAATAAAACTTTAAATGTAAAATCAGGTAGGAATGCAATGAGCATAAATATACTTTATACTAATCACATGCTTGTAAAATGTTAAGAATATTTAAATTTCTGCATGTGTTTTTTCCTTTGCATTTAATTCAAATTCAGTATATTAATTCTCACGGTAAAATTATGACAATATATAAATTTCTAAGCGCGCGCACGCACACACACACACACACACACATATATATATATATATATATATATATATATATATATATATATATATATAATGTGTGTGTGTTTGTAAATAAAGAAAATTATACAGAAATATAATTTTTTTTAAGAAAATCGCAACAATTAAATAATTTTTGGAGTAAAAAATGGTTTTGCTATTGTTCAATATTTCTTTATACTAATGATTCATGATTCATTATTGCTTAATTTTAATAAAATATAAAACGTGCATTCTTTCTGATTTTTGTACTTTTCAACTGCAATCTCCTGTTGCAAATCTTATTTATTCTCCCAGGGTATATCAGGATGGGAAAGTGATTAAAGTTTCTGCAGTCCACTTTTATGGAGTTCGGTACGAATTTCATGCATTCAAATAAATCTTTTACTTATGTTGTCTTTTGACAATTTATGTATATGTTGACTAATTTACATAAATGTGTTTTTGCATGAGCATTTAATATTACTCATATTTAGTATTAATAAAATATTTTTCGATCATTCAAGTATAAGTTATTTCTTTAAGTTTTCTTATTTTAAGATGAACTAACAAGGTTTTGATTTTTTGTTGAAATCTTAAGTGGCATCGGTGAAAAAATTCAATTTACATAAAGTTTGAAATAAATTATGAAATCTACTTTTAAATAGGTATCGTAATTTGTAGCTAACGTCAAATACTTAATATAGTAAAAAGATAGCTGTAAGATGTACTAGACTACTTAACTGATGTAGACTGCAACCAAAACATGAAGCATGGTTTCTAGTTCCTTAAAACTTTTCCTCTTTGAATTTTCCTAATTACTCTGAAATATATAACTCATCGTATTTTTAATAATAGCGATGAATTTATTTTTTGAAAAAGGGCTAAAACGAGCTCTACAAAACTAAAATATAGCACTTGAAATTTTCTCCATAAAAATTTCTGGTTGAAATTTGAAAAACCTAATATAATTGATAGAAAAACTCTTATGAATTTTACTTATATATAATTAAATCTTTAAAAGCTTATGTAATAATTTTATTGATACATAATTAAATTCTTTATCATACAGGTTTATATATATATATATATATATATATATATATATATATATATATATATATGCACACACACATATTTGTGTTATAATAATTGTGTACAATGTATATGTGTAATAATGTATGAAGTATTTTTGTAAAATTATTAATATTCTTCTTTATTTAATAGAAGTTCTTCCTTTTGATAGATTGTTTCCATTCATACCGTGATTTTCCATTAACATAAGATAAAGCATATCTCAATGTCATACTAGGTTTGTGATATATTTGCCATGTTAAGTGGAAAAATGTAAACATCAGTTCAGTGAAACACTGGAATATTTCATTTTCTGAAGACTAGAAATATGCAACTGACAAGCTATAGTAAACAAAAAGGAAAAATATCTTTAAATGTTAAATATGCTTCTTGATGTGTTCAAGATGTCAAGCAAAAACAGATACTATAGTGATATGTGTGAAATACTTTCAAAATTCTCTTTTTTTCAAAACACCATGATGTACTAGCTACATCTATTTTTAGATAATCCTTTTCCAGAAATACAAACATTTTTAGGGGAACTTTTAGCTTTTAGAATGGATCCAAAATTCAGAAACAATACGTTTCCTAAAATAATTACTATTATGGTTTATAAATAATTAAACTAATTTTCAACAATATTCTCGATATGGTCAGCAAAAACTTCAATTACATTGTGTTAAACATTACTTTTTTGTTTTCTTGTCTTCTATGTTTTGTTAAAAAATCTATTTACAATATAACCCTTAAATCAAATATCAAAAACTAATTTCTGTACCGATTGACTGTATTTAAATTTCATGATATGTTTGTTATTTTCAATTAAGTTATTTTCAATGCTAATTTATTAATAATGAAACTTAACAGATTTATTTGATATTATTTTAATAAATTATACATAAAAAGTGAATTAAAGTTTACATAAATATTATTTATATATATATATATATATATATATATATATATATATATATATGTATGTGTGTATATATGTATATATATATATATTTAATTTGTTGTAATATAAATATAATTCTAAGCGGAAATATTTAATTTATACATTTTTACAGAAGAAAAGTATTGTGTTTGGTTATCAACAATACTTTCTGGATTCCCTTTTCTTTATTCTCAAATTAAGTAATAAATATATCATGTATAAAAAAAACTTTACACAGACACATATCATCATATGTTTGAGGGTGAAAGCTACAATTCTTTCCTATTATAATAAATGTTAGGGGTCAAAAAATAATTAATTTTTGATTTATATTTGAAGAAAAATTGTATTTTGAAATATTTCGAACATGCACTTAAAATTGCATAATATTAAGTGCATGTAAAAAAATTGTTTTGAATACAATTTCTAATTAAGAATTTTTGCTAATTTCCCTCTATAATATAATCTAAAATATTAGAAGAACACTTAATTTAGAATAAATTAATTTCTTTTAAATTGTTTTTCAAATTATTTTAAAAGAAATGAAATTTTCTCCTATGAATTCAATCTGAAATGAACTCATTTGAATTCCTTTCTTTAGAAGAAATGAAACTCTGTACTTAGTTTAAAAGAAACTAATGCTATACATCAAAAGATTTAAGATCAAAAGTCATTGAAAAAATATTCCCTATAAAATAATTTAATATGTTCTAGATAATGAAATAACAGAACATTTTAATTCAATATAAGTTTGCATTATATGCTTATGCTATTTTTTGTATGCTTATGCTATTTTTGTATGCTTATGTTACCATACTCTACTTAAGAAATAGCAATATTATTTATATATACATATTGTTATTGAAAAGTTAAAATATTTATGTTATAATATAATAAAAGGCATATTTATACTAAAATAAATAAAGTCAATATTTTTTATTCATTAGATAATCTCATATTATATATAATTAAAATTGTAATATATTGAGAATGTTTTATGGAAACTTTATATCTGTTTAATATATTATGAATTGTTTTTACGAATATTAAAAAAAATATTCCACAATAATTTCAACTTTTAAATAAATGATATATTAAATAACTACATATACTTTTTTATGATTATTTTACAGCATCTCTTTGTTATATTATTTTCTAGACATTTTTAAGAGGTAATTGTCAAATAAGTTAAAATTGTTCATTTAATGCGGCAGCCTCTGTGAAATGGTGATCGCGTGATTGCTGTTGAGTTCGGTTTGCAGTCAATTTCTGTTGCCATAGGTTTGAATCTCGCTAAAACAGTTTTGGGAGGATCTCTTGTAGCACGTTTAAATGGTGCGAAACTTAGTAAATAGTAGAATGTAAATGTTTATATTAATAATTAAATAATTATTAATAAAAATATTTGGAAATCAACATTTAAAAGTGCAAATTAGTCATCAATTAAAAAAAGCAATAAAATAAATGTGTAAAGTAGTGAAAAGATAAAATATATACTTTAAAATATAATACCAAGCAATTTTATAATAAAAAATAAAATCAAAATCTTCATTCATTATAACTATCATTTTTGTGCTTTTAAATTGTAACTTTTAACACAAAAAACACACGTATATTAATGATATATGTCAACTTCAGGCACCATTTTAAGAAACTAAAATTATGCTGATACATATATACGTTCAGATATATTTCAGTGATTAAATTGAAATTCAGTACTGATAATTTTCACTATGCTGAATATATAGGACGGTAGAATATATTTTTATTTTCACAAATATAAAACCTTAAAAAATCAAATTGGTTAAAATTAATTCGTGTAAATACAACTAATTATTATAAACTAATTCTTGTTTTTCTAGAATTAAGTGATTTTCTGTTCTTTATTAACAGAAATATTTGTTTATTGGGAGTGTCAGAAATCTAATCAAGAATCAATTCTACTGTGCATGCATAAAAATATATTTGCTGTATGATAAATGTTAAAATAATAAAAATTGTGTAATTTTCAGAGTGAAATAAAAAAATGCAATTGTGAAACAATTATCTTTTATGGGGCATATAACTTGATGGAATGTTTTTCAAAAAAAAAAAGTTTTATGTTTTTAAATTTCATAACAGTCGCAATACATAAATTTACTAAATATTATTAAAGAGCAACTTAAAATAAGTTTTTGTATTTGCATATACTCAGAGATAACTCTAAACTTGCAGATAACTGTTACTTTATAAACTGTAAGCTTTTCAAAAACTAGATGAACCTATATTTTCAACAGAAAAAATTACACTTTCTACCTAATTTTATGATTAAATATTTTCATTATTGTTTTTGTATATTCTGTAATTTTTCTGTTTCAATGTATTTTAGGAAACAGTTTAAAATACTATTAAAAAACTGCAAATTTTAATACATGCGCATTCATAAAGTCAATGACATTTTTTTAATAAAATAATTTCAGTGATGGTGTTTTAAAAAAAATTCATAAATATTACAGATTTATTTCATGTTTCTAAATTTCTTCATTTTTATGTATGAATATCCAACTGATTTTGAAATGCGTAATGATATTAAAGATAGGATTCTTATAAGATATAAAACTGGATTTTTAAATTCATTTGTTTAAACTTGCATTACGAAATCACGGTAAGACGTCAAGTTCATTCGAGGTTAGGAGCGATGATTACCCAAAGACTGAAATGGAGCCTCACGTGTATATTTATGTTGAAGGATGTCACGTGACCAAGAGTGCACACCATTAAGACAATCTGTTTCCCGAGACAGAAATGTTCACCCTGGGGAAATCCATTTACGGATGCGAAGCACCGAGTTAATACCTTGCTCCATTAGCAGTTAATTGGAGAGCAATTTGTTCAGACTCCAAACAATCAATCTTGATGTCTTAATGCAGGGATGAAAGTGAATCGCTTAGAATGAAGTTTATTGTAATTGATAGGTGACGCTTTCATTATTTTATTAAGAAGTCATTAATTTTGGCCATGAAAATTTCCGCACCACAAATATTTGCATGATTTTCAACAGTTTCGAAATACTACTTGTTAAATGCAAATATAAGGTAGCTCTAATGTATGGTGGCTTTTCCAAATAAATATTTTTTATTTCTAATACAACTATTTTTGTGGCCATAAAGCTTAATGAAACTGGATATGTGTGTCTTACTACCTCGGTAACCTAAATCTATTTCTTTAATTTGATGAAGTTTTCAAATTTTAGTGGTATGATTTAACTTGCTGTTACGTTATAATATTTTTTGAAAATATGTAAATTTAATTGTTTTAAAGAACTATAGGAAATGATTTGTGTATTGAAATCCGATTAATAGTATATAATAAACTTTCATTCTGATTTTTAATTAATTAATATGTGAATAGTTTTTTCCATATATTGATGATTACACAAATATAAATAGTATGCAAACGTTTCTAATGATATTTTTTACACTTTTTGAAAGTATGGTGTTCTTTACCCCTTAAAGAGCCAAATTTTCTAAAAAATTGGAATTTTATGGCAACACTTAAAAGTTTTCAGTGTTTCTAAGTAAATCCTTATAGAATTTAAGTTTAGTGTGGGGTAGCTGCTATGAAAATCTTATCAGTTAATATGTATGAAATATTTTGCTATATTGTTTTGAAAACTTTACTTTTCATTGCATTATAAATATTTGCTAAACATCATATGAATATATAAAAAATAAAGTAAAACTATTAAAAAATATTTCCTATATATGCATTTTCTAGAATAATTAAATTGTAATTAAGGAAAAAATATTAAATAAGGAACTAAGTGCAAATTCATTCTTATTGTTAAAAAGCTGATTATAAAAGTAACACAATTTTTTAGATATTTATTATTTTCATAGTTATACTTATTGTGTTGGGTTTATAACCATTACAAAAAGTTTCTTACATTCAAAAATAAGTTTTTGAAACTATCCATATTGAAAAGCTTATCCTTGAATATAAAAAATATTATTATTCGCTTGTTTAAAATTTATATCATGAAAAAAAGCGTAACAAAGGAGTTTTAAGAAATCAAAAAGGCATTTCATTTATTAAAGCACCGCCTACTCTATCTAGTGGTCAGCGTGTCTGACTGCGGATAGGGAAGTTTGTGTTCGAATCCCGCTTTGAGCATGGATGTACTTTCTCTTTCCTTCTCTCTCTTGTCTTTGTCCTTTCCTTGTATGAATGGATGCCTACCCTATAAATGGGTACCTATGGCATATGTGTACAGAGGAAATCGGACTCCACACCCAATTGCGGTTCAGTTGAAAAAGTGGAGCAGTGCACCCATACTGCCAGTCTGGCTGGCACTCGACAAAAAAAAATTATTAAAACAAAATATTTGAAAATATTAAATTTTTATTTAGTTAAAAAATATTGTATGTTCTTTTAACAATAATTTGGGAAAAATTCTAATTAAATTATTTGTATTTTATTTAAATTTATTGGAGCAAATTATACAATAATATAATCTTCAAATAATATTTTTTTAAATAAAGTTGTCTCTAGCAACATATTACTTATTAATTTTATTAATTTTATCTTTTATCCTTATTAACTTTACTGATTTAGTATCTTTAATTCTCATCCTTGTAAAAAATGTGATTTTTTACAATATTGCATCAATGCTAAATGCAAAAAAAAGTATGATTTTAAATAAAACTTCTTACATTAAAAAATAATTCCTAATGATTTTCCAATTGTTCGAAATTAATATTGCAGGATTGCATCAATATTAATAATAATAAAAATTATGATTTTAATTAAAATGTCTTATATTAAAGAAGTTCATGATTAAATTATTCTAAGAAAACATTTTTTTTCAAATTAATAAGTATTGCCTCACTTTTAACTAAGAAATAGTTCAGCTATTTCATATCCACATCTATAATGTTAATATACAAAAATTACAAGAGAAAAATGCATATACTGTAAGAAAAATTTTAATTATATAAGAAGATTGGAGCAGACAAAAATAACTAAATAATAACGAGAAGTAAAATGCGAAAATCTCTTCACACATTCTTTGAATTTCATACATCGAGATAAACTTTTTCTTATATAGATAAAGGAGTAAAACATTCAATTACACTAATTAAAATATTTTATCTGTTACATTAGTAAAAAAAATATTTTCAATCAATATTTTTGATTTTTTAACCTCTTAGTATTAGTTTACATTGAACTTTAAGTTCTTCAAAAACATTAAAAAGTCTGAACTTACAACAATTTTTGATTTTTTAACCTCTTAGTATTAGTTTACATTGAACTTTAAGTTCTTCAAAAACATTAAAAAGTCTTACGAGATAAGAGGGATTTTAGTCATAAAAATATTTATCATGATAAATTTCAGGTGAAAAATGTATATCGGAAGAAAAGAATTCTAATAATTTAGGACCAAATATTTTTCAAAATTTTTATGTCTGTAATAAATAAACAATAATTGGCTTCATTGAATAGATAAAAATCTGCATTTACATTTAAAAGCTAATTCATTTGTGGTCATGGATAATATTTGCGATGTGTTCATATGGAGATATGTTCTGTATTTATTGCCATTATATAAAAAAAAAAATCAAAAATTTAGTAAATATGAGTGCTTATGGAGTATAATGTTATGGTTTCAAATGAATAAATTTATTAAAATCAATTTTGTAGAAATATATGCTCTGATGAAAGAAATAATGAATTTTAACATTATGAAATAAAGAGTTTTTTAAATGGAGAAAGTTTTTACATAATTTTGTAAAACATTTTACTATATAAGGATACAAACTTTAATGCTCATAAAATAATTTAAATAATTTATTTTTAATTTATATATATAATTTATATATATATATATATATATATATATTAGATTTTAAGTAGTCTTTCCTTAAAGTTTATACAATATTTTTTGTAGTTATATTTTAATGTGTTGTTGAAATCAAAATATTATTTCTACAACAAAAGAAATCGTGAAATACTGATGAAATTTATCTCGTTTTTGCCAGTTTTAAAATTAATTGTAAATATAAATACATTTCTAGAATTAAAATGAATAAAAAAATGATTGGATTTTGAAACTCATTTCATGTAATTTCTGAAATGTAAATTGTATAAGAATACGAACCTTTTTTTCTGATATTTCTACTTTTTTTTTCCTTTACACTTGCTGCAAATGTCGTATTGATCTCAATAATATACATTATAATTTAGAAAATAAGTGCTATATATAAAGATTTCAAATGAATAAAATTTTCATAGAATAATTTTCCGTTTTAAAATACGAGATAAAGAAGATTAATCAAATGTTTTCAAGGTAATTATAGTCGCCTTTGTTTACTTAGTTTTCCTTTTAATTTAAAAAAAATGAATAATGTATATCTTAATGAATTTATTCATTTTAACAATTTTGAATGAAAATCAAATATTACTAAATCCTTAAGGACATACTTCTTTTAAAGAGAAACCATTATATTTGCATTATAAAAAAAAGTTTCGGAATTTTAATATTAATAATATGTAAATATTAATCTTTTATTAATATTTATATTTCGTGAGATTGATATACTTTATTTTGTGAGTTTTTATGTTTAAATGATTAAATATGTAACAACGCATCAAGAAAATGTCAAATAATCGTTACATGTGGTATTGCGTTGTCCTAAAAGTTTCAAAGTGTAACTAATCATTGCTTTAAAAAATGAAAATTTTTGACTAAGAAATAACCTCAAAATTTGAATAATCGCAGTTATAATGAGTCCGATTTGCTTCAAAGACAGTGAATTATTAGTTATTTTTCGAAACATACGAAGCAATTTAATAAGGACGTCAATTTTAAAAATCAAGTATTAATCACATTTCAGTGCTAATACATTTACAAATGGGAAAAGCAATGGATAGAATTCTCATAAATTCTTTGCTTTCGTGATTGTTGTAAATTTTAAAAATTAATACTCAAAAATATTAATTTAATTTAGCATACATTTGCATCTCTTTATTAAAAAATTTGTAAGATATTACACTTTGCTTTGCAATTCTAATGTAAGATGAATTTAACAATGTTTGATTTTAGAAATGTCTAATAACAAATATTTAAATTCAAAAAGGGTTTAATGATAATTGATATAAGTATCAAGAAGAAATAGAAAATTATTGCTATCATGACGGTTTACAAAAGGGAAGTAAAAATATAGACATTTACGTTTTAGTTTCAATATGAATAAAGAACACATTATTATATATTAATGTGTTTTTTATTCATATGGAAAATTCAAATATATATATATGTAAATATATGTGTATGTGTGTGTAAATTTTTAAAGTTTAGTATTAAAGTGTGTGTAAATTGTTAATGTTAGTATCTGATTTATCAAAATAAAATGACAAAACTTCCAATGTTTTTTTTTAATGCATCTGCTGATTGAGATCGATAAAATTAAAATTATTTTAAAATAAATTGTAAAATTAATAAAATATCAGAAATACGTTTATATTGAATGTGTCTGTTTTTGAACAACTATATTGCTAATCATATTTAATATAAAATCAAGATTCTTTTTGAAATTACAAAAAAAAAGTTTTTTAAGAATCCGTTCACATTATAGATTAACAAAGGTTCCTTCACTTAAAAATATTTACCTAATAAAATGCATTTTTTATTATATTGAAACATTATCTCTAATGCAAAAGAGTCATTTTACATGGAAATCGAGAAATAAGTTTCTTGATTTTATATGCAAAATAGGTCTTTCAGAGAAACATTTTTAACTGAATAAAATTTAGCCAAATAAAACAACAAATGAAAGGAACGTTTCTTTTAGTAAGCTCATACGTTCTAAAACCAGGAAATAAAGAAGCTTGTGTGTGCTTTTTAGGCATCTGTGCCACAAATCTCCTTTTTCCGCGTCTTTGAAAGAGAGTCAATAAGTTCCCAATTGCAGAGAGAGTTAGAAATCTTAGTCAAAGAATTCTTCCTCGTTTTCCTTTACCGTAGCGATTGAATCGGGAAACAAATTAGGGTGTTTTCTGTCAAAAGAAAGTTTCGAAAATTCTATTCAATTGCATACATTCTGAAAATTCTTTGGAAAATTTACTTTCTCAGATGCAGTTTGCAATTTCACTTACAATAAAAAATGCAGTTACAAATCCTTATCTTAAGCATTTTTATGGTAAAGAGATAAGGGAATCAGGGCTTAAATAAAAAAAGTGAAAATAAAGCAGAATAATGTAAGATTATTAAACAAAAATTTAGGAAATTTACATTTTTATTCTTATTTTATATTTTTACATTAATATTTATAGTTAACTTTCATTTAAAAAAGATAGCTTTTGACCATGTAATAGTTATTTTTAAGAGTATACAGTTATAATAGTAAATTTCATTTTTTTATTAAATATATTTTTCTCGTTCCTGTATTTAAATTTTTTTTAACCATCGATTTGGTACATAGGTATAAATGATTTAAAATAGTACATTGTTTTCATATCTTTAAGAAAATATATATGTAATGACTTATTCCATGCTTAAAATATTAAGTTTGTGTCAAATACTTTTATCAAGTGGTTGGAAGAACAAATGCAACAAAAAGTGTTTTTCTCAGAAATTTTCTACGTTTCTTGCAAGAAAAGTATTTAAAAATTTAAGAATAAAATAATATCTTACACACGAGAGCTTCTTTTTTCCATTAAATAATTTGAAAATGTAAAATTTTAAGTTTCAAAGAAGGAAAAAAAAATTGTGTAAAAGAATATAAAAAGTATAATATAAAAACGTTGAGAGTTCAATACAAGATTTTTAAACTTCACAAAAAGAAACAGAAAAAGCTTCTATAAAATTTTCTTTTGCTCAGTTCTGATTTTTTAGTTGAAAAGGCAACGTAAATGATTTTTATATTGATCCTCAAACTACACAAAAGATCCCCTAAATCCCTCACACAATGAAGTATCACTTTTTTCTGATACTTTTGCCACACATGATTACACGTCTAGCAGTTTTTTTAAAAAATAAAATTGCATTGCTGAATTTTTAACCGATAATGGCCATTGCTTCAATAAAATATCATTTTTTTACAATTTTATAAATGGATATAACAATTTTATAAAGGTTTAAAACAACTTTCATGTAGATTTTTAGGTCTTGCGCATTACGACTGATGACAAGCGGTTAACTTCGATCATTTTTGATACTTTATAGACATTTTCGACGAAGCTGTATCCACATGCGAGTTGCATCTCTAACATCAAAAATACCCGAACGGAATCAACGAAACAAGAATTGTACGTAACTGGTTGTTACAGTCTTATATATGTCGATAAACACCTTTCATAATTTTAGCCACCCGGCTATCTTTTTCGCCGTTACAAGAGAAAAACTAAAATGTATCGAATTTTCTGTTTGTTGTCTTCCATTTTTAAAGCCTTGTACTCGTAACTGAATTAATCAAACGATAATCCACAAGAGGATATTTTAGTGTCCAATGTCACCTTTCCAACGAGCATACATCTGAAATTGTTTGATAGATACCTCACAAGGTATCGATCACTACAGACGTCTACCGAAAAAATAATGGATTTCTTTTTCCCCAACCTAATATATAAATTAGCTCACAAATGACATAAATTGTTCACATGAAATGTAACAGAGTAGAAAATATAAAACATGTGAACATTTAATCCAACATTAGAATTCTGACTTTTAAACCGTTTATATTTTAAAAGTTGCCACTTCCTATTATCAAAATAAATGATGTTCATTGCTTGTAAAATGAGAACAATGAAACTCAAGCTAGGAAAAAAATTTAAAAATATAAAATATACTTTAAATTCAAAATTTATTATCTTCTCTGAATGATAATAGTTTGAACTAGTGACAAATAATTTCAAAGTTTCCGTTAATGCTTAAATGCGATATAATAATTTTTGGGAGAAATAATTTTTGAATATTTAAAATATTTTTTTTTGAGTATATAAAATATCATTTTTATAGATATTTTAAATGGAAGAAATGTCGTGATTAGAGAAAGTTTAAGCAAATAATAATTTTAAAAGAAGCACATTTAAATAAATTATATACCATATGAAAATAAATGAAATGTCAGACAGTAAATGTTTTAAAAATATTCTCATGAAATGTAGTTTTAAATATTTCCAATATTTCATAAATTTTTCCTTATTTAAAAACTTATTTTGAATTGTAACCAAATAAAAGTTGTAGTATTTAAAAACATCTAATTATTTAATTGCATCGCATTTCTAGAAACTGTTTTATATTTCATTTTAATTTTGAAACTCTTTGTAAACGATAAAAATCTGATATTTTTTAAACATTCCTTGGAATTATTATTTATTTTACTATAATAATTAAAACATACTGTTTTAGTAAAACTGGATATTTTTGCTTAAAGAACATGGGAATTTTTCATCATATTACATGTAAGATGTTCTGTGAAATTCATAATTTTTTATGAAACTATAGTCAGTTAAATATTCTATTGTTTTTCAGATGATATAGAAATTCTTAATTATCAGTTTACAAATTTAACTACTTTCTGATTAACTAAATATTTTCTTTCAGATATATAAATATTAAAGTTTTAAAATACTTTTAAATCGAATGTTTTTCTGTATACTTAAAATATTTTCAAAACTCACTGGGTAAATTTGATATGCGTACTATAAGTTTTTCTTTAAGCGTAATTCAAATACAGAAATATTAATTTAAAAATAAAATATTGTATATTAATAATATATGAATTAGAATTATAAATAATAAAAAGAAAATATTTAATTAAAAAGGTAATTATATATTTGCAGCTGAAATGTTTTTTTTAATACGGCAAAGAAAATTCATCTGAATGATTTGAAAGGAAAGAAATAAAGTTTAAAAAATGATTTCTAACAAAATTATTCATTTTTCTGTTTCTGTCATTTTTTAAAATTAAACCTCGTTGATTTTCTAGTTGATATATCCCCGAAAATATTTCAGAAGAAGTTTATTAATATATTATATGAAATTTCTCAATATATTATATGAAGAAATTTATATTTGCTGTCCATTTAATTCATCGTAATACAGTGCTATAACATTATTTTTTAATTTTGGATTTTGTATTTTTTAATTATACGTTCCTAAATTATAATGTAATTTAAAAATGATAAAAATTAACTTTATTGTGAATACCACGATAAAAAACTGTGAATGACATACTGGGCTCAGAAATAAACCTAGAAGTAACTGAATTCGTATTTTTAATAAAATAAATTTGTAAACAACAACAAAATGGGTGTTATTAATTAAATTAAAATAAAAAATTAATTTTTTTTTCAATTCTCATAAAGGCTTGTGGATATATTTTGATAAAAAATGTTGAATCTTTCTTACATAAATTTATCAAAGAATTCAAAAATGATATTATTAACGGTTACTCTAATTTTGTTCTTGTGAGTAAAAGATTATCTTCTACTTTTTTTTTGAACAAACTTAATTCATAAAACTCACAAAAACAAAACTGACTCGTATATTTTACCAGCAGTCAAAATGTATAACAATCGAACCACCTGCGAAGAAATGAACTATGAAAGATTTAAATTCTGTTTGAAAGTCATTTAGGAAACTTAAGATTCAAAGAACTATCCTAAGACTATGCAAGAAAAAATATAAGGTTTCAAGCTTACAATGTGTATCTACATCTCAATGTCTTTAAATGGAAACTGAAATAAAATTCATTCAGAAAAACTCTGTGTCAAGGGGGGAAATCCTTTATTTATTTATTTTTTCTAAAAAAATATTTAAAAAAGCTTCCCCAAAGAAGAAGCAGTCGTAGTAATTCTTGCAAGTCTTTGCCATTTAACATCGATGTAGTTTAACATTACAGTCACGAAGTTAAATCCTATTATAGTCTCTTCCTGATTCGGGAAGACTTGCAGTAATTTTTTACTTAATGACCAGCATTTTGTTTTGGATTTCAAACGTCTAAGTAGGGTATTTTATTCACTAATAAAATATAGAACAGAACAAAGGATAAACTTTCGTCACAAAGATTGTATAAAATATGCTTGTTTGGCTGTCAAAAGATTAGTTGAGATATTTTTAGATAAGTTTTTCTCAACTTGAAACTTTTAAGACAATTTCTTTCAAGATTATATTTTGATAAACATTCATGTCTTCAATTATAATTTAATTATAAAATTGTACAATAACTATTATTAATATTTTAAATATTTTATAGAATGTCTTTTATGCATACTTATGAAATGAATGTTTTCGCAATGTTTATAAATAATTTGGATGATTTTAAAAAGATATCACTTATGTAGAAGTAGAATATAAATATTTTAACAGATACTTTACAAAAATAATTTCATCGAGCATCAGAGCATACATATGATGTTAATGATTATTTTTAAAATGTAATAATTTAAAAAAATGCTTTTAATTCTTTCATAATTGAATGAAATAATTTAAAAAGTTTTGATTAAAATATTCAGAGAAAAGAAAATACTGAAATTAATAAAAACTTACTACAAATCTTGAATTTTGATAACAATTTCAATCCAACTTTTAATTTTTTTTATGAAATACCGTCAAAATACATCTTTTGAATAAAAATTGATATAGTTTTTATTCATAAGAACACAGCATTATGTGATACTTAGATATTCAGTAATAACAGTAACGATTACCAGCATTTAAAAAATTTTAAACTTTCAAGTATTTTTTGATAGGAAAAGGAAATTTAGCCGTTCTACAGAAATCATCTATGATATTGTTTGATGTTTTACTTATAATATATTTGTAGCAAACTTTATAATTTTTTTCTCTATAATGTTTTCAACTCAGTTATAGTCCATATTATATTTATTAAAATAAATGGCTTTTTAGAGACACCACATTCAAATATATTTGTTAGAGACAGAATAATTTTACTATATTGTTACAGTAACATTTTTGCTTAAAAGAAATAGTTACACTTTCAGAATATGAGGGTTACTCTGAAATTTTTGAGATACGCGCAGACGAGAATTTACAAAATAAAAATAACGGTTTAACTTTAAAATACAAAGTATTTTAACACAGAAGACGATTTTTACTGACTTACTTCAACTTGTTTAGCGTAGAATAAATTTTAAACAGAAGAGCAAATAGAGTTGACGCGAGAACATTTTCGCGCTATGATTTTCTACGATTTTAAAGCAGAATTAAATCAAGAAGAATGCGTTCAATGTTTGCAATTAGCATTTGGTGATGAATCTCCAGCTCGTGCTACTGTATTCAGATGGTTTAGAGAATTTAGAAGAGGTCGCTATTTTCTTCAGGATGAAGAACACACACGATGGCCGCCGTTGGCAGTAATCCCGGATAATGTGTCTGCCATACGAAAAATGTTAATGGATGAAAATCGCTGTACCTGTCAAATGATACAGAAGGATTTTAACAATCGATCCGCAGCTATAAACAAAATCATCCATGAAGAATTACATGGGAAAAAGTAGTTTGCCGTTGGGTTCCGTATAATCTAAATGAGTACCAAAAAGAGGATCGTGTCAGAATCAGAAATGAAACTCTTAAATTGCTTAATGATGGTGGC
The DNA here is from genome assembly GCA_026290005.1 of Latrodectus geometricus. Taxonomy (NCBI): domain Eukaryota; kingdom Metazoa; phylum Arthropoda; class Arachnida; order Araneae; family Theridiidae; genus Latrodectus; species Latrodectus geometricus. The sequence goes on from JAPDSC010141119.1 coordinate 1,098,860, forward strand.
CACCACATCAATTCTAAAATTGTAACAGGTGATGAAATGTACATACAGTCTTTTGACATGCCAACACGTCAAGAAAGCAAAATAATGGTCTTAGAAGATGACCCCACACCGACAATGGTGAAAAACAACGCGCACTGCAAAAAGTGATGTACGTCGTTTTCCACAGAAGTATGGTATTGGTCAAAGCCATCAAGTTGAAAGAAAAGAAGACAGTAACAGCAAACTGGTATACCACTAAATGTCTTTCAGAAATTCTACAAGAACTGATTGTTAGGGGACTAAGGCTTCACCATGACAATGGATCTTCACATACAGCCGGATTAACAGTTGAGTTTCTTAAACAAAAACAAATTAAAGTGATCGAACATCCGCCGTATTCACCTGATTTAACTATGTGTGACCTTTGGTTAATCTTTAATCTAAAAAATAAATTAAGTGGACGTCGTTTTCATTCAGAAGAAGAGATTGATGTGGCTATAAATGCATTTTTTCATCTATTCCAAGAAATAAATGGCTTGAAGCATTTAATCTGTGGAAAATTCGTCTACAAAAGTGCATTCATGCTGGAGGAGACTACTTTGAACAAACCTAAAACTTTGCAAGTATAACTTTAAAAACCTAGTTGCATCTTAAAAATTTTGAGAGTTGACCTTCGTATTTTAATTTTTTATGATAAAAATGCACTTGCATAAGAAACATATCAAAGAGTATTAAATAAATAGTGAGATATATTGAACTTCACACACACACACACAAGAATTAAGTGTCAAAATTTTGATATTGAATTTTCTAATTTTTTATTTAATTATTTTTTTACATTCTTTTTAGATACTGACTATGCATAGTAGTTGAGAAGTAATTTGTATCAAGATTTGTAAATTTGTAAAAAATAAAATTTGGAATGCGATTAGAGCCTTGCATATGCTTTTGGGATTTAAATTGTTTTATTATTGTATGAATGATGTTTATTATAAAATATGAGGTGCAGTTAAACAGTATTTATTTTTTTGAGAATCAATAATATGAAAATAAAAGATTAATATTAATGAATGTCTACGTTTAAGAAAAAGCAATTTTTCTTAACGCTGGTTACTAACCAAGAGCAAAAATGTTAAGGTTGTATTAATGGTATGATTAATAAGTCATCCATGAAATCTTGATTAAATTTTCAAACTAGATTGTAATATTAGTAAGAAAAATTTTAAAAAATAAAATGATTATTATGATAGTTTCTGCTTAGAAATTCATTTTTAATTTGAAGAAAATTTCAATCATTTGTATCAAGCATAGGACAATACAATAATCACATTGTTCTAGTAAATTTAAGAATAAATTAAAATATTTTATTTTTAAATATCATTGCTTATTATAAAAAAATATTCCAAGTGATTAAGAATAAATTAATGTATCTTCTAAAGAGTTTTATTTGAAATTAATTAGTAATTCTGATGTTTTATTTTTGTTTGCCCTTCAGAAATTTTTTTCCTTAAAATAATTACTTTAAATGCCATAAAAAGAAATAAAGAATTGAATGCGATAAAAATCAAGTTTTAGTAAAAAAACAATTATGAAAGACTGATTAAAATGTGATCCAAATTAATTATTGGTGATCCCATAATTTAGCTTAGTGTTTTTTCTTTCTGCTTATTTTTGAAATTTTAATTAAAAGTGACAATTAATTATTACAACAAAAGTTAATAGTGTCTTAAATGCATTTCAATTAGTATCTTTTAGATAATCAATAAATACAAATGTTGAAAAAGTTGTTTATTTTTACTAATGGGAAATTTTTCTATAAATTAATGTAACTAATTTTGGACTATAAAATGTATGTAATAATGGAACAATTGTTATATTTTAATTGAAATTTAATATGCTTCATTTAAAGTGCTTCAAATAATTATGAAAATAATTCTCACATTTATTTTAAATTTAATGTATATACTATTTTCTAAATATAAAATGTACACATAACTACCACTATAAATTTAAATTAAAGAAACTATTTTATAAGTAATTATAATTGCAGAGTATGTTAGTAACGATTGTTTCTGATATTATTTGTTTTAGTTTGAAAATGAGGAAGCGATGATATACTAGTATTGTTTCCTCGACTTTTGATATCGAAAAATATAAACATATATTGACATGGTACAATTAATGAGTATAATGTGTTTATAATCTAAATGATTATAAAAATTTAGTTTATATAATACTCCTTTATCTAAGTTTATAACAGCTCATTGTAATTATAGGAACAAGATCTGTAATATTTAAATGTCTGTTTAATATTATGTTTACAAAATTGATAGTTTTAAAAGAAATACTCAACTGGGAAGTATTTCATATGCAATTTTAAAACTAACAACATTTTTGATTTATGTACATATTTGAAAGTTATAGTTTGTAAAAATATTGAATAATAATAAAATTAGTGGTTTTTAGGTATCCCACTTTAAAATTTCTTATAATGTGAAAATGATGTTTCTCAAAAAAGAAATTTTCTGTAATGGTATGAACCATGAGGTATAAAATAAGAATGTATATGAAAACACACAAAAACACGTAACAGTAACTGAAGCAATCTCAAATAACTATGGCGGTATGAACAAATATTGAGTTATATATTTCAAAAAAATTAATTTCAATTATTTCTTTGTAAGTGATAATGCGAATATTTATCATATTTTTAATTTCTTTTTAATAATTGCATTTAAAATATCACCTATTCGGATATCCCGCCCATTCGATATAATATTTCAATTGCCATCCAAGTGGCCAATTTGTAACTTTTATCTTCAGAACATTTTGGATACTATTGAGAAATGTGTGAGATGCAACATAAATAATATTAATTTCTTTTTAGATATTGCAAAACTTTAAGTATTGAATTACATGATAATAAATATATCAGTCTATTGAGTGATAAATTATCTCAGATAGAGCAATTCGGATTCTCTTTAGGATATTTCATGAATATTTATATGACTGATTAGATTTCAAGGTTCATTTAACACAGTGTTATCCTTTAATTTTAAATGGAACATGTGAGTGCATCGCATCATTTGGAACAAATATACAATGTGAATATTTCTGAAAATAAATGATCATTGTGTAATACATGTTGTTATTCAAATGTATTGTTAAGCAAGTCAAATGATCTTTCACTTAACTTTATTGGATATGGTAATGAAATAATTTAAAATAGTTAAATATCTTTGTATAGAATTCAAAGTCTCTTCAATGTATGTGGATTTTTCTCTGAAGACATCTTTTATATTATTTTGAATAATGCTTTTATGGAATATTTTTTAGTTTAATCTTAGCTTTATTATATATTTTAATATTTAAGAGAAATCTTCTGTTAAATGTGATGTAGTTATAAGAACAAAAATTTTATAGAAAAAATTCTCATTTATTGTTTCTTTATTTCTTTATCGATTCTTATGGAGATCCAGGAAGAATATAAATTATAAAAAGTATGCATACTTAATGTATATCAAACATGGATGATTTGAGTTTATTAGTAGCATATGAATTATTTTTGAGCATTAAGTGCTAAACGATGATTATATAGCGTTTTATATTTTTTTATTGTAACAAAATATTCTCTTATGTTTCAGCATTTCAAATAGCAAATGATAACTAGAAGATAAAAGAGGCTAAGATCCAATGCTTGTGCTCATGGGTTTAAGAATGTGTGATTAATATATGTAAAACAGTTTTGCAAAATTCATTCTAAAATATTTGGTTATCCCAATAGGCCCAAAATTACATAATAATAGTTACATAATAATGAATAGATCATTGAGAAAAATATAAAAACTAAACAGGCCAACTATTAAACTGGATTTTCTGTTTCAGTTAAAAATGCTCAGTTGAAAAAAAATTAGTTTTTAATTCTTCTTTCTTTAAAAACTAAAATAAATCGTTTTTTCAACAGATTCAAACGTAACTTAAACTAGTTTCTGCGACAATAAGAAAATTCCTTTGGGATGTATCTATATACATTAAAGCTTCCAAGTGTCATAGCAACGAATAAAAATTGATTGCTAGTAAAGAGCTGCTATAATTCTGATAATAAAATTTTAATACTGATGAGACAATTATTTTCCTTTGTTATCATCAATATTGTCTCTGTAAAAACAATTCTAATTCTAAGAGAAAAATATAATAAAATATATTATGATGTCAGGATTTTATATCCTTAATATCTACATGTTTTATCTTTCATGATATATTAATCTATTTTTAAAGAAAAACTTTGATCGCGTCGTTTAATGATATTTATTGCCATTCTTACCAAAAAAAGATACCTGATACCATGTTTGCTCATCGATAATTTTGTGTTTCTTGATTGGTTTATGAATTTTGCGTCATATATTCCTTCTCTATAGCAATATTTCAAAATAACTTTGGATCTGAATGAATAAATGATCTTTTAATTTTAAATTCATGCTACATTTATTACTCGTGGTACAGTATTTTTATGCAGGAACATTATTATCACTCTTTCAACTATAAAATAACAAAATTAAAGTATATTAATGCAACCAAATTTATCTATACTTTTTCATTGATGAATTGCTAATTCATCATTAAATTATATTAGTTTTTTTATGGCTGATATTACTAAAATAATCAATATCTGTTCATTCTGTTTAGCTTATTTTAAAATTCTATTCATTTATTAACATGATGATTGATAGATTTATAATTTTCTGATGGAATGAAAGAAAATTGCCTCTTCTAAATTGCCTCTTCATTGATTATGAAAAATGTAAAAGATATTTATATTTTCTTTATAATTTCTGTTCTTTCAAATTAAACTTTGGAAAGTATTATACTTACATATTTTAATTCTTAAAATAATAGTTTTGAGGAATGTTTGTTATCTTATTACAAATATTTGTAGTTTTTCTCCATTTCTTTCATATTCTAGAAACATTTATTAATATTTCATTTATCAACAATTTTTAAGCAGCTAGTGATCTGAATACAACGACATTTATTTATTTCTCATCTAGATTTCATTTTACCTTTTCTTTCACGGTGAAATATTCTTATAATGATCAGCAATATAAATTAAGAAAAATGTTTTAAAGAAAATATTTTTTTGATATAATTTTTAAAGTGGAGTGTATATTAAATATCATATTCCTTTAAAAGAATACATATTAATATTTTTTCCTGTTTATAATAAAAAATTTCTTCCCTATTGGTACTATAATCTATCATAAATGCTGTCTTCAAAATTCACCCACTTATCTCAACCCCATACATTGACTCTTCATAGGTTTGCTCTTAATGTGTGCGTTCCTTGGTCCTTTCCTACTTCATCATACAAATTGTGTAGTTGTTAAACGTTTCGTTATTATATTTCCAAAATCTAAAAGCTAAATTTTTTGTGAAAATCATGAAATGTTATCTGACTATGTAGAGTTATCTAATACGACGTGCTTTTGCAACTGTTATAATTTTCGTTTTGCCATACTTTTTATATATTTTTTAATTATACGAAATTATCTGAGTGTTATTTTGACTGATTAGCACAAAAAGCTTTCTGAAACTTTTTTGACAAAAATTAATAAAAGGTATCAAATTTTTATGCATTTAAAACATTTAAAACTATCTAGAACATATTTTCTTCTGCCGAAATATATTAATTTATTAAAATGCATTATTTAACGAAATAATATTCTATTTCTAAAACTTAGACATGTCTTGTATAAATTAAATAATTATAAATAAATTAAGTTAAATTCATAAGTATATTACACTTTATACTCTTTTATGAATGAGTGTTTGTTTTGCGCGTTGCTTACATTTGTTGGAAAATAATTTAATGAATAATTTCAGCACTGACACTCTGATATAAAAATAAAATGAATTAGTATCGGCATTTAAAAGTAAAAAAATATATTTATTATTATAAAAAAATTATTCATATTTATTTACTTATGAAATACAGTCATGCATATTGAAAAATAAATGACGAAAAGTGAAAATATGATAATATTCATGAAATGAAATGGAGAAGCAAGAATTTCGAATTAAACTCAAACAATCAAAATGTGAGAATAAAAGCTATTTATATTCAAATGCAGAATATTATTTTCGACATGAATTTACTGAAAGTTAAATATATTTCCAATTCTAAAACAAACCAGTGGAACTAACGATATATAGTGCTTTTGTTTCAAGGAATCCTTTTGCTGCTGATTTTCATTTCATTTTTATAAGTTTTTAGAGCATCAATCATTATCCAGCTAGGAAATTTTTTTAGTTCTAAAATGTTTAAATTGTATATTTAGGATGCGGCGAAATCAGACTGTTTGAGTGTGGTAGGGGGTGGTAGATATTAGGGATGTTTCATGTGGTGGGATTTGGTCTAGTTTTATTTTGCTGATGTAGAAGCTTTTTTGCAATGAAGCATTAGCCTGTGAACACCATTATTTTGCCATTGAAACTTTTTTTAAAAAATGATTCTGTGATTGTAACACAACGACAGTTTCGCCTACGTTCTAATGTTCCTTCTCGTAGGCCAATTTTTATCTCGAAACACTAATTTTTTGTTGTTTTGGAACTTCCGAAATTCGACTTTCAGGATAACAAAGAGAGGAGGGGGCGCCAAAGACTGTAAAGACATTTGCAAACATCGAGGCTGTACGAATTGCTTCTCAATAAAATTCTTTGTGATATGTTAATCGTCATGTTTAGATTCCAAGGATGTCCGAGAGGTCTCCCTTAGAGTATAAGGCCGTAACCTCAGGCCTAATTCAAGAAATACTTCATTAAGATACCACAAATTGGTTAGCTTTTGCAACATCATTGTAAATGATGATGAATGAATGCCTTGAAATATTTTTGTTGACTTCAGAGAAGTCTAGTACTGATCCATAACTTCCTCCTACAAAACACTGCTGACGAATTAATCGTGAAAGTGTTTGATTTTAACGAGATGGTACAACTTCACAGACGTAAAGTGCGTCGATACCCACCTAAGAACAACATTTCACAGTTGTTTCTCAATTACTAAAATATCATTCGAATTCACTGAATTATCCTATTTTTAAAAGTGCCAGTTTTCACTGACGGGTCCTATAAAGGTATATCCGGTTGCATTAAGTTCACATCAATCGATAAGATCTTAGGTTACGGAATATGTAGAATTTAAATTTAAAAGAAAGGTTGGAAAATGAAAGTGAAAATTCACTTGTCTAGAGTTGCTGAGACTAAGGAATTTCTCTAGTTAAGGAACAAGTAGAATAAGAAGTTAGGTTGTTAAAGTTAGGAATAAAAAATAAGATTGTTATTCAAGAAGTGATGTAAAAATCATTATGTTTGTGATGTTACAGTTAAAAGAGGAAAAGCTGAAAATTACTATTTTATGAAGGCATATTGAAAAGATAATGAAATTTAATAACTAAACTTGGAAAAAGTTATAAGAATTATAAGTATATTCTGTTAGAGAAACAAAACATTTTGTACTTGTTAAACAAGCTGGAGAATACAAAGAATATTTAAGGAACAACCAAACCACCCTTGGAGAAATATTAATTATATATATATATATATATATATATATATATATATATATATATATATATTATACTCTTATTGGTAAATAATTTAAGCATTTAAAAATGAATAGTTAAATATTTAAAAAAAAGAAAGTTTTTGGAAAATATTCACAAACAAACTAAATGATATATTTATAAAGACATTAAATTTTGTCTACCTAAAATATTATGACCAGTGGTATAATAAAGTATTTTTCTCTGAAAATTATTCCCTTTTATTTTATATTTGTCATAAAGCTCCAAACTTTTTTTTAATTTATTGGGATTTGTGTACATGAAAATATGTGTGCCTTACATTCCTTTGCAATAAAATGTGATATATTTACCTTCATGGTTTTTATAATATTACTTTTCATATGTCTGTGAATAAAATTCATAAAACATGTATAAAAGATTAATATTCTTCTATATTTCTAAATTATACTGTTATGAGCCTCACATTTTGTAGATTGATTGAGATAAATGAATGATATACTTGATGATTAAATAAAATATTCCTTATATTAATTGAATACTGTCACAAATTTTAAAATAATAATTGTATTTGTCTTAAAATATCTCAGACAGATCGGAAATACTCACATTTTGGACAAAAATTGCGGTATTTAGAAGTGTTGTACGTCAAAAGCGGGTTTTCTAATGATTTGGTGACCTGGCGATGTTTTGACGAGAAAACTGGGTGACTTTGCGAGAAATAGATACTTTTGGAAACATTCATCACGTAAGCTCTAGGACCAATATTTAGCGAGATAGCCTAGAAGCTTCAAGAACCTTGGCAAAACTGGTAGATTTTCCTCCAAGTCAGATATAAGTACCGCAGCCCGACATAGAAGTCAGTCAGTTTCGTGAAGACACTCAGTGAGTGAAGACGATTAGTCTTGACTGCTAGTCTAGAGAAGCTGTTCTCCGTCTGAGGTATTTGAAACCTGAGATTGGTTTTTTATTGTATCTGACGAATTGTAGCTGTATAATTGTGATTGTTACAGCTGGAATTTCTTATATCTAGTGGAATTTTTTACGAATAAAAGTCTTGTGTTCATTAAGGGGTTGTTTATTCAATTCTCAATCGACACGAACTTTGAAGCTCAGTACAATACATTAAATTAAATAAGTAAATTAAGTTTATAGAAAATATTAAGATTTTAACATACTGAAATTCATTTGTGTTGAATATTCTTTATAAATTTTCATTTTATGTGTTATTATCAAACGCTATTTATAATTTGAGTGATTGCTCTAATAAACTATTTTGTAAAAAGTTTTATTATAATAGCTGTCTTCAAAGGTTCATTTCGACCTTTCACGGTACTTAGAGCGGGTGGAAGGGAGAATGATTTTTATCTAGTAGGACATCTGATGGATATATACCCTCTGGTACCTCGAAAGAGAGTGGGACTTCGTAATTTAGAAGCAAGCACCAATCTGAAATTCGCAGCCTTATCCTACTCCCCTTAGAGGTATCATTTCGTAAGGAGGAATTGTGACCATCGCATAGTTTACATTCTGAAGTTGTCATTGGCTAACACTAAGGATATTTTGTTGCATCGGTGTTTGAATTCAACCAATGTTAAAGTGTGACCTAGTGACATGACCTTGATTCAAAACTACGCTGCGTTTGGTAACGAGTATTCTAAAATGTTAAGCTTCCTTCACCATAATGTATGTATAATAATGAAAACGAACGCCTTAACCAATCAGATGACCGCATTTTTAAATATCATATTGTAATCATTGCAGAAAATTTTCCTATAGTTACTATAAAGTTACATAAATTATGCTTTTAACTTGAAAAGTATTTATAATTTAAATTTAATTTTGTTATTGTACACGGTCTTTATGAAAACAAAATAAACTTAATTTATGTTTAATTTACATATTACTGTATGGACTATGTTTATTTATCTACAGTTGCTTTTGCTGTATGCTAACTTGAAATAAAAAAAAAAATTATGCTTTTAATTATTCATCCATGTCAAATCGATTGATAGATTAATGCTTTTTTTACACAGAAATCGGAAATTTAATGTTGAAAAATAATGCAAATGGTCATGTAATGTAATTTAATGGTCGAAAAATATGAAACTACTTATTTTTGTTAAAATTTCAAATCCATTTTGCAACTTAAACTTCTGGATGCGTAACAATTAAATGCATTAAAGTATATATTTGTAAGTATATATTTCCTTTCATACCACATTTTCAGCAAAAAATGCCAGTTCAGTGCCCTAAATATTTACTAATATTCAGAACGAACAACGACAGATCTCTTATTAAATAAAAAAAAAAATTCTAACTAACTATCTTAAATATTTAATACTTTATTGAGTGTGGAAATTGGAACATCAAACTTAAATAACGTATGTGTTATTGAAATAAAACAGTTTATATAAGAAACTTGCTTTATTTCAATAACAGAAATTTCATTACTTTGATGCTCTCATTCACGTTTAGAATAAAATATTTTAAAACGTTTATAAATAATTACTTTTTGCATATTTTAATATAAAGTCAATGCGTGTT
>JAPDSC010141119.1:1115046-1146867 GCA_026290005.1 Latrodectus geometricus
TATATATATATATATATATATATATATATATATATAATTTTATGTTTTACTGTATCAATATATATTGTGTTTATTATTTATTAAAAAATTGAATAAAATATTTTTGTAAACATAATAATTTAGTTATTATTGTAATCGTTTTTTATGATTGCATCTTGGTAGCTTAGTGGTAGCGCTCTACGTTTCCCAAACACAGTCTCCGAAGTTCGATCCTCGGGTTGGTCAAAGTATACTCAGCTTTTTATCCCTACAATGGATAGATAAAACTGGGTACCAAGAATGATTAAGAACTAAACAGAGGGGTTTTGAATTACAGACTACCAAGCCTAATTCAAAGCTATGTGGATCTTGGGAACATTGTGTGCTGCTTTGCCACCAAGTTTAATTCTTTATTGTTATTATTATAAACAAATTGTATAAGTTCCAAAAAAATTTATTATTAACGTTATATAAATCAAAATGTTTATTCTTTCAAATTATGTCAGTTTAGATTAAGAATTATCTTATTTCATTAAAAATTGAACAGTTATTTTCATTACAAACATAGATTCTTTTCATGTCTTAGAAAAAATGTAGCAAAGTAATATATTATTTATATTAGATAAGAATGTTTCGAACTTCATGAAATTTAAGTTATTCAAAGAGCTAATAATGTATGTAAGACTCGAGGTAAATCAAACGAACTTAATTGTGTAATGAATAAGAATGTTTCTCCGTTTCAGAGGAAGAATTCAAAGCTAAATTTCAACAAAAATTGTGCCATGCAGAGATTAATTGTCTTGGATTAAGAAATATAAAAGAAACAATATTTACAATAACGATAAAGGAGTACTATAGCTTTATCGGTTCTTCCTTGATATATTCCTATACTAGAATCAGATATTAAAATAAGCTGTATAGATATATTATAGATAAAAATCAATTGTGGTAAAATTTTGTATTTTTTACTTTTTAAATGCACGATAACCAATTTAAGCAAATAATTGAAATTCATATCATTTTATCAAATTTTCATTTTAAACACATTGAATTTTTTTAATTTAAATTATTTTGAAAATTTGAATCCCCTAGAGATTTTATTAACTAATTGAAGGGTTAATTTCAACAATAATTTATCGTGCGAAATGTTTAAGAAAATGTGTTTAATATAATTTTAAACGATCTAATATTAGGATTTCGTAATTACCTTCAGCAAAAATCAAAAAAATTCTATTTATTGACTGATGTCTTTCATGATACAATATAGGATGAAATATATTTTCTAGAGTAAAAATTAATAACATTAGTTAAGGGAAAAGTGGATATATTGAATCAGTTGTATCTTTAGTATCTCAAAGCATCAGAAATCTTTTTTAATCTATCTCAAAAAAATTTCTTTGAATTGATTTTTGTAATTCTAATTCTAATTTTATGTTTTACAATTAAAAACGTGACATACATAAACATGAAAAAAATCTTGATATAATTTCACAAAAAAAAAAAAAAAATTCTTGGCAAACAATTTTAAAATTACATATATATATATATATATATATATATATATATGAAACAAATATTTATGCAATAAAGGTGTAGTATCATATGTAATAATATGTAACCAACACAGAATTTATGTCAGTTTACTATTTCATGCATTTTTAATACGTAAAACAGCTAGTTTAGCAATTTAAAATTCACCCACTATAGTGTGAATTTTCATTACATGCATTCTTTCGCTCTTTTCACGATATACCTCTGCAATTATGCCCAAAATTCCAATATTCAAAGGTAAACAATTTTCCTTGATTAATACCATTTGACCTACCATATTTTGCAACCACCCATTTTAATCTAGCTTGTAATGTATTTAAATAATCAGTCTTCCCTAATACAACTTTAGTTGATTTTTGCCACCGAGTAAAGGGACTGTCTTTTATATCAGTCAAAAGAGGTTCAGATATCGATGTTATCGGTCTTCCGACTAAAAATTTATTTGGTGTGAAAACATCAAAATTATTGTATCACTTTAAGAGGACAAAGGGGTCGACGTATAAAAATTCTTTCGATTTGAATAATTATAGTTTCCATTTATTCATAAGTGAAATGCAAATTATCAATAGCTTGTTTGAGATGGTGTTTAACCGATTTTACGCCAGCCTCCCTAAGTTCTCCAAAATGAGCCGATTTTGGAGGAATAATGTTGCAATCTATACATTCGGAAAAAAATAATTAGCAAAATTCTAATCAAGAAAATTAATTAGTTTGTAATGCATTTTTAGTTTTGAATTGGATCCAACAAAATTAGTGGAATTGTGTCAGTATAAATTTTAGAACATTTGTCAATCATAAATTGTTTCATTGTGGCAATCATTGAGTCGGAACACAGATCTGAAAATTGTAGATGGATGTCTTTTCTTGAAAAATAAACGCTAACAGAAACATAAATTTTGCTTAAGATACTTTTTCTGTGATTTTTATATTTTAAAGAAAGGTTCACATAAATTAGGACCCGTAATAGTAATTAACAGAAACATAAATTTTGTTTAAGATACTTTTTCTTTGATTTTTATATTTCAAAGAAAGGTCCACATAAATTAGGACCCGTAATAGTAAATGGGAAGATACACTTACTCTTGGTCTTTGGGTAAAATACGCATAATTTGGGAGGAAACAATAGATTGGCATTTAAAAAATATAGAAGTAGGTCTAAGGTTTGGTAGGTTTGTAGCCACTACGCCATTTACCTTGATTTTATAGTGAAATTGATTGGAGCCTAAAATTAATCTGCATAACAAATAGTCAATTCTAGCACACACAAATAAATTTTATACAATAATTTTAACTCAAGGAATAGTAAGTACTCCCAAGGTATTGTACAATACATGGCAATGAATATTTGTAAAGGAAATAAAAAAATTAGAAAGATTTGATTTCTTGATTAATATTTTTAAACGAAAATAATAATTTACTGAAACAAAATATTTATACGAATACAATTATTTACATACAAACATTAAGAAAACAAAATGCTTGATTAATACAGTTATACATGATAAAGCAATCAAATTTATTTAATTGTTTTTTTGAGATTTTCTTCATAAATTTTATTAATTATATACGTCTAAATAATATATGTCAAAAACATATGTATACATATATATACACACATATATAACAACAATTTTTTTATATATAAATATGTATATAGAAATTAAGAAAGAGAAATAACTATCTACAAAGTAGGTGATTAAGAAAAAGATTATGACAGTAGTAAAAGGAGTGTAATAAATGAGGGACTAAGTAAGTATACCACTCCTGTTATAAAGAAATAGGCACGATCATGTACGATAGAGGTCGCCACATGATTTCTTTTTACAAGGTTTGTTTGTAAGCATTCCGAAACTCGAGAGAAGAATTGGTGGAGTTGTTGCTCACAACAATTATTTCAGATTAAATGTATTAAGAAATGTAATTAAGAAATGTTTACTTATTTTGATTTCTTCATTCTTTTTGGACATTTAGGGAAGTGGATCGAAAGATTTGTTTGTGGTTTAAACCTCAGTACTGCTCTTGGCCTGTGAAAATTAATTAATTAATATGGATTTTATTTATCAATTTTTTGGATTTCCGTATTAGAAATTTGGTAAAGTTTGTCATAAAATCTAAATTATAGATATTTTATACAGTTAACTAGCGTTAGTATGCCAAAGTTTTTTTCTAATTTGTTCATTCCTACTGTAATAAACGGACTGCATGATTAGTCTGAGCAATTTGCTTTGTTGAGCCTCCAGTATTTTAAGATTAGTTTCTGCAGCCTCGCCCCAAATTGGTACTGCATATGTGATAATTGGTCTCAAGTAGGCCTTATAGATTAATAATTTGTTGGGTAGTGAAAGTTTTGAGTTGTATGCCATAAGTAGGTAAAGAGTTTTTCTTCCTGCGATGAATTTATTTTTAATTTTATTGATGTGGTGTTTCCACGTTAATTTGGAGTCTATCATGAGGCCTAAGTAATCGACCTTATTGGTCCAGGGGATATTGTATCCACTTAAATTGATCTGTGGGCAATGCGTTCTCTTCGTTGTAAAGAGAACCGCTTGATATTTAGTTGGATTGATTTTAATTTTCCGGACTTTTAGCCATTCTTCTATGACCTTAGATGTTCAGTGAGATTTGAATGAATTTTCAAATGGCTTGAACTGGTATAAAGAATTGCCGTGTCGTCGGCAAAAAAACAGAGCATGGTGTTTTTATCTTGTGGGATTTCATTAATATATATTAATTTCGGAAAAAGTTATCCATTATTTTTTCGGTAGACATCTGTCGTGATCGCTATCTCGTGAGGTATCTATCAAACAATTTCAGATTTATGCACGTTGGAAAGGTGACATTTGACACTAAAATATTCTCTTGCGGTTTTTTGTTTGATTAATTCAGTTATGAGTACAAGGTTTTAAAAATAGAAGACAACAAACAGAATATTCGATACATTTTAGTTTCTCTTTTATAATGGTGAAAATGCTAACCAGGTGGCTAAAATTGTGAAAGGTGTTTATCGTCCTATATATGACTGTAACAACCAGTTACGCATAATTTTGGTTTCGTCGATTCCGTTTGGGTATTTGGATGCTAAAGATGCAACTCGCACGGATACAACATCGTCGAGAATGTCTATAAAATATCAAAAATTATCAAACTTGACATCATGTCAGCAATCGTAGCTTCGCACAAGACCTAAAAATCTACATGAAAACTGTTTTAAACCTTTTTACAAAGGGAATCTGAAAGAAGTTACAAAAAGTTCACGTAAAAATAATGGATTTCTTTTTCACCAATATAATATATTAAAAAAAAGTGGCCCAGCTGTGATCCCTGTGGGACGCCTGCATAAATGGACTTATCATTGGACTTGGTAGTTTTAAGCTTGACAGCAAATCTTCTGTTGAAGAGGTAGTTATTTATTAGTTTAATCATCAGAAACGGAAATTTATATTTTATAAGTTTCAAAATTAAGCCATAGTGCGATACTTTGTCTAAAGCTTTCTCAATATCGAGAAAGATTCCGCCAGTGGATTTTTTATGAGTAATTCCTTCAGAAATTTTCCCGACTGCTCTAAAGAGCTGATGTGTAGGGGAGAGGTTTCTCCTAAATCCAAATTGCTGTGGAATTGTAAATTTTTGGTTATGATCATGTTCTAATAGGATAATAAGAATGATGCTCTCGGTAATTTTGGCCAACGTGGGAAGAAGGAGAATAGGTCTGTAGCTAGTGGTGTGAGATTTATTTTTTCCTTGCTTATGAATTGGAATGATGATTGCCTTTTTCCAAGCTGAAGGAAAGTATCCAAATTTAATAATGCTTTTAATATGGATGTTAAATAGCAGATGGCCTGACCGGGATTTGTTTTATCATTTTGTTATTAATTCTGTCATGGCCTGGACTCTTTTTAGTTTTTAAGTTTTGAATAATCTCTTCAATACCAGAGACGAATATTTCTTTCAGTTGTTGTTGAGGTAAGTTGTTATTTTGCAAGACATGGGAAACCTCACTTTGGATGAGCTGCTCAATATTTGCGTTACGAATGTCATTAGACTTGAATTGCGTTTCAAACGAATTGGCAAGACATTCCGCTTTTTCATTATTTGTAGTAGATACAGTTGTGCCATCTATAAGTGGTGGGGGAACCTCGTATGATTTTTTTCTATTATTGACCGCTCTCCAGAAGGAGCCATCCTCCGCGTTAACGTTGGATAGGTAGGAATTCCAGGTTTTTGGGTATGGTTGTTATTTCATATTTAATTTCACGTTTTAAAGCATTGATCTTGTTTTTAGTATTGGCGGATTTGGTTCTATTGAACTGTTTTCTAAGCATGTTTCTTTCTTTAATTTTAGTGGTAATTATGTCAGGTAGGAAATCAGTATTCATGTTGGGTTTGGTGAATTTACTAAATTCAAGCGCTGAATTAATTATGTTTGTAATGTTACTCGCTCTTTCTTCAATTTTATTGGGGGTAACAGCTATTTTAAAAGCTTCTGTTGGAATACGTTCATTAATTTTTCTTCTAAATTTGTTCCAACTATGGCAGATGGTCAGCCCTTCACAATGTTGTTGTGTCGATAATCCGAAGTAGATAAGTACAGGGTAGTGATCAGATGGTAACTCCTCCAGTGTAGTCAACTTCATGGGAAGTAGAACACCCTTGGAGAGCATGAGGTTAATAAAATTCCCGTGAGTACGGCCATAGTGAGTGTGTTTGTCAGGTCTGAAAATTATAAAATCTGTGTTGGAAATGAAGAAGTTAAACACAAGTCCAGAGTGATTGTTGTAGTTACAACCCCAACTGTGGTGCTTGGCGTTTAAATCGCCTGCTAGTATAATTTTGTGGCTGATAGCAGCTAGATTTTCTATATCTGTGGCGAGTAGTGAGTTTTTGGTGGGGGGAACATAAAGTGACACAAGGGTGATGTCTCCTGAATTTGAGAGATGCAGTTTAACTATTGTGGTTACAGTGAAATTTAAATTAGGTATGGGGACATGCGAATGACTAATTCTTGATTTAATTAGAATTGCTGTCCCTCCCTGGGCTAGGGCTCTATCATTCCTGTATACATTATAATTTGGAAGTTTAAGAGAGTTTCCGCTAGTAAGGTTTGTTTCTTGTAACATGATAATGTCCGGATTCCATATAATAGTTTTCGCATTCCATATCATAGTTTTTTATCGTCCATAACATTAATTACCATTAGTACTATATGTAATACTAAGGGCTTTCAGAAGAATGTTGAGTTTATCAGTCAGGGACAGCTTTTTCCAAGATATGGACAGATATCAGAAGTGCCGGATAAGCTTTAAACATTAAATTGATTTTCTTAAATAATTTCATAATTGATTGGAAATTTTCAAATTGGTTGATATCCTGAAGGGGGTTTGTGGGTTGGGGGGTTGTTGCTGGAGTGCTACGTTTTGGTCAGCTGCCTGGGCAAAAGTTAAGTCATTTCTCTTTATATTAGCAGTGGGAATAGTAGGGAGGGCAACTTTTTTGTTTTTTGTTTAATGGTTTGACCGGGCAACCCGCGTACGAAGCTGTGTGATTGTTGCCACAGTTGCTACATTTAGGCTTCTCAAGTCTTTTGTGTGGACAATCTCTGGACGTGTGTTTATTTGCACATTTAACGCAGTTAGGTTTAAGACGACACACCGTAGAGCTGTGGCCTTATCTCTGGCAATTGTAACATTGTATCGGTCTGTTGTTAATATATCTCTCCACTTTTATGATGACATTCATTATTTCTTTTGTTTCAAAAATTTTTTGAGCTATTTCGTTAGAATTAATTGTGATGAGAAAGCATGGGATAGGTTCCTTAACTCTGTGTCTTTTCATGACTAAGACCAATGCTACATCAAAACCTTTGTGTGTTAATTCTTCAGAGATTAGGTTAGTGTCCGTGGTGTGAGGTAGGCCTTTAAACACTACCTTGATTGGCTTTTCTGCTCAGTGTTTAATAACCAGGCACTCAATTTCCTTTTCTATTAAATATTTAGTTATTCGCTTATGCGCATCTGGAGACGATGGTGTTACTTTCAAATATTCTCCAGAGAGTTTGGCTATCATATTTTTATCAAACCCTTGTTTAAGTTGATTTAGAAATTCATTATAATTGCTTAAAAATTTAATAAGAATCGGTGGAATTATGTTTTTTTGAGTGACGTTTGTATTGCTTAGCGTACTTTCAGCTGCATTTTCATTACTTTGGTTTGGAATGTTATTTAAAGCAGAAAATTTATTAGAGGTACTAGTTTGTTGTTCCATATGGATAGTTTTAACACTAGCAGTTTTTTTTGGTCTGCAAAATCCTTCCTCGTCACTATTAGTAAGGGCTCTTTTGTTCTTTGCGGGGGTGTTACAAGGATTGTGGGCAGTACTAGTTGAGGGAGTTTGGGAATAGTGTAACATAACATTATTTGTAGGAAATTCATTATTTACAACAGTATTGGTTTCAGGTACATTTACAACATTTTGAAAAAAATCATTATATACATAAACATTAGAATTAATACACATTTCATTATTTAACAACAAAGCATTATTTACATCAGTACAATTTTTACCAACAATATCATCATTAGAAATATTAGAAGCAGTAGTATCATTGACCTTTACATTGGCATTATTACCATTAGAGTTTATGTTTTTATTATTTGTATTTTTATTAACGCAGGTGGAAATATCTGAATCAGATGAGTTATTCATTCCATCAGTATTAACACTTTTTAAATAAGGATATAGAGTTTTTACATTGTTAGAAAGAACAGACCATTTAGTTTTATTTTGGGTTATTTTAGATAATTTTTTACTATTTTTGTTACTTTTAGATTTATTAAGTTTCTTACAAATATTTTGAGATAAGTCATCAAATTCATTTTCGGTATCAGAATTAATGCATACAGTTTTACCAGTATTATCGCCATGCATTGAACAATTAGAAATTAAGCAGTATCCCAATTGGGAGTACTCACCCCTGATTCGCTGGCTGTTGATGAAGACTTTCTGATATATTCCGTTGTAATTAATCCATATTGGGTTGTTGGAGTAATTCACATCATAGGTTTTAATACTTTCCATCAAACGCTTTAGCGTTGATGATAAAGTTTCCAAAAGCTCACTATTTTTAGCGAGTTCACGGAGTAGATCGCAACGCTCAACTTTTGTTATTGGAAGACTCGAGTCTATAGCTAAAAAGTAGTCTAGTCTCGGCACAAATGACTTTATTGCATGAAGAAAGATATCACAATCATTGGAAGAATTAGGCACATTACTAATCACTTTTTTGCAATTGCAGGTCCTGAAAAGAGCCTTTCGACTCGTCGTAATCCACTGTAGGGTTAAGCACTACACATGGGCTAGAGTTAGTAACACACAACACTGAATCACTGGTATCAAAAACACTGTTTGTGGAAATGGCATGATTAATTAGGATTAACCGCAATACATATGTTGTAATCACTTTCTATCGAGATACTGTTAGAAGGAATCACAAAGTTATTCGAAGAAGCATCCAAGTACTCCGCATGAGTAATGCAATCCATTGTATCGGGGAGGGACCGGTTGCCTAACGGGAGACCCTCACCGTCATCGCCGTCCGCGGCCATCGAACCGCAATCTGCAGTAGAAACTTTCCGTACGCATCCAGTCAGGAGCGAGTTGAAAAACTGGTCTTAGCTCTACGAGAGCAGGAACGTGAATGAAACATATAGCACATTGAATAACAAATTGGCGTGCAAGACTGCGACCAGCAATAGGCCAAAATTTTTTTGCACTGCATTTAGTAATTCTTGGTGTCCTACGCGAAATAATCTCTTAAGTGAACTACTGCTTTGTTGAATCTCTTAAGTGAACTACTACTAAATTGAAACAAATGGTATTCAATTTAGAATTCTATGAATAGGAGGATTCCTTAATCATATAGTATAGAAGCATTTTCTAACCTACCACCTACTAGCACTATGCCTTCATCATCTTCAAAGGTAACCAAATTAGAAATATTAATTTATAAATCTATTTTTCATTACCAAAGGCCTTTGAGTATGCTTAGCTTGAACGATTTCCGCATACTTTACTTCTTCAAGGGTTAAAGGGCCAACATTCTTCACTTTGTTCAAACAGTTAAAAATAAATCTGAAAATATAAAACAAAATATGATTAACTTTTGAATAATTGTTAAAAATTTCTAGGAGTTCATCAATCATAGTCCCAGAATCATCAGTCAATAAAACAGTATTGATAATGATCTCAGACGGCTGAACTACCTTTGTTCCTCTTAGTATTGTTTCTATTTCATTTTTTGCAAGGCAACTAATTTCAAGAATTAAGGACTGTGAAGTCTCTGGAAATTCTGAGTACATAAAAAATTTAGGGCCTGTCCACCACCTGTAACTATGAAACAGACAACCAGCAGTCATCCCACAAAAGAGAAAAGATCTGCTGGGCAATCTTTGCCTGCACAATGATGCCAGGAATCTGGATTATTTATTTCAGAATCAACCCATTGATTATTCAACAGTAGATTTTTTAAGATTTATTATCTTTTTCACTTTTGAGGTTAAACGAGCTGCAAGTAAAGCTCCCAGCAATTCTAACCGTGGTAAAGTCATAATTCTCACTGAAAGGTTCCACACGACTTTTCGAAGTTAACAGTTTTACTTGCGTGTGTTTTAACTTTTAAATGAATGACTGCTCCACGTTTACTGGCATCACAAGATCTATGTAATTCTAACATATCTTCTTCGGAAAAATAATCAAGAGCCAGTCTGGGTATTCTAAGACTTTTTAAGAAGAGGTAGATCTTCACTCCATTTTTGCCATTTTTATCAATATTTAATGGCGAGGGATCTTCCCATGGGAGTTTTTTCCTTCCATAATTCTTGTATAAGGTATTTCAATCTTATGGTGAAATTGAAAATCTATCCAAGTGGGTCAAAAATCTTTCCTACAGCTTGAAGTATGAAGCGTTTTGCTTTTTTGTTTTGTTCAAAGAGATGAATTCGAAGAGACGTTTAGCATGAATAGATAAGTAATTTTCACCAGTGTTCCAAAATAATCTTAAAACTTTTATCTGATTGGAACCTAAGCTGACATCAATACTGATTTATATTCTGAGAACCATTCCAGTAGTTTCATTAATTTTATTTGCACTTCGTGATAGTTCTAGTGAATTTTCAAAGCTGTATCCTCCAGATATGAGTTCGTCCACATAGAAATTTTTATGAAATAATTGAACAATATCAGGATAGATATCTTTATATTTTTCTATATGATGTCTGGTTGTTGTCGCTAGAAGATATGGACTTGAATTTACTCCGAAATTAAATCCATTGAAGCGATATATTGGGATATTTGACAGTACCTGGTACATCATTGCTCTACAAAAATCGTGCAACATCGTTATTCACATCAGCGAGAAAAATTTGATGGAAGTCTTGTTTTACATCCGAGCAAAAGGCTATTTCATTGAGTCTAATTTAAATGAGCACAGCCCAAAGATTTGGATTCAGATTGGGCCCTGGCCACAAATAGTCGTTCAGGGATTGTTCATTGCTTTGATGACTTCCTGCATGGAACACAATTCTCAAGGAACTTTCAAACACTCTCCACAGTCATATGCGGTAAAAATCAGAGGTCTGTCCATGTCCTTTTTCCCCACTTCAGGTTTAATTATTACCCTGATCCAAATAATCACGAATAATTTTACTGTATCTTTGACACAATTCAGGTTAATAGCTGAATCATTTCTATAAATTGTCAAAACTTTGTTTTCTAAGGAATAATTATCTGCAGGTTCATGATACGATTGCCACAAAGGAATTTCAACCAAATAACGACAGTTTTTAAATTGAATATTTTCATTAAAATTTTCTATAGTTTTATCTTTTTCATGTGTAACTGAGTCATCTTTTAATCCAAGTCCTAAATAAAAAAGTCTTAAATTTTCCTCTAGAGAATCTTCTATAGATGAAAAACAGTATCATCATTGAGAGGTTTGTAATTTTTTAATCTTACCGCAAACTAATCATCTTACTTCTGACTCTCTAAATGTCAGTTCATTTATTTTGTAAATATTTTAAAAACCTTAAGAAGTATGTTAACACTAATTACAGCATGGACATAATTAGCTTCATACAATGATTCATCAGCTAAATTAACAATTGAGGAATATCTATATGTAAAACACATCTAATGTAGTAGATCCCGTAATGTTATGAACAATTAAAAATTTTAGTGGTTCATAAATACTATTATCTTTATTCGAAATAAAAGTATTCAATTTCCAAGTAATATTTTGTGGCGATCCGCTTAAACCGGAAACAGGCGTTTTTATTTTTTCTTTCTTTATTCCTAAGCAATAAGAAATATATTTTTTCAATACATATTTTCGAGGCAGATTCCAAAACAGCTCTTTTTTATTCTTTTAGAATCGGCGCAGTTAACGTTCACATCAGCTGTTGAAAACAGAAAATTTTCTTTTTTCTTCCGAAATACTCAAAACAGATGCATTATAGTAAGGCGAGTCACGTGACCATCTGATTTATTACACTCTGAAGGCAACGAATTCTTTAGTGTAGTCAGTCTTATTGACGCCGAATTCGCTCCATAACAGTTTAGAAACCACAAACACTCCTATATTTTGAAAGACATTGGTATTTATTATGATTTTTCTTTAGGCAGTTTTCGCTAAGTTTATGAATTAATTTCATTCCTTCTTTTACTTTAAGGTTGAAGAAATACGGAAAATAGGATGTAGATCGTCCTTAAAATTAAGCAGATTTTATTTCTATTTTCGTTTTCTCTAGTAAGAGATTTTTACTTACAAAGTTCAAAATGTTTGTTTGCATTAAACTTTGTAGTCACATTGTTAATAGATAACAAGAAGGAATCATGTTGCTCTATGAATTTAATAAATTCTTCAAATGTGGAAACGTGCGCATTTGATTAACTATATAAAATGTTTTAAAATTATTTCGCGTTCGGTTCATCTTAAGATAAACATAATTTATTTTCTACGCATCAGGTAAATAAAAAATAATTTGTAATACTACAATAATCATTTATTAATTGAAATGTAAAGGGAAGTAATTTAGTAAATCAAATGCGACTAGACATATAAAGTTGGATTAATTTATATTTTACTATTGTTTATTTGAAACCAACAGAAAATATTTAAATTTTAAATGATTTCCATCATATCGTGAAACTTTTTGCTTTTTTTTGGGTACGTTTCTCAGAAATATAAAATAACATTAATATTATACTGCCATTTCACGATTTTGTCTATAGATGAAATATAACCCTTTTCGTTTTGTGGAACGAATCAATTTGTTTTAGAACTCTTATTTGCGGCATAAATATGAATAATCATGTACGATGTGCATCAATATTTGTATTTTATGCTTTATATTTTCTCAAATGATTTCAAAATGTATTTAAATAGGAATAAAACTATGTTATTAAAATTGTAAAAATTTATTGCAGTTGAAGCGGATAACATTATGTGTGTCTGCTTCTAGTAAATGTAATGATATTGATAAGCAGAGTGTGATGCTCATACTCTTAAATAAATTGAGCTAGAAGATGTATTATGTTCATTATCAGAATCAATATAGTCAAAGCATATCATTTTACCCTTTTTTATTTTGTAAATCATTTTGTAAAATATTTCCCTATTTAAGTATTTTCTTAAATTTCATCTAAAAATTTCTTGTTCATTTTAATAAATGTTAATTAATAAATTGAATAATAAATAATAAAAATAATAAAATATATAATAAAAATAATAAATAATAATAAAATAAATAATAAAAATAATAAATATTAAGAATTAATCATTTAAAATATCCATATTATCACAAAATAGTATGGAAGACTTACAACTTCTTAACACCATAAAAAGTAATTTGTTAGAATTTCATATCTAACTAATTTATATATTTTAAAAAATGTTTTGTGAAAATCATTTATAATATTATTGCTATATTCTTCTTGACTATATATTTTAGGGGTATTCTTGGTTATATATCTCATGGCGTGAGCTTACATTAAAAATGCTTTAAATATTATACTTTTAAAATTGATTTGAAACTAAATTTACAAATATCAATTTCTCATTTCTTCCAAAGCAAATTTATCATAATTTTAATCTTCAATATAATGAATATTTTTGGTATTATGATATCATTAGTTTATTAATGAAAGGTCATGCCTACAATTGATGAATTGGTCTGATTAATCAACTTCGTAATTAAAACTGGAAAATTTCAATAAATCATATTTTAATCAGAATTTCATTTGATCCGCATAAATTATTGAAACATATTCCAGATTAGTTTATTAATTTCAAAAGAAATGTATGGAACTTATTCGGGAGAAACATATCATTTTATATAAAATATTAAAGCAAGTGTGAAGTTAAAATTAAATTTTTAAAGTACAAGAAATTGTAAGGTCAAACCTTAAGTAAAATAATTAGTAAAATTTAAAAAAGAATATTTGATTTTTTAATGAAATATAAGTTAGCTATTTCAAACAAAAGGATTGTTTAGGTAGTAAATTTGTAAGAATATCAAATGCACATAACTTTCAATTTTTTTTTATTTTAAATAATTAACTAAAATAAAAATTATAACTTCAAACACTTAATCAGTGAATTATATTTATTTCGGTAAAAAAAAGAAGATTTATTTTATTGATATTTGTCAAGAAGTTAAAAAAATATGAGTAAATAAGAAAGTTCGGTGTTTAATTCTATAAATACTTTAGTCTAACTATCAAAATGTTTTAATATTAATATTAAATTGAAGAAAAATTTAGAATGAAATTATGTACATCATATTTTGCTGAAAATTGAAACTATATTTAGACTTTCTTTATTTATAGATGTTAACAATGTATTTATATCAGTTCACAATTTAAAAATTTCCTAAATATAAGTTAATTTTAATTAGAAAACACATATTAGTATTTATGTTTATCTATAGATAGATATCTCTTTATTCCTATAAGTTAAAACACAATGTTTGATGCTAACATGTAAGTAGATTCTTTGCATCAGCTAATTTATCATTTTCAGCTGTCATTATGACCTAATAAACTATGGCTTTAATCATTAGTTTTAGAATCTAGAAATTACTAAGACATGTCTTAGTTATATGTATAGATACAAGTATAATCCTAGACAAAATTGCATACATCATCTCGTAATCAATCATTGAGGAAATTTTCGTATAATGTAGATCAAATTAGCATAGATAACTATCTACACATTGCTAATTGTGATTGGTTTTGTGTGAAACTTGACATTAGTTTATCAAGCATTTTTTCTGCATATTTTACGGAAAAGCACATTTAGCATTTTTTTTTCACTTTTCCTATTTTTTTTAATAAGTTTAATAAAGTTATTTCTTAATGTATTATGTCTAAAAGCTACTTAAATGCATAACAGATTACAAAGTTGACTGAAGTCCACGGAAACATATAATAAATGTTTTCATATAAAATAAAACAGTTATTTGCGCTTGACTTTCAAATAAAAATACCGCTTGTAGAATGTAAAATGTATATTAGACTTACAAAAAGAATAAATGAAACCAACATAATTATTTTATTAAATTCAAGTACATAGTATAATTCTTTTATCAAATTCAAGTAGTTTTAGAAAAAAAATTCTTTTTAAAAATAGGCTAAAATACTGCCTTAATAGAAACAATGTTTTCTTCAAAGAGAAATAATTTCAATCTTTCAAAAGATTCCTATATATTTTGCAACTGAAAACTAATTTAAAAATATGAACGATAAATATTAAAGATTTAACTAAACATATTTTTAAATGAAGAAATAAAAATTATCAAATTTACTCTTTCAAATATTTTTAAATAATTCATAGATAATTATTTATTTATTAAAAATTCTTTTCATATAAAATTCAGCTTACTCAATTAATTTATGATAATTAATTTATAATAATTAATAAAAATCACTTTAGTTTTTTTGAAATTGTTTAGTCATAGAGTTTTTCTGTTCATTTGTAATTACTATAGATGTTTTATTTTTCAGATTTCTTATCGGTTTTTAAAATATAGTTAAACTATGTTCCTTTATTTTCCAAGAACATTGTTCATTTTAATTTGGAATTAATAAATTTTACGTTAAGTAAAATTTATTTAAATTTTACGTGGAGCTTTCTTTATATACATGGTATGGGAATATTCTTGCCGCCCATCCTGTCTAGTGGTCAGCGTGAGTCAATTCGGATCGGGAGGTCCTGGGTTCGAATTCCAGTTGAGGCATGGATGTAATTGCTTTATCACTCTGTCCTTTGTCCTTTTCTTGAATAAATGAATTGTGAATGGTCGCCCACCCTATTAACAAGTAAATATGGAATGGGTATGTACTGAGGAAGTCGGACTCGACACCCAAAATACGGTTCAGTTGGAAAAAGTAGAGCAGCCACCCCATGCTGCCAGCCTAGCTTGCACAAGAGAATAACAGGAATATTCTTAATTTTTAATAATAAAAATTAAATAAAAATTTTATTTCAATATTTACACAGTACATCATATTGCAATTTAAAATTCTATAAATATATGCATATCAATTCTTTCATAATATTATTCAAATATATATAAATTACCTTACGCATTAATTTTTAAATAGACAAATTTTATTAAAACTTTTTATTTTATAAGAGCAAAAAATTAAAAGCAATAGTAAAAAACATAACTGTTAATAAACGTTTTTTTCCCTTCCGAAAGTTGTTATTTTTGATAATTTCAATTTAATATTTTTAGTTTTGTGCACACATCATAAGTACATGAGTAGTTTTATTTATTAAAATGTCTCAATTTCCATCAAAGATGATTATGAAATTGTTATTGGAAATCTTTACATTTGATGTTCTGCAACTCATGATATTGCACTCTTGCTTAATAAAATGCATGCTAATTATATTTGTATTTATTTAGCAAATGTTTATGTTTAATTTAAGTGCATGTTTGTGTATATTTTCTGCAATATGTCAGGCTCAGAAATGAAATATTTTTGAAAATATAAATGTGAATTTTACATTCCAAGTAATTAAGTAACATTCTACGCAACAAACAGACAGATAATGATCAGAGTATTCAAATATTTTACATAGTTTTAATAATTTCTTTTCAGAGTATATAGAAGCAAATACAGAGAACATTAAAATTAAAAAATCTTTATTTTCCTTAAATAAATTATTATTCCTCCACATCTTCTGAAAAAGATAATTACTTATTTAGACGAAAATTGCATTTAATATGTGAATGGTAGCAAAGAAAATAATGTCAATTTTTATTCAGAGAAATGAAAAAAAAACTGTTTTAAATGTTGTTTTATAATTGAGAATATATTAATTTTCTTTCATGTATTTTAAAAATTTTCATAGAAATGATGTTTATCATATTATTATAGTCATGTACATATTGTCCCCAACTTCTATAAATATATAGTAATTTTATATTAAAATTCATGAAAAAATGTTTTATATGGAAAAAATTAAAATTATAAATTTTATGGTGTATAGTCTGGCGAGGTTACTGTATTATGCAATTTTTTCATACACTGCTTTTGTTGTCATTTATATCACTTGGTGATGACTTCCCCGCCCGTCAGGGACTGGCGAATAAAGTCAAAAGACGCGTCTTCCGTTTGCTGGAACAGAACACACCTATACGAAGGTGGATGTACGACTTTAATTTATAGATGGCAGCACCATCTGGGTTTACGAATTTAGAGACTGAAGCCAGAGAAGACCCATAGAATGGCTCCAAACACCCCCAGAGATACTAATTAGGAATGGGAACATCGAGAATATAACGTCTACGACATATTTTATGTGCCCCAGTCGTCATTAGTGAACATGACGGATCTTCGTATAATCCGTGATTCGAGCTCACTACCTTCCGGTAACGAGAACGACAACCTAACCTACCTAACCAACCAGGCAACTGCGGTCCAAAAGAGTATAATGAATAACTTCAAGTGCAAATATAGTAAATTACTTATATAAGAAACTTGGAATCATTTTCACAAATTGACATTCCAGACGCAAAGCATTTTTTAACTTGGAATGATGTTGCAAAACAAAGCTCATTTTAATATACTGACATTCTCCTTTAACACCAAGCCCACACTGCATCAAATGTCTATAGTTTTGAGCTAGACTAGAGAGTCAGTGTAATTCGAAACCATTCTGTTTAGTTCCTTATCTTTCTAGGGACCAAGTTTCATCTTTTCATTGTAGGGATAAAAAGCTGAGACAATCTTGCCCAACCCGAGGATCAAACCTCGGAGCCTGTGTTTGGGGAGCGACCAGGATGCAATGAAAACAAATGATTATAATAATAACTAAATTATATATTATGAATTAGAATACATAATAATTTAGTTATGAAATATATATATATATATATATATATATATATATATATATATATATATATATATATATATATATATATATATCTATATTAAATAGAAAAAACATTCATTCGTCTAAAAATATTCAAAAAGTATATAAATGTATCCATGCTTAGAATAAATATATTTCATTATTTACACACTACAAACAAAACGAAATAGATATTTACTGTTTTAAATAAATCTTAAATATGATCTTGATATTTTAATGTTCAATTTCACACCCACAAATGTCTAATTATAAAATATACAAAACTAAATATCAAATGAAATTAAACATTTTAATATATTTATATGAATATAAAATACTGTTTTACTGGTTTTACTATCTCCATTGATTGTAAAACAGTTTTCCTTACCAAAAATGTTAAAAAAAATATTTGTGTGTGATGTTAACTCAATTCTTTTTTTGCAACAATATGAAATCCTTAGGAACGAAAAAAAATATTTCCAGTATTTTAATTACATCATTTGAAATATTAATGCATAAGCAAAAGTAGAAGAGAATATTTTAATTAATCCAATTTTCGATTTTCAAAGTTAAAATAAAATTAATAAATTGAATATTCCTTTAATTGTTTTTGAATAAATATGCATCCCTGTATCACACCTAGTGTTGGGCACTACTGGAAAGGGGGAAGCTGCCGAGTCATTGTGATTTAGAAGGAGACGGTCAAAAGCAGCAAACGCCTGCCCCTCCTAAATTTATTTTTTCACCTGGAAGACATTGCCACCATGACATATTTACTATGCCCTCATCACCTGAGATAAAATCTACGGCTAATCTATTATTGGAATTCACCACGTTTTGATTATAAATGTGAAGGTCTTATTAATTATTCCACAATGACGTCATGTCTTTGGTAAAAGATAAAAAAATATAGTTTCCAAAACGTGTAAAAAAGTTATTTTTTATTCAACAAAAATCAAATTCTTCTTCTCTTTGTTTATAACGATTATGTGATGTATGCTGTTTGTTTTCACAAACAGCATACATCACTTAATTCTTTATGAATTTTGATATTTCTCTAATCAATTTACTTATTCTCTTTAGTTAGGGATCGTTCTTTTTTACTGAATGATCATCTTTTATTTTCAAAGAATTTAAATTGGTATATCTTCTTTCCATAAATTGTAAATAATCTTGGGTTTTTAGCAATTGTAAATAAAACAATCATTAAATTTTATCAGTCACTTAGATCTTAAAATGTATAACTTTATTAAGAGTAATACAATTTAATGATATGTATAGCAATATAAATATAATTATCAATTCGTAAATAAATCCATCACATACTGAACAAAATAACTTTGTTATTCATAAAATTTTTAATGCAGGTAGATTTACAGTAAGAAAATCATTACTTGCAAAATGTATTAATGTAACTTTATTTTCATTCGGTAAAATGTAAAAAAAAAAAACTAAACTCAATAATGACCACATTAATTCATTTAAAATACAATATTTATTCCACACTAAATGAAGCAATTACAAACTAAAATTTAATTTCAAAATAAATTTAAAATTAATTTTATCAAATAATATGTGTTAGGTCATGATTAAAACTTTAATAGTTACATATAATTAAGATCATTTTCTAATTTTTACAAGCATAAAGGCAAATTTATTGCAAAGTGTTCTAGTATTACTGTAGTGCTTATTGGAAATTTTAAAAACATTTATTTTTGAAATTAAGAGCTTTTCTGTATGATTATTGACTATTAAATTAAGGTTTACATTTTATTAGATAAGCTTAGTTTTTAAATATACCTATCAAGTGTTATGTTATGAAAATGTCTTTTTAAAATCATAAAAAAAGTAACATGCTCTTCCATATATATCTTTCCATATCATTAAATTAATTTACCATATCGTTAAAAACAACGACAAAGAATCAATACTTCTAGAGCAATTTTTGACTTATTATTTTAAAGTCTTTCAAATTTCTTCCTGCGGGGAGAGGAAATAACAATAAATTGTAATGAATTTTAAAATTTACTATTCACTGAAAGTAAAAAATATTTAGGATATACATTTAAAATTTTTTAAATCCATGCATTTAAGAGAAACATGTTTGCAAAGCAATCATTGAGTAAAAAAAATCCTGTCTCTAAAAATACAAAATGGACACAATTAAAATTTAAACATTAAAAGCGAAAGTGGAACCGAATTGAAATCATGTTAACACGCATTTTGAAATGAAGAAAATAAATTTAAATTTCCATTACTACGTTAAGGTGAATTTAAAATTTAGCGTTTTCAATAATAATGTTATGAATGATTATATAGTATCTTTTAATATATTATTTAATTTGAATTGACATGATTAAACATTAAAATATATTTTTTAAACAAAAATACCTTATTACAGCATTTTTAAAGAAGAGTGCAAAATTAGTGTTCTTTAATGCTTATCTCTAATGTTTTAATTTTTTGATTGAACTATTTCTTTCTTAATTAAAATGTATTTAAAGTCTAAATCATTTTTTTGCTAAAATTATTTATCCATTAAAGAGCATAAATAAAGAATGAATTTATATATTTCTCCAGTAAATATTTTTAACACATTTAACTGATTTATTATTGAGGGTGTTTATATTTCTGTACGTTATGAGGAAAACGTTTCCTAAAAGTGTAAAGTTCACTTCCACTTATAAACGCAAACATTTCATCTCGTTTACATAAAAATAAAAGCATTTGGATATAAATTACTTTTAGTGAAATCTTGGCACACACTGTCCTCACAATTCAATTACACGTGAACTTCCTAGGAAAAACAAGCTAATTTACTCATATTAACTTTTTTATAACAAGAATTTTTTTTTGTTAATTTTCATATCAAACCCTTTTTAACATTTGCTTCCGTAATTTATCTTCCTCGCATGTGGATAATTACTTTTGTGTTTTTTATGCTAAATTTTATTAATAAACAAACTTTTTTCACTATTTTATTCAGTTTATGTTGTGTCCGATTTATTCTGAATATCCACGTAAACTAGATTGTTACTTAATAGTAATTTTTCAAAGCATTGTGAAAATTATAATTTTATTAGAATTCCCTTATAAATAAGAATAAATATTTTTTTTTGAAAAATAATTTTGTAATCAAATTTAATATTTAACTGTCTCACAAGTACTTTTACTTTGTGTTCCTCTGTGCTAAACCATTTTAATAAGCCGGTTTTGAAATTTTATGAAGCTATTTATATCCATATAGCGTTTCAAATAGTAAGACCCTTATTAGAATTTATGATTAAATAGGGAAAGCATTACTAAGACCATTTCTTTAAAGGTTATATTGAATTAAAATTAAAATTTACTTTATTCATCATTCCCGTTTTCATGTAATATTTAGAATCGAATATTTTCATGTTGTGTTTATATATATATATATATATATATATATATATATATATATATATATATATATATATATTTCAATTTTTCAATTCATGCAATTTTTTCAGATCTTTGCAGAAACTTTTATTGTTATTTATCACAGCTATAATATGACTACAAATAGAAAATTCTGTATTGGGGATTAAAATTAATTTAAAAAAATGTTAGAATATTTCGTGACAAAATATTTAACAATTAAATTTTATTTTTCCCATGCATAGAATTACTTTTCTTTTGCATTTCTCTATTGGTCTTCATTAATAATCAACCATTTTATACAATTTTTAATATTTAAAGATTACAAGCAACTTGTAAAATTTTGTTCAAGATATATTTTAAAAGTTTCTAATCAAGGAATACGTTATAAGAATGTATGATTAAATATATGAATTACATTTTGAAGAATATTTGTACATTTTGAGAAGAAAAGAACTTTGTAATTTCAATTAAAACCCATCTTTCTCGCAAGCAAACAATTAATTTTAATTATCGTTTCACTTTGCTATATTTAATTAATAACTTTTTCACATGTTTTACCCAGCTGCTGTTTGTTCCATGTTTTGAGATTTTTAAGAAATTCAAAATGTAATTTAACAATGGTTTTTTAATATTAAATTCTTATTACAGTTAACGATGCGATTCAGCAAATTTATTTGTTAAGATTTACAATGCAAATTACCAACCATTAAAAATAATTTAAAAAAAAATAAATTTGTAAATTAATTTTGCTACTTTTATTCATATTATTTTTCATTTCTTTCTTGTTTTTCTCGTACACATATAATAAGTTTTACATCGTACTTCTATATACACGATGTTACTTAAATAATTAATATTCTTATACAATTAAATTCAGTTTTTTCATTAATATGAGAACCTGGAGTCTATGGAACATGAAATCATAATTAAGATATATACAAAAACTTTGCTTTACATATTTTAATTTACATTACATCTCATTTCTTTCTTATATTTTTCATTTACGCATAGTTAATTTTACATCGTACTTCTATGTACGATGTTGCTTAAATAATCTTATGCTTTTTAATTCAGTTATTGCATTAATCTGCAAACCTAAATCTAGAACTTGAAATCAAATTTAAGATCGATCTTATATACAAAAATAGCTACTATTATACTTAAAATTACTAATAAAATTTTAAAAAAAATATTTTTATAACTAATTTTATAGAGTATTTCATATTTACTGAGATAACTAAATAGCTATTTTTTGGAAGAGGTTGCATAATATAAAAAATGTAGCCAATTATAAGCTTCTTTTAAATATAGTGTATGCAATCGATTAAGGAACTATATAAAGAAAAAAGATTGATACTTAAAATCTTATTTTATAAAGATTATATTATCTATGTAAAAATATAATAGTATAAAATATTTCTAGAATAAAAAGAAATTAATTAGTTTTCTTGATATAGCAAAAAAAAAAAAAAAAAACAACAACATATAATTAAAAAACAATAATTTCATTAAGCATTTCTATTTAATGCAAAAAATTGGTTATTATATTAGTTTTGCAAGGTAATATAAATAATTTATACCTTTTTATGGATATTCATGATAAAAAATATTACTTTGTGGCTTCGGGAAAAAATACAGAAGATTTAATAAGCCTTTTATTTATGAAATACGGCATAAACCAGTAAGTATAATTGAGCAATAAATCAAGTTAGACGATAGAAAAAATAAATAACCACAGAATGAAACTTCGCATGAAGATTTATGGTTAGTGTTTATAGAAAAATACGAAGAAAATGTTTTGGAAAATGAGAGAAAAAAATTACTTCACGCAACATTCGATATTTTGATACCATAAATAATGAAGAAAAATCAAATGTTTAAGAATGCATTTATGTTATTCCCTTCCCCTTCTGAGTGGAAAATAGCCTGCATTTTACTTGAAAATTTTAAAATGAGAATACCAAAATTTAAAAATAAAATATTTTATTGAGACTATAGTTTGCCTATAGATTGGTTTGAATGAATTTTAATTTATAATCAATATATATTTCAAATAAGGCTTTGTTTAAATATATGGGTAATAATATTATTTCTGGTAATGTTTCGAGAGATAGATTTGTTGATCGGTATTTTTAGACATTATATACGCTCAAACTGGTGAAAGGAATGCAACGACTATTTGTACGTCAACGATACACGTGACGCACACTCGCAATTTTCAAAGACAAAATTAGTTCCTGGAAGTCCACCAAAAGCCACCTTTTTGAAAAAAAAACATAAAATTTAAATAATTAATCAAATCTAAATACAGAAACAATATAAATAATCAACAAAAAGAATTATGAATAAAATGCAGAACTGGAAACAGCTGCTTGTGGTGGAAGAAAAATATAGATATTTGCATTCTTAGAAAGTTGGGAAAGGATTTTATGCAAACCAGATTATTGTGTAAGACATTTGCAGATGTTACCATGTTTAAATCGATGTTTTCGGCTAAAACGAATATGTACGTTATTGGTGAATCTGTTTTACAAAAACAATTGAAATGCTTCTAGATGGAATTCGTGAATTTCGTTTTAGAGAGAACTAATGGCGTGGAACAATAACTACTATTCGTGCTACGATTAAACGATTTTAATAAGAAGTGAAGTTAGGAGTTGAATGTAGAATAGACCGTTAACATTTCACACCAGTCCTTGTTAATGCCGTCAACACAACAGTTGACCCACAGACATCAGGATTTGTGCGCAGTTTGCTCGCTTGTAATTTATTGACAGACAGTTTATTCTTACAGTAATATGCGAAAGTAGTGAAAAAATTAATGCACCACTTCCCTCACCAAATCCGCTAAATCTAAGTTACTTGAGAGGAACAGTCCGCTTTCTCAATAGAATGACTGCTGATCGCTCTATCATTGGGGCTAAGGAAAATCCTCGGATCCAAATTGAAATTCACCTAGAACACTCAAGGCAAGTGTCTAGTGTGTAAAGAATGCCTAGTGGGAATTCATCCTTGGGCCATTTTTTGAGAGAATTGGTGAACGTGACCTGTTAGATGTTTCGTAAAAGCTAGTAGGTACCATGAAATGCCTCAGACATATCTTTCAATTACAACCAAGCTGGATTATTACATTGACGATTTTCATGAAAGACATCCCACTTACACCTGCCAATAAAGCCGCTAGTGAAGTCCGAGAAGCTGCTATTGCTCCAACACCTCCCAAGGGTACATGTTCTTAGTCACTCACTTTCCAACATATTCCCACCTCGTTCACCTGATTTAACTTCCTACGATTTCTAGTTATGTGACTATTTAAAAATTCTGGTGTATCTTGAAAGTGTTGTGATATTGAATGACTTATGAAACTCCATATCGCTTCCTGTGCGCAGCTCCACAAGTGATCAATTATGATATGTAGTTAACATATTGTCCACCGACTTGAAATTGTGCATGGGAATGATGATGGTCACGTCAAGCACTGTTTACTGCAGTGTCATGGAAATGATTATCATGTGCAATGAACACAACTGATATTCTTGTGCAATTTCATCCTAATCTGATCTTGCGTCTGAAAACTGACTTATGTTTGTTTTTCCTTTACTTTTACTTAATATGGCTAGATGAAATGGTTATTAGAATCTACAAAATAAATGTTAATATGGTTTATGCATACCGTTTCTGTGAGACCGTTTCGTTTATTTATTTGAATTTCATGTTCTTCCCGAAAAGGCAATCTCTGGTGGAATTTTTGAAAATAACTTTCTTTTGATAATACGTTATCGCATCTATTGTAGAGTCCAACAAAATTTAGTTGCATTCATGTTTAATTATGTCCCCCAATATATATATATATATATATATATATATATATATATATATATATATATATATATATATATATCAATTGCTTCATTTGAACTAAAATACACAGTTGATGTTGTTGAGACAGGTTAAATCTTTTCTTTAAATAAAACAATATTCAAGAAAATTAAAAAATGGAATGAAAATTCGGAAAATTATTTTAGTTTAGGTTGAAATAATGTAATATTTTTAAGGTTGTGAAAATGGAATGACATAGAAAGGAAGTATATTGTTTTCTTAAACAAATTCTTAAACCACAGTTCTTTCCGTCATGACCACACTCGAAACGCTTAGAACTCTGACACAAGCTAAAAGCAGTTTTTGTTATCCTGAATATAAACACAGTAACTTTCAGAACCACATTGTCTCCTTACTTTATCCTCAACTAAATCACTGTTTAGTTGAGGAAGATTTTTACTTCTTGGAAAACTATTGATCCAATCGAATGCTGCCAGGTCATGAAAAATATCTCTTACTATCTTAATATTTTTTTCAGTTTTGAAAATCACTGTTCATGGAATATATAAATGCTGTTCAACAGTAATTTCACAAATCAAACAATAATAATAAAATAAAAGAATTAAGTAAGAAGAAATAAAAAAATATTTAATAAAAATATTGACAATGTTTGTAAATTTCTTTATATTATTATGAGTTCTAAGCATTATGCTAGAAGAGTCAATCCTTTTTTAATAAATGTTTATCAAAATTCCAAATATATAATATTTAACTTTGATTTAGTTAAGGTAAAAATATAAAATAAAATCAATTTAATATAATGTTAGAAATAAAATAATAATTTATGAAGAGATATTTTAAATGTTAGTCTCCTAAGAAATTGAGAAAAGATCATCGCTATATTTCATGTTTCATTTAGTTTCAATTTTATATGCCATATTTGAATTATTGTACTTTGATGTTATATCTTAATAATTGAATTATTGCTTAAATAATTGTACAGGCTTTAGAAAATTCCTATCTTGAATACGAGCTGGCAACTGATATATTACTCCTTATGCATGCGGCTCAATCGAT
The DNA here is from genome assembly GCA_026290005.1 of Latrodectus geometricus. Classification (NCBI taxonomy): domain Eukaryota; kingdom Metazoa; phylum Arthropoda; class Arachnida; order Araneae; family Theridiidae; genus Latrodectus; species Latrodectus geometricus. The sequence continues at coordinate 1,141,298 of JAPDSC010141119.1, forward strand.
TTAAATTAGAAAGTTTAATAAATTAATAATATATAAAAATATATAAAATTTTGAAATTAAACAGTTTTAATACATATTTGATAATATTATAGATACATTTTAGAGTCATTCCAGGATTTTATTTCAATGGTATTTTGTTTTAGGTGTCGAACATAAAAATGATATTTTTTTAAAGAAAAGCAATTATATATTACTTTTTTCTAGTTTAACTTTTATTTTATAATTGCGAATTATGAGCGTATGTTATTTTTATTATATAATATAGCTAATGGTATTGCGATTTTATTTCAACATCAATTTCTTATTATATTGAAAATATGAAATAGCTTAATCTTGATTTGGAGTGTAAGTTGTTAAAATTTTAAACAAAATTTTAAGTTAATTTTGAACAGCAATATGTTTAGTTTTCGGATATTGTGATGCATAGAATTTCTTGTTTGCATTACTTTTGAATAAAATTTATTTTTAAATTCACACTATTTGCTATACTATTTTTAAGAATTTTAGAAAATAGTTTTAGTCCCATAAAACACCTAAGCATTCGATTTTAAATATTGTGAAAGCAAATAACAGAAAGAAATTTTACTTCAACTTGTAGTTAATATGAAACACAATGTGCTACAAATATGTTAAATGTAAAAATTAGGCTATCTTTTTTATTTCCAAAGTTAAAATCGCCTTCTGTTTCAAGAAAACTATGTATTAATACAATTATTGAAACAGCATTTATGCATTAAGTTGATTCTTTATCTCGAATCAAGTACTTTAATCATATTAAATGAAGACGTCACTTTTGCAATCAACGTTAATCTGAAGAAATGCAGCAACTCAATTAAGATGGCTGCAGGAATCAATAAACACGAAACAAGGAAAATGTTTTCGCTGTTTCCATGATTAAATATTCCATTATCAGGTTAAAGCCTCTAATCCCCATTTCCCTACGCCTTTAAAAATGAGCCTCCTTGTATACAAATGAATTGATTTATTTGAATATACAATCTTAGATTTATTAATAGTTACAGATTTTCATTTAGTTCAACTATTTGGCATTTTATTTTCATCCGTGCTTAGCTGAGATCATAAAATTAGAATATTTTGCAAGAAGATATTTAAGTATCTATTTAAGTAAGAGAAATACATTTAATATTGATAAGTTTTTCTTTTTATTTTATGATATTTTAGTTTAAAAATTTTCTTATTTTATATTTTTTTAAAGTGAAACTTAATAATTGTTTATTTATCAGGATTGGTTTTAATGGCACTTTTTACACAAGAAAAGACTTTTGATTGTGTTTCAAATAGTCTATTTTTCAAGATTATTAATAAATTTTGCAAAATAAATTAATATAGTAAATAATTCTTTATGAAATCTGGATTGTGTTTGACTAAATTTATAGTCATTGCCAATAATAGGAATAAAAGAAAGCATAGTTTATTTACATTCAATGATGAAATTTATAATTAATCAAATTGAAGAAGCAGTTTATTTTCTCAAAAAAGAAATACAATTTCGTAAACACAATTTAAATATGAATATAACAAAATCTATACTACAGTATAAAACTTTTTTTACAATATATTTACAATAATATATAATTAATTTAGAATTTAAAATATTATTTGTTAGAAATAAATTTATATTTTTTATAAAGTTTTCCAAAAAATTCTTATCTTGGAGTATCAGCCTTAACACACTTTATGAATACAAAAATGCTCTACTCATTACATTTTCATTTTAATTCAATTCTGTTTCACACATTTAAGTATACAATCGTATTTTAACATTAAAATATCACACTGAAATCTTGTTGGAAAAATTATTATTTATTTAATAAGTTAGATTAACTTTTTTAATAATATTGTACATATAAAGAAAAGTAGTTTTGTAAAAAATATCAACTTTTGCTTTTTAACTCATATTTCTATTTTCCGAAAAGATATCTCTCGGAAATTATTAAGACAAACGTCCACTGGTTTTCAGAGTGTTATTAAGACAGATAGATTATTTTATGTAAATGCAAAAAAATCCTCATTCATTTGGGTCAAATTAAAAAAAAAAAATGAAACACCATTAGTTAAAGTGGCGATTCTTTTAGACGAATTGAATAATCTTTGTTTGTTCGTTAGTCAAGTGAGCAAGAAAAAAATCATTTTCTGTGATTTCTGACAGTAGAATAAAAATACAAAAAGAGAAGATACTGAAAATATACCAAAAGTTTTTTTGTACTATTTGTAAAGCTACTATTTGAGATTTAAATTCATATAGCTAAATAAAAGTTGGCTAATAAAATGTTCAAGGGTATCAAAATTCATCAGCATTTATCCAAGAAAAAAAATATCACGTGAATACTTTACAATCCAACATTAGAGCACTCTTTAGGGAGATACAACTTCAATAAATTTATTATTATATTACAATTTTCATATTTCCATCATACGTTTCTGATAGAAATTTGAGTCAAATATTATTGTAAATTCATTTTGAATCAATTTAAATCTAAATAATTTTAAATTAATTCATTATTCTTATTACATAAACTAAATCAAATGTACCTGTAGAATTTTGTTAAACTGCCTTCAATTCCATACACAATTATTTAAAATATGTGTATATAACATTTATTCTATTGATTATCTCCTATTGAATTTCCTTAGAAATTTTTTAACAAATACCTCTAAATTAACATATTTTGGAATAAACTTTGAATGAAAATATTCAAAGATAGAAATATTAATTTTTAAAATACTCAAATTTATTTCCTAACATAAATTTATCTATATTATTTATATTTTGTACTTTGAGTATTGAATTATCGTTATCGTTCTAACCATACGTTTTATTTCTAGAAAAATAAATAAATATCTTGCTTGGTAAATTTCAAATTGAATATGTCTCTGTAGAACTGAAAATGATTGTTATGAGATCCACCGACGCTTGCAAAAGTCACTGTAAAACGAGAAGTCAATGAGAGATTCAGGTCTGAAAATCTTGGAGACCAAACAACGAGCTGCAAACATTTCTTTCGATGTTGTTCAGTAATTTTTGTTCTTTGTAAGTTGCATTTTAACATTACTATTCCGAAAGATCTAATTTAATGATTTCTATTTTGTCTCTCTACCCTAATGAAAAATCTGCATGATATTCTACCTTAAGCTGATTCTTTTTCTGACCTGATTTCTTTTCAATATGAGATTATCCTATGTGACTCTCTGAGATATGAGATCATCACAAATATATATAATCCATTCATTAACAAAATTATAAATATATTTATCTTCTTAGAAATAAATATTATTAATATAATATTTGTAAAATAATCCTTAGAAACGATATGTATATTAAATGATATAATTAAGTTTCTATAAAAATGATATCTATGTTTTTTTCATTCTGGACATTGCATTTATTGATATGATTATCATGTATTGACATATTGGGCAGGGCATTTAAGAAATGTCAATATAACACACTATTAAATACTCAAGACAATAAATTAAAAATGGAAACAAAATTCTATATATTGAAGAGAAAAAATTAATAATTTAGATATTTAACTTTAAATGATTTATTGACGCTAAATGAAAGGGTATCTTTTAAGAATATAAACACACAGAGACACTCAATTAAATTTTTATGCAGAAGAGTTATTCAGCTTTAAACATTTAAAATTGATTATACAACACTTATTAAAAATAAATTAAAAAAGAATGGTTTCACTGAATATTGTTTTTATTTGAATAGATCTTTCCACACTTTTAGAATTCAATAATAGAAAATGTGAATGATATCTTTACATAGTGATTAATATATCAATCTGTTTATATAGTTGTGTCATTGTTTATTACACAAATTAAAACACCTGAGGAAAATTAATGCACAATGATTTTAAGTTTTGCAGTCGAATAAACATAAATACTGATACTTGAATTATATAAATTTCTACTTTTTATTTCGATTAACAATAGCTTAAATTAAAAATTTAGCAGTCAATTTAATATCATTTTATACGGATGAATTAATCACGAATGGGTATTATTTCTAGGAATCAGATTTATTGTATGGTCAGTCACCCTTGGCGAATTTTTTTCCACATTTGGCGATAAATAATGTTTTCTGACTATCCATGTTTTTCGCACAGGCAATATTTTTCAACATTCTGTTTTTTTTTTTACTTTTTTACTTTTTTTAAATTTTATTTATTATTTTTATTTTATTGTGCAAATGACGAGGATTTTAACAAATTGCCAAGTGTGATTTTTCTAACCTTGAAAAAAGATAGCATAGAATAGAATAATTGTATCAGGACTCATTGCTGATAATGTGCTATTTTTATTATTAACATGGAGAAGTCGAAAATTAAAATTAACCATAGATATTGGCTTTCAAATAATCATTTCAAGCTCTTTAAAACATCGTTTAAACATGTTTTCTTTTTTTTGCTCTGTTGACCTGTTGTTTTATGATATGATCATAGTAATTATGATGTTAAGAGATTAAGATTTGATTTCTTAAGTTAAATATAAGATAGTTCTCTAATTTGTATACAGGGGATACATTACATCACTATATCTCTTTAAAAATGAATTTTCTTATTACTGATAATTCTAAAAGTACAAATATTAAATTATTGACAGTAAAATATTTCTATAAGACCGAATAGTTTAAAATTTTGCTATTCAAGTAATATTCCGCGACTTTAATGAATTTGACATCAATTGCAAAAAATTATATTTTGTAATATATAGATGGTAATTCCAATTAAAATATTTAATTCTTAAATTGAATAATTAATTACTAATTAAATTAATATGTTCTAAATTTACTGTATTAGAATTTTTTATTTTAAAATCATTTCAATTGAAATATAATTTTTTGATGGAATATGTTATTTAAATTATATATATAAAGTCTTAATATGCTTCGTGTAAATTGATTAGATAATTCGATTAATTTGATTAGATAAAACTTTGAAGTGAGACATTTGAATAAAAAGAAAGTAGAATCAAAGTGTGACATAGAAGTTTAAGATCATAACAGTTTAAAAAATATTTATCTATAAATTGTAATTTTAAATCCCTGTGTAGTAACATGTATTAACATTTTAAGTGAAATTTATTTTAAAATACTAGATAAGTTTGTATGGAAAATGTATCCCGCAAATAAGCATATTTCTTTGTGAATATTATTACTGTACTGACATACATTGTAATAAGAAACCTTATTTCTTAAAAATGTCATTTCAAATAAATAGATGGATAATGCTTTAACTACCAAGATATTGTTGTGAGAGACAGAAATTCTACATGTTAATAATCCTTAGAAAGTAATACTTGATTTATTACTCTTACTTACATATAATTTCTTGAAAATACATTCAGGCATATAAATCGGTGTAGATGATTATAACTTCTTATTACATTTTTTTCTTTTTCTCTATTTTTGCATTTAAAAATTAACTCCTTAACTAAAAATTATTAAAATTTAATCAAAGGATATAAAATTGTAAGATATATATATATATATATATATATATATATATATATATATATATATATATATATCAATTGTG
>JAPDSC010141119.1:1146967-1176317 GCA_026290005.1 Latrodectus geometricus
AAAAAAACGATTAATGCACACAAAATTTGAACAAAAATCACTTTAAATTAGTAATATAACACATAAAATTTTAAATAATATAAAATCAGTTATAACATTTTAATTGTATGGAGAGGTTAGTGTACACGCGCTTATGAGTTGTAATTCATCCAATGTAATGCAGCATTGAAATTCAAATTGTAAATCAAATATCTGGGTAATCTTATATATGTCATCAAGCTGCCATGCAAAATTCCAATTTTCTCTACTGAATTTATTAAAATTCTTAGTTAAAATTCAGAAGCAGTAAGGCCACCTGCTTAACCTGTCAACACTAATGAAATATGATAGACAGTTGCACGTTTCGGAGCAGAACTCGGAAATACGAATAAACGTAAGAAGCTATTATTCTTAATTTTACTTATATGAGATGCAAATGTCTTTTAATATGAATGCAAAGTAATGACCACCTTAATTACATCTCTCATGTAGAACTTCGCAGGTCGTTAAGGATTACTGAACTTAACGCAATAGTATTTATGTACCTAACACTGTAATTGCAACGTGAATGAATATGCTTAAATTTGCCAGGTTAAAAGGAACTGAATGAATAGAAATTTTGCGAATTTGAGTGAATCTATTCTAAGTAGTGTTTCATTATATATTGCCATTTATCACGCAAATTTGAAAACTTTGAAAATGGAGGCTCATAACTGGAAATGAAATAAGATTTCTAGCTTAACGTCAGAAGTGGATTAAAACAACTAAACTCTAAAGTGAATGTATTAAAAATATTTATGTAAACAGGTGTGCATATTATTTTTCTTATGGCAAGAAACTTAATTGATAATATATAATTTTTTAATAACTAATCAAAAACTAAATCTTAATAAAAGTTTAAATTGTAATTTTAATGTTAGAAGTAAACGTTTTTTATTTTTATTAGTCTTATTTATAACAATAAAAGTAATTTCTGTAAGAATTTAAGAAATTGGATAAAAATTTTTATTTAATATTTAGCAGATGGTAAAGTATTTTATTTTCATATAAAATTTTGTATTTACATTATAATTAATAACAATTTCATACATTTATATATTTTTTAAAAAATAAAAAATTGACTTTAAACTTAAATATTTAGTATTATTTTTGTAAACAATAATATTAAATAATGTAAATTAAATAATATTAAGGAATACTTTCAATTTTAATTGCCAAAATTTATATCCCCAAGTTAAGAAAAATATCTATCTCAGAAATCAGGTTCTAGGGTGTAATAATATTTAAACATTGTTTTTATTAGTAGTAAAGTTATTAAAATGAATCATAAATTATTCTATGTTCACAAAAAAAAAAATAAAAAAATGTAGGGCTATAAATAGATCTTTCTAAAACACACAGTTTAGATATTTTAAATAAAACCATAATGTTTAGTTATTTCAAGTATGGAAACTAATGTTATGTATTCAATATGTTATTTATTTTTCATATTAAGTAAAAATTCACAGATGACATTATCGTCATGACACTTACATAAATCAAAACTGTATATGAAGCGCAGAATTTATTTGCTATTTGATGATAAAATGAATCACACATTTTTAATGTAGCACTAATGCAATTATAGTCGGAAATTAATTTTGATGTACAGTTAAAAATTAGAAAAGCATAAATAAATTAAATGAAAGTGTGTATATTTAGTAATATTAAAACTAATCTATAACAAAAATTATTGCTAATCTATTACAATAATGAATCACCAGCTCTAAATAATCATGTATAAGTTTAGTGACTACATATTTAAATTATTGGTGGCTGATAATTTTAATCTTTTCATTTCTTAAAATAATAGACTATTTTAATTTAATTATAAATATGTAAAAGTTTCTACAGTATGTACATTATCCCATAAATGTTTATAATTTCTTATTTAAAATATAGAAACTGATTTAACCTTGAAAAATGCACTAAAAACATCACTACTAGAATTGTACCTAGAAAACCATTACGAAAGAAATTGATTGAAAGGAAAGTTTCTTTTTGAGATATTCTTCTTCGATTGTTTGAATCACAGTTTCTTTCGGCATTTTACTTTCTCCGGTTTATTCCCAAAACTAAATTGCAAATTTATTGACTCACCCATTTTGAGGCAGTTCGTATTTTTTATCTTATGTCTCAGTTGAAGAATTTCCTGCTTTGTTGACACAGGAACTATCTTTTATCTAGTTTTCCTGTACATTGTTTTATGGTAAGCTATTACTACATTGGATTCCTATCTTGTAATTGAGATTGAAAAAAATAAGTGGTACTGTAATTATTATTTTCTTTTTGGAAATTACATGGTATATATACTTTGTTGAAATCAAAGAGATTTTACTTTTAAGCGTTTCACAAAATTTATTATTTATTTTTTAGCACAAAGCTGCATATTATTCATTAATATGAATATACACATTAAGGTATTGTTATAACGTAATTAATGAGTAAATAAATAATAGAAAATAAACATATTTTTTTTTGATAAATAATTTTTAGTGGGAATTAAAAAGTTTAAAATATAAAAATGTTATAATAATTTCTTCCAAACGTTATTTCAATTTCATTTTTCAAAAATTTGTTTCCTTTGATTAACAAATTGTATTTTTTTATTCCTAATTGAAAATATAGGATATGAATGACATAAGATATACGATAGGAATTTAAAATGATATACGTACATTGTTTGCATATTTTTCATAAACACAGAAATTTAAACAAAAAGAAAACTTTCAATTTAAAAATATTTTATATTATTTTAATAAAAAATATAGATTATAAATACAGATATATTAAAAATAAGCAAATCGTGACATTTTTAATTTTAAAAATGACTTCATTGAAAATTTATATATTATTTAGCTATCATTTACTTTATTTTGGCCACATTTTTCCAAGCAATATCCATGTAAAGCATTAAACTTTTTGTCCTTTCAAATAGAATGAATATGTTTTTTCAAAAATCATAAAATTTGGAATCAATATATTTTTTTCATATTGCATCATTTAAATTATAGATTTATGTTTGATTAAAATATTAGGAGTAAAATATGTAGTATAAAAAGTTATTTTCAAAACTAAATAAAATAATACATTTGAGCCCATTTTTAACATAAAACACATACATATATACAAAAAAGATCTGAGTGTTGAGCATAAGAAAATTTTCAGGTAATAAGAAAAATGTCAACTGAAAAAATAATAAAATTAATTAAATTAATTAAACAATTGAAAAAAAATAATATAAAATAATTGACTAAAAACTTATATTAATAAAAATTATTTTAATTATTTGGTTATTATATATCTATTGTGTAGTTTAATAAATAAATTAACAAAATTCATAAAAACTATAATAATAATTTTATAATGGAAATCATAACTGATGTAAGTTTTCACCGTTGTTATTTCCCGGGAAATTTCAATAACATTTCTTTTAATGACGCTCAGATTTGTATGTTTCCTTACATTCTAAAGTATTATCTTAAATACATGAGAATGCAACTAAGCAAATAGACAGAATAAATTTACAACATATCTCAATGGGATATAACATTAGACACAATGATTTGTAAACTATTTTTAAGTATCTAAATCTTCAACAATAACGCTATAGAACTCAAAGACGTTATTAAAAACTGCATAAAACATTATTCTAATAATGATAATTTGAGCTTGAATGCATATTTTAATTAAAACCCCTCTTATAAATTTAAAAATGTTAACGCTCATACAATACAATAACCTACAAATTTAGTTAAGTTTACTTGAAAATATTAATTAAAAGCATTTTTTGTGATATAAAGAGCTTTTCTAAAAACACATACCTAAACTTAATTGAACTTAATTTAATAATTGTTATAAATTTTATTCTGAGATTGGTTAGAATTATGAAATAGCTTCTAAAAATAATTAATCTTAGTTTATAATAATTATATTATAAAATTGTAAATATATAAATATCATTTTTTTATAAATTTGTTTACTTAAAATCTCAATTTAAGATACAGCTTTGTATTTAAAATATATATGATTGAAAAATAAGTAATTGATGCATATATCAAAGTTCAGTTGCCATTAAAACTCATTAGTATCTATTAAATATCAATGTACACGTATAAACAAGATGCATACACTATTAAGAAATAACAATATAATTATGTAATAGCTTTACGTATAGTAAACAAATATGTATGAAATAAGTTCTAAAATATATTTAATACATAATAAATCTAAAATTATTTTAGGCTACAAAATATAGCTTAGATAAAATAAAAATTTCAAAAATTATACAAAATAAGAGCATGGAAAAAATGAATGGCTATTTTGTAAAGAAGCAGTAAATTTGTTCACTAAACGATGCTATAAATTTATTTTTTAACATTTAATTTTTTAATGTTACATTCAAAACATTAATAAAATTTTAAAAAATGACAAAATATTCTGATAAAATAACTGAAGATTCATTAAAAATTTTTTAAAGTAGAGAAATTACTTTCATTCTAGTCTCATACCGTTCGGAACCCTCAAAAACACACAAATGAGATATAGAAATTTTCTAACGGAAGAAAAATTAACGTTGTACTGAAGAAAATGTATTTCTTTTGAATCGACTTTAATGTTTTGGAGCAAAATGTCAAATTACACATGTTTTAATCATGAATATTTTATTAGTGTTTTCACTGAAGAAGAGAATAATATTTTAGCTATTGTAAATAAAATAAAAAATGTATCCAGTTTTTATCTTTACTTATGCATTAATTAATTTTAAAATTACTTATTAATTATAAAATTAACAAATGAACAAAAGTTAGACTTATGTTTATTACTGGTAAATATAATTAAATAATATTTTATATTTTTAGTTATATTCTTTATCTTAAATCTTTCGGGAAATGTAAAAAAAAATAATAATGCACAAATATATGACCTGCATATAAAAAATATACTATATATTAAATGAAACTTCATTTAGCAAATTTTCTGTATTTAAAGACTGTCTATAAAAATATAAGATATGAAAAAGTGCATTTACGTTGATTGGTGGAAAACATTTGTTACTTAGAAAAATAATTATTTTATTTAATAAATTAATATAAGTATATTTAATAATATCTATTGCTCAAAATATAATTCAATAAAACTTCCCTATTAAACAACAATAAACAAAATTAAATTTTAGAATAGAGTGACTTAAATATACAGAAAGATTATTTTAAATCAATTATAGATTACTTAAAAATATATTTTGCAATATAATCATTTTCTTTTAATATTATTTTAAATTTTTATCCACTAGAAGTTTTGCTTTATCATCTATTTATGCATATATTAATTTTCGATTAAATATAAAGTCTAAATTAAAACAAAGATTTAAAATTTATAGTTTATTTTACTATGCATTAATATGTATAACGAATCAACAAGAGCACTTTCAATACCATAATGATCAGTAAGCTCATACCAAAATATTTATAGTTTGCTCGAAAAGATATCGGCTATTTATACAGAACAGTTTTGAATAAACAGAAAAGAAAGTCCAATAATAATTTGTATAAAACGTTCAGCTGCTTTGAAGATATCATTTTCCGCGAAGTCAGCGATTGCCTTAATGCTTTGCCGATGTGGTCCGGAGTCTATCCTATTGTAGATTTCTGGCAGCATGCGGAATTAGTAGAAATCGCTAACTTTTATCTTGACGGTATGGCAACGATAGGACATCGGCGTATTTGCAACTGGAACTTCGTCCTTTTCTGCTTGCGTTGCTGTGAGTGAAGTTCGCGTTTAATTATTCAGAAAAATTTAATAGCTTGTTTTCGAAGATATTTCGTGCTTTTAGTTATTCGTGGTAAGATCTCCGAGGATTAACTTTGCATTTAAAAGTGCTTTTTTCGGTGAGCACCGTTCCAAGCTGTTATGCAACATAAGGAATATTATCGTGAAATTATTCCTAATATATTCGTCTGTAGTTCCGCTACAGGATTACCCTTCCAATGCCAACGTTGATTGCGAAATGGAACTCTACGTCTAGTTCTAGTGATAAAAACTGGATTTGAAGATTGTTTTTATTAGCGTTGGCTGAGGATTTATCTGCTTCGTGAAATTCATGTGGCATAAATGCTGGCTTTAATCTATCGGTATTGATAAATGAATTTTTATCATTAACTAATAACTTGAATAGTTTATCGGACCACGATAAGGTGGTTGAAGTGATCGACGAATTCCATCGCGACGAACAAAAACATACGAACAGTTTCTTAAATTTTTATGGTGGAATATTTTTCTGCCCGGGAATGCGATGAAGTTGGTGCTAGTCTGATTCGATTCATCATGCAATGTAGTCGTCCAGCATAGGTGACAGGGTCAGTTTTAGTAGAAGTTGTGCTGCAAAATTTACCAGTTAATCTGAGATTGGTTTCGTAGACAAGTAGTGCTGGAGTAGCGTTAATATCTTTAATGGTTGTTCGCCATCCAAAGAGTACGGTCGGAAGAGAGTCAATCCGGTTGCTGGCGTCGTGATACACGAGAGATACTTGAAAATTTCTATGAAATCTTCCTATTATACCGTTTGAAGAGGGATGATAGGGTAATGTCCGGCAACTTTCTATTCTAATGAACGATGATAGAGAATTGAATTAAGATGACTCAAGTTGATGCTTTTGAGGTTTGAAATTATAAAAAGGTTAGTAATAAATATATTATTACTATCTATAAGAATTTTATTTATGTAATAAAAACAAATGATTATGCACACAACTTTAAAACACTTATTCCCAGATAAAGTAAAATTTTATAGTCACTAAGATTTTACAAGGCCTTTATGAGTTAAATAATAAACTTATATCGTCAAGATATTTGATTTTCAATAACTCACTATAAAAAGGAAATGTCATTAAAATAAAATATTAGATTTTATGTATAACACAAAATCTAATGTTTTATTTTTGTATTACGAACTAAACTGCTAACATTTTTTAAGAGAAAAAGTGAAAGTTTAGGTTTATTATGCCTAATTTTATGAATTACATAAAATTAAACCATAATAAATTTAAACTTTTAATTTTAAAATTGGCACTATGTATTAAATAATTTCAGAAGCTTAAAAATATTAAACTGTCCTGTAAAAATAAATGTGATATTTTAAGTGATAAAATTACCAACATATTTATAAATTCTACGTCATGTTATATTTAACTAAATATAATTTTTATTATGAAATATTTGGAAAATTGGGTTTATAATGATTTTCTTCATATTCGTTTCTACAGGAATATCACAAAAATACATGTCGTAAAATTTAATGTATTTGGTATTGTGGTTAAAAATATGAAAAAGATTATTTTTCAAAACACTGAATCATTTAGCTTTTTTGAATCGTTTAGTGATTTTAGTTTCATCAAATCATACACTTGAATTTTTGGTGCACGAGTCGTTAAATAAGTATCCAAAGTGTAGTTAATGTATAAAAAAATAAGGTTTTTAAATAAAAATTAAATTCTGATACTTTGCATTTAAATATACTTAGAATTAATATTATGCTTAGAATTTTTTTGTGGTAGATAAACATATTGGAAATATATATTCAATTTGGAAAATGTAATTGCTTACTTAATATTTATTCAACAGCTAAATATGGTAAGAGCAATGTAGTGTTGAAATTATATTCCTATTTTAATGTCTTATTTTAAAAACATTGTTATGTTTATTAAAGAGAGTTTAAATCCAAGTAAAATAAAAATCAGAATGTACGAGTTTAAAAAAACTACAATGATATTTATAATATACTATGTTTACGAAAGTCATTTAAGTTACCTTCACATTTAAAAAAAACGTATCCTTGTTTCTTTTGATGAAATAATCAAGCTCTTATTCCTATTAAGTATTCAACAAGCCTAAAAGACTTATAAATATAAAATCTTTTACGAAATTGCACATATTTTGCCAATATTATTTTTAATTTTGTGATACAATGAAAGAACATATTTTTATTGAATGTAAATTTCAAATATTTAATTTATTAAGGCATTCCCAAGTTTCAGTAATTGACTAATATAAAGGAAATGTCATTGAAAAAAAATATTAGATTTTATGTATAACATAAAATCTAATGTTTTATTTTAATATTAAGAACTATGACTAGCTAGTAAATTTTTATAGTCAGAAATATTTTACAAGGCTTTATGAGTAAAATAAAAAAAAATATGTAGTCAAGATATTTGAGTTTCTAAATTATATAAATACCTATGTACGGTCTGTTGCATTATATATCATAATGCAATAAATGATGGATAATATGATCATTATTTTACTATTTAAACTCGAGATTATAATGAATTCATGTCGCATTATTGTTTATATTTTTCTATAGTTTAACAATTAAGTTATCATTGAATAAAACAACAGTACTTCAGGATATTTAGTGTTAAATTGTCAATTAACTTAAAATATCCCATGCATAAATAAATCATAAATCTTATTTTTAAGAGTGGAACATTTAAAATTATGAATTTAACACTCATTAGGTTATCAATAGCTTTCCGTAATTTATATAAATTTACGGGCTCAAATTACAGAAATTCACAAATATAAACAATTTTGTATACATTTGAATAATTTAAACTTGTATTTCATAGTCTTTTTAAAATTTCCTTTTAATTCATTAATATGTTTCGTGTTCAATATAATTTCTTGATATTAAAATGAATTAATTTTCTTTACGAGAATATCTTTATTTTTGCTTTCAGGAAGCGCATTTATAATTGAAATTGTAAATAGTTTTGATTTTAAAATGAAGTTGCAATGTATACAAGTACTTTAAACTAATCCATTTAATTAATGTATATTGATGAAATCCTAAATTCATTTTAAGATTTGTCTAAATTCATTTTCTTAAATTCTTATAACTAATTATTTTGTCTAAAGCTGCATTTTTTTATTTCATTATATTTTTTTCAATTATTTAATACAATATTACTTAAATTTAGACATGGATATATTATTTGTATTTTTGTGTCCTATACAAATTAGAATATTTGGAAGATAGCTATTCAAAGTCTGAATTAAAAACTTTTGTCTCTTTATTAATTGAATTAAAATTGAAGTTACTACAAAATTTTGTTTTTTTCTTGCTGTTATAAGATGTGTTAAAATGCAATGCAGACATATCTGCCATTACATAACTAAAGAATTCAATATACATTCCTGTTCTTTCAATAATTGGAGCTTATCTTCTATTCATTTTGGAATTCTATAACACTTATTTTTAGTTTTTCTAAATAACTGTACCATTGAGCAAATTTAAATATTTATAATTTATTTTATTAAATGTTTATTCAAATATTAGAAGTTTTCTTCATTTACATTTATCTACGTCAATGAAAATTTAATGTTTTTACAGGAGACATAAATTTAATCAAAATATTGGAGAAATGAGCTCAAATATGTAATTTCTGTTAATGATAAAATACTAAGTTTTATTATATAAAATTAGATATATTCATATATATGTTTTTGCGTCCGTTCCCACTGGATTATTTAGCAGTCCAAAAAACTCAAAAAACTTGTTACATTTATAACTTATAATTATGTTAAATGTTGCACATAATCTAGGTTAGCTTTATGGAAATCGAAATTGTTTAAATATTTTAGTTTTCCTCACAGTAAACATGAACATATCCACGATGAAATAAAAAAACATAGTAAAATAACAATTGGATATATGTTTTTACAGCTTTATTTTAAAACATAACTAATTAAGCTATGAAGCATCCATTAAATATTTGCAAAATTCTAAGTACAAAGAATGGCGCAGCTTGTCCTTATTTGGACCTTGTGCCATTAAAACCAACCAACCAACCCACCTAAGTACAAAGTATAAAATTACAAATGATTTCAATCAAGTATATATTTTGTGACTATTAAAAATTTAAATGATTGAAAGATTGTGGTAGTGTATGATAAATATTTTTCAAAGATATGCATATAAAAAGAGTGCACATTGATAAAATTTTTATTAGTCTGCATGATAACTCAAAATAATTTTTCTTCTTTGTTGAAAATTTAAAATTATAAAATAATTGCAAAATAATATAAATAATTTGAGTTACTAAATTTAAATGCATAAAAATCATTTTCATTATATTTTTTCCTTAGTAATTATTTATAATATTATGAATAAAAAAAATACACAACTATAAATATAAGATATGGAATTAAAATATGCTATAAGCATTAATAAAGTTAATTATTGTTCCTAGAAATATAAAATTATTTAAAAGTGATTGCGAAGCAAGTAAATTAAGTTTATCATACATTTTAATATGATTCTTACAGAAGTACAAATGGCATGACGAAGCAGCAAAAATATAGCAGTGAATATAGCAAAAATATAGCGTTATTCCCTCTCTTTTATATGTCACTTTGAATTTTAAAAGTCTGTTGTTTCATTCAAATGCGCTTTGTAGTCCAAAGGTGCATCTGACAACTTCACTTTATTTATCAATTGCATTTGATGATGGTTTGAGACTTTGTTTATTTATTAACTGCAGTTTTTGTTTTGTAAGTTATGATTTTTATGAATAATGAGAGTTTACTTAAACAAGAAAATAAGTAAAATTTTCAAAATTTGAAAAATCAAATTACTGAAAGAAAACTGATGAATTTTGATACTACAAGACAATTGTTGCATTTTTATGAATTATTAATATAAAAATATTTTAAATTTAATCATGTCACATAAGGCAAAGTCAAAAATTTGTTCAATTTCTTTCTAAAGGTTTTTGTATTTTGTTATATTTTCGTAATATATAAGCATTTTTTTCTTAAAGCTTTAACTTCGTAATGGTTGCAAGTTTATTAATGCTATATCTTTTTAAAAAGGTCAAACTCATAAGTCATAAATTGTAGGTCTAGTATTTTTAAAAATACAAATGCTAATATATGATATTGAAAAAGTTTATTAAGTCTTGGTTGGAATTTCGAAGTAACATAGATTTATAATTATATATAATATATAATTATATTATATAATATAATTATATATTATATAATATAATATATAATTATAATTATATATAATATAATATAATATATAATTATATATAATATAGGAATTTCGAAATAACATAGATAGAGAACATTTAAATCTACAATATACACTTCCCTGAATATTTATTTTATACATTAAATTAAGTTAATTTGCATACTTTCAAATGTTGATATGCAGTAAAGTTTTCTCGTTTTATTATCTTAAATAAAATTATATATTCTTAAACAAAAATGATTTATAATTTTCTTCCATTATATTCTTCAAATTAATGGAATGAAAGAAATATGAAAATAAATTAGTGTACTATAAAACTTGAAACACAAATTATTTTTTTGAAAAAAATCTTTTAAAAATAAATAAAATAGAAATTTTGATTTCATGGAATTATTTGAAATTTGTATTAAGATCACAGAGAGGAAATTTTATTAGAAATTTTTAACTAAACATACTTGACAAAAATTATTTGAATAAATAGATCAAAAGTTTCATTTATATGAGCTGAATTTATATACGTATATATAAGCATATGCATATACGTATATATAAGCATTATATTATAAGCATATGTTTATTTCCCCATAAAAATGTGTCTTGATTACATTTTATTTGCATTATTAGTTTCTGAAAAAATCTTTCTGAGCAAATTAACATTCTTTAAAATTTGTATATTTTATATTATTATTGTACAAAAATTATATTAAATCAATTAGAAAAAATTTCCCTTTATATTTATGTGACAAAATTTTCAAAAATAAGATTCCTCGTTATTTCAATACTTATAAATTACTTCTGTTTAAAGTTTAGTTTATATGTAATTTACCCATTTAATACATATTTTAAAATTAATATAATTTTCTATCTTGTAAGCGATATCATCAGTGACATGTCTTTTATCTACTCATTGCGTGATAAAGTAATGAATGGTTGAGCAAAATACAACAATGCATAAAAGCCAACCAGAATACAATTTTAAATACTACAATGAAGCCTGTTTCTAGATTTTTCTCAATCCTGTATCGCATTCATATTCAGTAACGCGATTTCAAGATAAAATAAGAAATTGTATAAAAATCTGTAAAAATTATAGGAAAATTCAATTATCTTTCATTATCGACTGTTTCTGATTTCATTATTTTAACTTTAGTCAACATCCTGACTTTTCATATTTTTTGGAGATGATACAAAATGTAAGAACAAATTTCATAAACAAAGGCCGATTCCTTAAAAAGTTAAAATAAACATTTTCTGAAGCATATAAAAAGTGTGCGTTTTATTCAATATTATATTTTGCTGAAGCAAGCAAAATAGACCATATTTAATTGCAATGTTTTCATATCGTTGAAGATAGTTTTGTTGATGGTTTTACTCGCACAGAATGTTTATCCAAAGAGAAACTAGTCTAAAGGCGTGTGATATTTATAAGTGCAGTAACGCATGAAAAAAATGTACTGTAAATTATATGTATAAGGTCTGCGGTCATAAAAATCTCCATTTTTATAAAATATAACTAAGAAAAAACTAAAAAAAAAAAAGAAACCTAAAGGTAAAGTTTACAGTTTTATTACTACAACTGCAAATATACTCTAAGCATATGTAAATAAATTTTCATGAAACATCAGTCTTATACATCCAGAATCAAGCAATTAATTGTAGATGTCTACAATCAAAAATCATTTTGAAATTTGTCTTGATGAAGTTCGTTTTTTTAATATGTTTTTATATGAATATAACGAAACTTTTGGACACAAGAATATAAAGAGCTTTCACAAGGATTAAACGATTAAACTATGGAAATGTGTATCCCAATTAAGAATACAGAATACTTTGATTTGTTAAATCCATGGATCCATAATCATTTTTTGTATTTTCGCCTATTTGTTAAAACGTGTATTATTTTTTTATTTAATATTTTTTAGTTCACCAATTTTACAATAACTCAATTTTTTAAGGGACAGGATGATTTTATAAGTTATTTTTTCATTTGTCGAACAATATTATGAAATGTTACAATATTTCTGAGAATCCTATACATTTATTTTTGATTATCAAAACAAGTGCTGTGAAAAGGTCATAAAGACTCTTTATGAAGTGAAGACTTCATAAAGAGTTAAAATAAGTGTGCCTAATATTTTTGCAGACTTGGTACAATCAAGAGAAACATTCTGTCTAAAATGCTCTCTAAAATGAATACATATAAAAGTTTAAGATATCCTTAATTTCAATTTTTTTACTAATACATATTCTTCATGTTACAGAATTTTATTAATTTCATCAACTTCGTTCTTTTATGTCTGATGGGATATGTAATTGGGAATTTTGAATTTATTGTCAACCGTTTAAAAAAGAGCTTATTTTTACAATGATTTTCATAATGTTATAAGTTACAAAAATAAACTCGAAATATTTTCTTTATATAAAAAAAAACAAAATACTTTATATTTTCCTTTACAGTGATTTTCTCTTACATTAAATACATACATTTGATTAGTGTTTACACGAAGAATGAAAGTACACTATTTGTATCAGAGGTTCCATTGTTATTAAGTTGTAACAGCAAATTAAGTGGTTTATGATTAAAAAAACTTTCTAATAAAAGTTTTAAGACAGATCAAAGAGAGCCTTTTATAAAAAAAATGATTGAGCAATTTAAATTAACGAATAAAATATATCGAGCCAGCAATAAAAATTGCCTTTTTAGAAAGAAGTAAACATATTCACAATTAAAGTGCATTATTCAGAATAAATTATCGAAATTAAAAATAGATGAAAGAATAAAACACAATGCTATGTTATTTAAAAAAAATGCTTGAGAGAAAGTTATAAGCAAAATTTTCTTTGTTCAAGATTTTCTAATTGATCGACTCCCTTGGGCATTTGAGGGTGAATACAGATACAGTTAATCATCGAAAAACAGAAACACAATGCATATTTATTTTACAATAAAAATGTTGATCTATACAAAAGAGGATTTGCTTTTTTATTATCTTTAGACGTTTCGTTAGGAAATTTTAAAAATATATTTTTTACTGCTGTCAAGTATTTTCATTATTTTAAATTGCCTTTTGCACATAATGCAAATTGCAGAGTTTTTCTAATTATTTACATTAACGGTATGTTTTCTTTATTTTAAAGCTCTACATTTGATACTAGTTTCTAATTTTCTAAAGTTAATTAACTTTTTTATTTAGAATTGAAGCTTAAATAAAGAGCATTATAAAATATAAAAATATTTATTTTATCCAGAAATAATGTGAGGTATTTTGTCTCCATAATAATTCTGTAGTAGATAATATTCAGTTTAAAATAATGATAGAAATGTTTTGATGACTCGTATTCCTATTTATAATGAAAGTTTTGGGTGTATTTTTATTTATTTATTTATATGAGTAGAATGTATGTTAACCTGTTAAGTAATTTAAGTATTTTAAATGGCATTACTTAAATATCATTGTATCAAATATTTCATTTAGTCATTAAATTCAAACATAATTAAATGTTGCACATAAACAGCTTCTTTTTTTTATAAAATGTAGCTTATTGTAGCCTTTAATATGTTCTGTAAAATTCATTTCAAACCAAAATTTAATTTACTAAATGAAATAGTTTTTCAATATTTTAATAAATTGTAATTTTTTAATAAATTCAATATTTTAATAAAATGTGAGGTAAAAATGAATGTGTGCATTGTAATTTAAGCCTATATCACATGCTATTGATACCAGTCTATGGTTTATAAATAATATCCATATTTCATGAACATGAGCTTTTTAAAATAACAATATAAGTTATTCGGTGCAAAGGTTTTAATTTCAATAATTATTCTCTGCAAATCACATCTTAGAACTTACATACACCAAACGCTTTCCTTTTTTTATTTTATTAAATGTATAAATACTTTTTAAGGAATCTGATGCAGTTCGCTAGTCAAAGATAATGGCAATTATCTTTTCATGATGAAAGAATTTCTATATTTCTGAAAATTTTTATAAATATTTATAAAAAAAAATTATTTTTGAAATTTGAGGTTTTATATATAAATACATGTAATTTTAAAGAAAAAGATATTTTCTTATTATAGCTCATAAATATATACACTCAATAAAAATTAGTTTCATTAAGAACCGTCGTTCATGCGAATTCAAGCTAATCATGAATTACATAATTATAAAGTCTCATACTAAAAAAAGTTATTGTAATTAATGTGGTTTAATTACACTCCTTTTCCTAATTTTATTTTTCTGCAGTAAAAAGGTATATTATTTTTACTTCTATGGTAAATAATTAAATACAAAATAATCAACTTTTTTGTTGCAATAAATTAAATGCTATTTTAAGAAACATCAACGAAAACTCTTGGGTGTTATAACCTAACACACTTAAGCATTTTAAATTTATTTCTCATTATATAAGTCAAACAATTTCACTGTAATTTAATTTTAATTAATTTTGATAGGATAAAAATTTGTGTGCATCTCATTTAAAATTTATACATAATTAAATATTTTATAATATGAGAATTTGAAGGGAAATGAAGAACATTTATCTTATGAATTAAAAGCATTTTCTTCAAAACTTTTATTAAATAACTCATTAATCTCAAATTCATTGTGAAAAGTGGAACTAAGAATAATCCAAAAGAATGTTCAATTAATATTAAGTCCCCCCCCCCGTTTTGAAAGCAAGTATTAATGGATAAAGTTTTAAAACGCTTAGAATTTAGGTTTTGTTAAGAATTTTTAGATATTGTTAAGAACGCTTTGATGTTAAGAAAAAACTTTAATTTAGATTTAATGAAATAATGGATTAAATACAATGCGGTTCTGTGAGTTTAAACTTCGTTTATATTTAAAAGAACGTTTTTTTTTTTTAGCTCTTTGAACTTTTTGATACAGCATTTTTGTTACTTTTACATTTTAAATTTCATTACTTTCTTATTTAAAAGTATTTGTAATTTTCTATTCAGTTATTTTAAATATTTATTAATAGATTACAGATTAAACATTTTTGAATTTATTTATTCATTATATCTAAAGAAATTAATATAATATATATTTATATAAAGTTTCCTATTCAAATAAATTCATTTAAAAAGAAAAATATTAAGCATAGTGAAATATTGAGTATTGCTACAAATAAACTGAAATGAGATACTCGCATAAATACAATATTAATTGGTATATATTTCAAATTCCCAACCGTAAAATAAATAGAACATAACTACACTGTTAACTTATGTGCATGTAGCTTAAGTGATTTTATCAGGTTTCAAAGATACCAACACCATTAAACCTAAGTTTTTTTTTGTCTTAAATGTTCGTGTTAAAACGCATATATTTAATTGCCATGTGTAAAGAATATACAAGAAGTAACGAATATAAGTTGAATACCACTACTTTGAAAAGAATAAATGAGCATTATCATATTTATGCTAAAGTAATGAAAAATTGCTTTGCATTTTATTCAGCTAAAAAAACATAGATGGTATCATGCAGTAATTAATCATTATAATTTCTATAGTGTGATTGCTCATAAAAACATTAAATAAAAATAAGTTGTCGCAAATAAAATCAAAATAATTTAAAGAACAATAGCAAAATATATTTAAAAAATAATAATTGTATGTAACCATTATTATTTATTCCATAGACACTAGAAATTTGAGTAGTATTTTCCCTTTTTTAAAAATATGAGTTGAAATATCTGATACTTTCAATGTTATGAGTTTTATATGAGTAAAGTTTATTTTGATTAATTCATATGATTTAAAAATAGTTCGCTTTGCAATAGCATTTCATGCAGAAGCAAATATGAATGCTGAGTATACTCATAGTTGTATGCTCATGTTATTATAAAATGGGGAAGGAATAAAAAACAATTAAATAATTTAATACATTTATTTAAAAAAAAAATTAAAAGTTTGGTAAGCATATTTAAAGTTTTTTTTATTTTTTTATTTTTCATATAGTTTTTATTTCAAATTATATATTTTATTTTAAATCATAATAACTACGAATTTTATCCATAAATTATTTATATTTTATTTATATGTATCTTAAAAATAAAATAAATTAAGATACATATACATAAAAAATTGATTGAAATTTTTTAACTATAAATTTTATGTACATTTTGCACAATGTGGAATAAACTATAGAATTTTATAAAGTAAAATGTTAAAAGACAATTACTCATGTAGATTATATAAATGAGTAATCATATATGTAAGGTCTTAAATAATAAACAGATGTCGCTAGTTACTAGAGAATATCGCGCATGTTCCCAGAGAAAGAATAAATACTCAGCGTCACTAGTGAAGTGTTACATTGTAGGAAAGATTTGCTTTTGCTTTACAGTGAAAAAGCGTTCCGCCGATCATTGTCTTCAAGTTATGTTATTTACTAGTGCGATAAGATACATTACTAATATTGATATGTCTTCTTACATGCAACCGTTTGTATAACATTTGTTATAACTGAAATCAATTTTAAAATTGCGTTTTGCTTAATGATCCACTGACACACTCTACATAAATATCTTAATACAAATTTATAAACTGAATGATAAATAACTGATAAAGAGCTTCAAAGCATTTAGACAAATGAAATAAAAAACAGATTTCCAATAAAAAAATATATAAATGGTATTCAACTTCCTTCTCAAACAATGAAAGAAACTCTTTTAAAATACAACAAATCATTTTTATGCTAACACATCAATAAATCAAAACTATTGAATTGGCAAATTTGTTTAACTTCTCCCGAGTTATTTTGTTTAGATTATTTTGGAGAATGTAAACATTGTTAATAGGCTAGAATTTTCAACAAATTATTTTGAATGACATACCAACCGTTCAAGACATAATTTCTGCGTATATGGTTTTTATTAGCAGTTGAAATTGTATACTGAATGAAGCCCTGAAGAAACTCCATTAAAAATTCTTAAATCAAATTTAATGTTTAGAGTTTGTTAGCGACATTATATACATATCTAACTTATTGATTCTCTAATCTTCTATGTGGATTTGGCAACAGTTAATTGACGTAAAGATCATTCAGTGTAATTTTTTACGTAGTTTTGTCTTGGGATTTTTTTAAAATCCTGATCATCGAAATATGCAAAACAATTTTTGATTTTTGATTATATGATATCACAATAAAAACAAACTGTAGAAACTGCTCAACTCAGATAAATAGATTTTATTTATATCAATTTTGTGAGATAATTCGTATGTAATAATTTTGTTCGTGTTGTATTTTAATAATATTTTGAAAAGAGTTGTGAAAACAAAATTTTGAAATATTTATAAATAGTTATGCTAAATTGCACAGATTTGTTATTGCTAAATATGCTATGTAAAATAGATGATACTATTTTATAAAAAAATTGTATTACTTTAAATTTCAAAGAAACTTCGAATGTAAATATTTTGATATTTGCCTAAATCTTGATATATCTTACTCTAATAAATGCATATTTAAATCTAGATAATGTTCGAAAAGTCCACAATTATCAAAGTACATTAAAATATGTATTCATTATTTACATTTTAGTACCTGAGGTTTTTCTTGTTATAACTTAATTTATAACATGTGAAAGCCAAAGATTAAAAAACATCTTATAAAAAACAAGATAGGTATTAAAAAAACTATATAGGTAATTAAATAGCTTAAGTTCTAATTATGTTTTTCTAATTATGTTTTAAAAATTCATAACTCAAATTTAATGTTTAGAGTTCATTAGTGACAGATTAGTGAAGACTTCATATTTATTTTTATAATAAAATGCTATTAAGTACAAATATTTAAGTTGTCCAAATTTATTTGATCTTGAAAATTCTTTTATCTGAATTTATTTGAATTTATTGATTATTTGATAGAGAATTTTATAATTATTTATAAATTATATAATGAAAAGAGCATTTAAAATTCAATTAAAGTTATGGCAATCAACCGTTTTTGAAATGCAAAATCATTCTGCACCCTGAATTCAGTATTAATTTATATATTTTGTGTTTTAAAGCTTGCTAAAATTGATATAAACATTTAAACTAAAAAAAAAAAAAAAGAAATTGTTATTTTAAAATAATGATTAACTTTTGTACGAATTTTTTTTCTAGGTATTAAATAACACAAAACATTTATAAAAATCTAAATGCGTTTTTTAAAGTTTTACATTATATTTATAATATTAAATGTGAACAACGATTTGAAAAAGTGTAAAAAAAAAAAACAATTCAAATTATTTTAGTATTTTTGGTTGTTTTATTATTATAGTAAAAATTTGTTTAATTTAATAGAGGAAAACTTTTTTAATTTAAATAAAAAATGTGAACAGAATTAATAATTAATATTTTAACTATCAAATTTTGTATTATTTTATGGAAAACAAACTGAATTTGAAGATTTCAATTTTTTAATATCCTCAAACATATATATATATATATATATTATTATTAAAAATGACGACTTTAACAAGTGCAAATAATTATTCTTTCATTTTTCAATCATAATTTCTGTTTTTAAATTGTAACTTGTATTAAATTGTAAAAATTGCTTTTAAAATATAACTGTCTTTCTAATTTTATAAGTTAATATAAGGGTATAAAGTTAATCTAATGTAAGGGTATAATAATAAGGGTATAAAGGTTTGCAAACCAAATGAAATTATCTTATTTTATTCATTTTAACATTATTTATAACATTTTTACATATTATGATTATATTACATATTGTGAGTTATACACAGCAAACCATTAATTCAGTTTATTAATACTTTTACCACAGGTAATAAACAATATATAAATTTGTTTTATACTATGTTTTATACATATATAATTATAAAACAAATTATTGTAAATTATAGTTATTTATTACAATTTCTATCTTGTATAAAAATTTCAAATAATTTTATCTGTATAAAAATACATTTGGTTATTTTTAGATTATTTAGAAGTTTTCATTAATTTTATAATGAAACACATTATACTCATAAAAACTACATTCTTACTGACAGGTATCATGATTGTTTCATTGACGTGATCTGAAATTTTCAAACCATATGAGATATTAGAGAAAACTTCTTTCTAATTAGGTTGTAAATATTTCTTCAATGAAGCAACGCGGTCGCGAACCATATTCTTTCATTCTTAGATTAGTCCCTAGACTAATTCAATTTAGGTGTGAGAGAATTATTTCTGAGTCATCAAATTAATGTCGAAAATTATAGAAATAGCAGTGTGAGAAAAAATTTAAATCTTATGTGATTCAATATTATGGATAAAAGCAGATTTCTTCTCAATATAAAAATGCAAGGGAAATGACATCAAATTCTGTTGGATTTCAAGTCACACAGGTCTGAAGGGCAATGATAAGGCTGATGCAGATGCTAAATCTGCATCAGTTATACTTCATCCATCTATCTCTGTAATAGACGTGAGAAAGATTATTAAAAATTTGGTTATTCTTTTTTCATGAGTTATGGAATATGCAAGTTTCCAATAAACTACAAGCTATTTTCCCATCATCAGTTTTACTGTTACAAAGAGAAGATGTTCGATCAACTAGCCTGCGTAATTGATACACACGTTTCACACACAGACATTTATCTCTAATTGAATTAAATCCATGGTGTGAAACTTGTGATGAACCATTTACTGTTTTTCATATTTTAATTTCAGGCACTACTTTTAACGTTTACCGTTTTACATTCTTTTGCACTGACATTTTAACTATGTATGATTCAGTGGGGAAGCCGCATCACATAAACCTGTTTGCCTTCTTGAAGGCAATTTTATTCATTTTATTTAAATTTTGTAAATTTTTAGTATACTTATTTATATATTTATAGTTATTTAAATTTAATTAAAATTTATATATTATTTATATATTTGTGTTTTAACGTTGAGCTTTGGTGTTACACGAATATATCTTTAAAATTTAATTTTTGGCACAGCTTGTCATTTTTGGACCATGCACCCCAAAACCCGACCAACCTTAATATAAAACAGTTTTTACAAAATTACGTTGTAGAAGAAAATATATCTTCTCAAATTTAATTTTTTGTGGACTTTAAGAGATACTATTTGGACTGAGATAGTTTGACTGTGTATAATATGCAACTCACAGTTTAATTGCTATCATTAATTGTTATCAATTTACTAGTTATTTAATGATTCTTATCACCAAAAGGTTGTTTAGAAAAGCCACAAATTTAAGATATTAGCTATCGATCTTTATAAGAAAAAAAAGTAACGTTTTTTATTAAAAAGTAAACAGAACGTATTAAATTGATCATCTTATTTAAAATCAATTAAAACTATTTTTACTGAGTGTTAAAAGATTCTTTTCATTTACTATGAAGAAAAAAATCTATATACATACTAGTTTTTTGAACAAAATTTTATCGTGAATAGTTTATAATATAAATTTTGAAAAAAATGAAATAGCAGTTTAAATTCCTCTTGAATGAAATGAATTTGTCTGTATAAAATGTATTCTAAAAATGTTTTGACCTGAAATAAATCGTTGACTTAAAATGCTATGACTTTTCTAAGCTTTTAAAAAGAATCAATAAATTTGTAAGCTCTAACCCTTTTTAGCATATCGTAACAAAATTATTTGGTTAAAATATCTAACTACATAATAAAATTATAAATATGTGTTTTGCATTCCATTGTACTTTTACGGTACCATACAGGTTAGAGAGGAAATTTTTCATGAATAACTATGTCAATATTTCATTTTAACATGGCTTATAGTTCTAATCTAAGATGATTTATGAAGAGATCGTTAGAAAGAAACCAAGTTAAACTAATCTGTCATTAGTGTGTAAATCATTTACTAAACTTTTGATAAAAAGCAAAAGGCAATGTCACAAATAATTGTTGACTTCATTAAAGCTGAAAAAACAAATAATAGCTTAATCTGAGTAAGATAAAAACTTTTTTTTATTTTATTTTCATTATTTGAAAGAGTTCATAATTAAGATTTTACTAAAGTATGTCCTTCATTTTTAAAAATGAGCTTTTTGTTTTCGTGAACCATACAATAATTTGAAGATTTTAATACGGATAAATCCAGGAAACTGATAATGATTTGGGAAAAATGTAAGCAGCTTTTAAAAGTATTAAATTTAAACTTAGCTTATTTGTCAGTATTTTTGATTCACTATTTAACATTACTGTAATTTTACACAGCAAAGTTATTACTCTAAATTTACATAGTAAAGTTTTTAAATATAAATTTTAACAATTTTTTATGTTTACATAATATATCTCTTGTTCTCATTATTCTTAAGACTCTTTATTTTTCCAACTACTTTTATATAGTTTGATACCGCTATAACAGCACTGATAATTCTCTTTCTTGGAAAATTTAATATCTTTTCATTTTGTAATAAATAAAAAATTTAGTGTAAATATGTCAAAAATATTTATAAAATGAAATAAAAGTAACTGGAATGTTTCATAAAACCTTCAATTGGATGATATTAAATTTCAATAATACTAAGTTCAAATGAGTAACAATTCAAAATAAAGAAAAAGCATTCTATTAAAATTGAAAGCATTCTATTTCAGATGCTTAAAATTGATTGATGGCAAAACTAAATAGGTATAGAATTACGTGTTCTATTGAATTTACGTTAAAGAAAGTGATTCTCTCAAACAAAGCATTTACTGTCAGAAGTTTTTACTTTTATCTCAAAGAGAATATTTTATTCCTTTAATGTATATGTTTTGTAAGTTACATATGTAAGTTACATATATAATTTAGAAAGTTATGTTTTGAATAAATTAATTTCAGATTTTATGCAAAAAGATAAAAAAATTAACATAATTTAATTAAATTTATTTTTTATTAATTTAGAACACATATTATGAATTATTTTTTTAATATAATCATTTTACTTTAAAATGTTTGTGCATAAAATTACTTAGAATATGCATCCAAAAATTAAAGTCAGAAACCTTTCCAAATGTTTGTAAATTTGCAAACTTAAAGATAACATTTGAATGAAATTTTGAAAATAAGTTGAATATTTAATAGGCATCTGTGTGTATTAGTTAAAAGAAAAAAATATCTAGGTCACTGTCCAAAAACTTTGTCTCCTTAGAGAATGTATTGATATTACTATTTAATATTATTTATAACTATTTTGTTGATTAAAAACTTTTTATTGATAAGATGGGCTTTACTTTTTCTTTCAAATAACTCGTGTGAGAATCTAAATGCGCTTTAATAGGCATTTAAAAATAAAAATAAATATTTTAATCCAGAAAAGTAGAAAAGTTTATGATAGCAGTTTTAATATATATTTAAACTAATCATTTCAAACTTTTTTAGTGTAAAAATGATAAAATTAATATTATATATCTATATATATAAAAGGCTGCTGAAAATATTAAGTTTTATTTTCATACTTAAAATGTTCTTGTGCTTAATAAAATTATATGGCATAAAGTATCATTTTATTTTTTACAAGATTTTAGATTTAGGAGAAAGTGATTATACTAAATTTTTTTAAACATACTAAAAACATTTCATAAGCTATTATACAACTCAAAAAAGTTAAAGTGCCAATAATTGTATAGTTTTAAACATATTTAAATACTAATATATATTAACATTGAATATTGTTATTTCAAAGAACAGTATTGTTTTCTGAATAAATCCAAGATAACTCAGAATCTGAAATTTTTTCATTTAATGTATTTAAGAAATGTTCTAATAAATTCATTAAATGTTCCTAATAAATTGCAAGCAAGGAAAACAATGACAATAAATGAGGAAACATGAAATCGAGAATTTCTTTCATAATAGGGTTAGATATTTCTTCAAAACATTATTTTTTGTAATACTAAAATTTTGTTTCAGTTTCCTGAAAACTTTAATTGTTTTAATAATTTTATCAATTTAAATATTAAGATTGCAAAGCATATTTTGTGGAAATTATTTATTCTATGTCATTTACATGCTATTTGTATTTATAGTTAAAGTATTGCAAGAATTTTGAAAACAAAATATTAGATATTTTCTAAAACACATTAAAGGAAAATTTTATGTTAAAGGTGATTTTAATTAAATTTAAAATTATGAGACAACTACTTCAAAACATAAAAATCAAATTATTAAATTTCAATTTTTTTTTTTAATTTCCCGAGGATTTCATTCTGTAGATTATGAAGTTTTAGTTCTAATTATAAAAAAGATATTAAAGTTGAAACAATCCATAGTTATTAAAATTATTTAATAAAAATTTTAAAAATATTTTATATTTATCAATGTTTTTAAATAATTTACTTTTAATATTACAAATAAATTATTTTTAATTTTACTTATAACATAAAGTATTAGTTCTACGTAAATTATTGAAAGAAAAAACTAACACGTGCAATAAAATAAAAAAAATGGCAAGTCAATTTGTTACTTTCATATTGAATATGCCTTTGAGATCTGCAGTTTGTTTATTCTATTCCCATCTTTAACATGGCTAAATTTGATCATTAAAAATTATCTTTGAATTTTAGATTTCCGTAGATTTAGTCTTCATACACAAGCGTATCTTTGTGTGTACAACCAATTTTTCATTTCATATTGAGTAAAAATTGTGAAAAGTGGTTTGAGTTAAAAATTGTCCTTATCAATTTTAATAAGGAATTTGAAGATAATACTTCTATGACAGAAATAAGAAGCAGTTATATTTCGGTAATAAAATATTAACCATTTTAAAATGTTATTTACTTTAAGTTAAGTGAGCAAAAACAGTTGTCAAAAACCATGTTTTAATACTTTAATCTTTATTATTATTTTCAATGTATTTATTATAAATTTTTAACTACAATATAATTTGCTTAAGATTCATTTGACGTCACGGGTATTACTTTTGTTTTTACATTATTTATATTTATGGTTTGGAGTATAATGAAAATTTCATTTGACTGACATTAAATAATCTAAGTATAAGCCAAGTATCTTCCACCAGATCATTAATCATTGCATAATACAACTTTAAAGAATATTGGATAAAATAAGTTGTTAGGAGGGTAAACATTGTGTCTGGAATATATAAAGAATAAAATGCTTTAAAAAACGAAAGAAACATAAATATTGTCTTCTACTATTCTTTTCAGACACTTTTACTCCTTCACCTACATTAAACTGACTTACAACTAAATATTTCTTAATTTTTATTTTAATTTACACATAATAAAACGATATAGAAATTTTATATGACTATTACATATTAATTTATTAAGCAATGTGCATTATTCAAGTTTAATAAAGTTTGTTTATATGCACCATGAAAAAATATATTTTAAATTAAGATAATTAGTAAATATGAATATTCTTATATTGTGTTAGTTCTTAAATTGAAGGAGTAAATAATTAATAGCTGTAGAAAAGTTGAATCAAAATCTTGATAAATGATTTATTTTGATCACTTTAAACCACAATTATACGAACAAGATTTAAATTAAAATTACTTATATTATAAGAATCGAATATGAAAATTTGATTTCTTAAATATAAGTAATGGCCAAATGGGTTTTTTTTTTTTTTTTTTTTTTTTAAAATTTTATAGTTACATATGAAATGCCCACCGAATAATTACTTTTCTGCTACTGTATACTTCCTAGTATTTTTTTTTAATTATTCATATTAGGTAAAACAAAGCTATACTGCAATCCACCATGTTTATCTTCTTTAATAAATCTTAAAGTAATACAATTAAAAAAGCGGGTATTTTTAAATTTTTTATTTATGAATACATTTGTTTTTAAATTGCAGTCTTACTTTTAAATTATTAAATATTACAAAATTAATGATTGTATATTGGTTAGCCCTTGTGTTTCCTTGCATTTGAATGAATTTTGAAACACGGTTTATAATTTAAAAAAAATGGACTGATATAATTACTATTTTTATTTAAAAATGCCTATCAGTTTTATTGCTCTTAATTCCAGTTGATAGTTTATTAATTACTCTACCTCCAAATTTCCTCCTCATTTTGTAATGAATTATGAGATATTATCTCATGAGAAGTTTTATCTTAGAAATATACGTGATTAATCCAGATAATCATGCTACATAAAATAAACCTACTTCTTTCCTTTTAATATTATATGTTGCTTTTAGGCGCTTATTTATTATAGGGAACACATAGAATTCAGATTTGCCAGAACAGTCATCATTCATTATTTACATTATTGTTTAATGCATACATGATACATTTATTTATTACATACTATGTTTCGTGGAAGGAATTTATTTTCAAATCTTGTTTTCTATATTTATGATCTCAGCATGTAGATGGAAGATTAATAAATTACTCTTACTTATTTTTAGATGTAAAATAATTTCTTTGCAACCAATAAGTTACGTTAAAGATAGTATTGTCAAATTTTATTAAATATTTATCATTCATAAAATGTTTAAGGACCATAAAATTATATTTGACAATGTTTTATAAGAATTGATATTTTGGATGTATGAAATTATATATATTTTTATATATTTGTACATCATTAAATAGTTTGCATAACAAAATTTTATCCATATAATTTTGTCTATAGAATATACTGAAAATTTTGTCCATAGAATATACTGAAATTCTTTGTAAAGTTAAAATTTTAATGTACGTTAAGATATTGCAATTGATATGGGAATTTAAAGTAATTGCCTACAAATACTGAATATCTTACCAAATGGAATTTTTTGTAGAATACAACAAATGAAACAGAAAGAATTACAAAGATACCATTTTAAACTGTAGAATAATATGTACAAAGAGACCATTAGCATTATAAATGTTTCACATTAAGTAATTTATATTTCAAATCTATTTAAAATAAAAATTTAGAAATTTTCAATTGAACAATTTTTATTTTTTAAAATTAAATTATTAATATGTTATCATAGATTTAATTTAAAGTGAGAACAATATAGTTAAATTACATACATTTTTGATTAACTTAGATAAAAATGTGACACATTATAAACTAATTAAAAAAATTATTTCTTTACAAACACGAAATCAATCAAGAATTAAAAAATAAAATAACGCAGCAAAGATAACATAACATAGTAAAGTTAACATAACAAAAATAAAGCATTATTATTCTAAGTCTATAATTATCAACTAACAGATAAATCGTGTTTTGGCGAAAAATTAATATTAAAAGCAGAATTTTAGCATCTTATATCCTAGATTTTTATTTACGAGCCTTTAAAACAGATCGGATTTCAGACAAACATGTAAGTTGAAATACAGTACTTGCACAGATTCCTGTATAAAAATGAATCTTATGAATATTAATTTCCTTGGAAGAAACCATATCTAAATTGAAGAATGAAATATAGAATTTGAAAACAATAAATTTTTCCCAGAAAAGAATAGTTGTACTCCAAATCTTAACTTGATTGAATTTAATATTAATTTAGATATTTTATCAAATTTGTTTTTACTAACAAATATCCTTACATTTGAATTATATATTCCACTCCTTTGTTTTATTGGTTGAAAACAAGTATTTATACTCTACAAATTATGTTTTAAGATAATCGTTATTCCCACACTAAAAAAAATTTGTTGAATTTATTCGCCCATGTTTTATTAAAATCACGTTATATGTTTACATATTCCAGATTAAATATAATCTATTTTAGATGCTTAAAATTATATTATATATTTATATATCATTTCATATATTGTTTGTTAACCGTTTTAAATATCAACATTAATTATTTAAAAAAAAACATAATTTAATATTTCAGATTCGCATTCATTTTAAATATGAACACTTGCTATATCTCATTTCTCAGCGGATTTCTTAAATGATGAACTGTTTTACTAGCTAAATTCATTATTTTGTTTTTATTTAATACGATATTTGAATTCGCTACATTTTGAAGAAATCTTTACAGCTTAAACTCATAAATGTTACAAGTAATTAAATACTCTGAGCAAGGACTTCTAAGTATAATGGTGAAACAACAATAGCAAGGGCAATAAAACAGTAAATGTTTATTATAAATTTTATATTTTTGATTTGATTGAATTTTATATAAAAATACCTACACAATTATTTAACTCATTCTAAACATAAAAAATTGATAACATGAGAAATAAGAGTTAAAAATTAATCTTCCAGTTGAAAATTTTTAATTACTTTTATTTATTAAAAGTATTTTATTAGTAAGTTAGTCACAACTTTATTTTAAATTTTTACTGTTTGAAAGTCCTACACTTCTATTCATTTATATTGTTTTGGTAATTATTTAAATGTTCTTACATATTGCATAAAATTAACCTGAGATGCTAAAAAATCAATTCCTTAGCTCGAATAGTAAGACCATTTCTCCCAGTGTATCTGCAATCCATATTAGGTAAAACGTAAGCGTTGCTATTTTTAGTAACAGTAATCACGAAAAGGATTTCATAAGTCTTTAATTTCCTTATTTATCAAAAACTAATGCTCCTAACTGCAAGAGAGTATATCCGCAGTGAAGATTAAGGAAAACTACTTTAAATGCATTAACATGTATATTACGTGTTTTTTTTCATGCAAGTTTATTTTATTAAATTATATATTCCTATTTCTACAAACAAGTATCCATTTATCGCTTTGAATTGCTAGATTTAAATGTTTGCTTCAATTTAACAATATAATTATAAATTTATTAAGAATACATTTTCCTAATTATAATATGTTTTTGTACATTTAAAACTGAGTAATTTCTTTTATTTTTCCAGAATTTAATTCTATCTTCTATTATAAATTTTGATTACAATATAAAATATAAAGTCAATGGATAGAAATTTTTACTGTTCGATTTAATTGTAGATGCGAATGTCTATTAGATCTATGAAGATTTTGTCCTTTTTGAATTTAAGATCGTTTAGCATATGATTGTTTATTCTGTGCATTACGATTTGAAACAAATTGTGTAATGTATATGTCTAATTCATTGTATCAGCGAATGAATAAAAGAAATAAACTTACACGCAAATTACATTAAAATGATATATACTCAAATTATAACGTATGAGTTCATTTGATTCAATGCATGGATGAAGCAAGAGCGACAAACGATGTTAAAGGTAAACGAAAATATTTACAGTGGAGGTTTTGTACTGGAATAACTTTGTAAGGTTAGAGTTTATATAGAACATTATGTTATGTTTCGAATAAAAAACCGAAATTCTTACCAGTAAATCGTAGAGCTCGATGGATCTTTCTCTATCTTAGGGAAAAAGAATCTTTCTTAGGGAAAAAGAATCTTTCTTAGG
>JAPDSC010141119.1:1176327-1189445 GCA_026290005.1 Latrodectus geometricus
AGGATAAATCATTAGGGAAAAAGGATAAATCATTAGGGAAAAAGGATCTTTCCCTATTGAGAGTGTTAATTATTATTCCATGATATTATAGTTCACTCAAATTCTAGATCAGTGTCTTGTGAAAATGGAATCAAAGAGGTCGCTGATTATATGAAAAGTGGCATGTAATATCTTATAGCCCTTCCGACCAAAACTCAAGAATACAGACATAATGTGAAGTCGGCTTTGACAATTGTACGAGGAGACTTCGAAATATTTATCAGAGATAAGGCTTCTTTGCAACAGTCCAGTAATTGCTCGTACAAATAAGTACGTTTAGTACTCGTTTGTACTAGTGACTAGAATTGTCCTAATGGGCTTGTGTATCATTTGTGTTAGGAGTCTTCAAATAAAGCTCTCGTTCCTGGATGGGTTCAGTTTGTCAAAAGTCTGGCTTTACATATCAGATGCATATATTTTATTTAAATCAGCGTTAAATTGAATAACTATCGATACATTTCTGACGTATTAAGTCAGTGGTGGTGCCCACTTTGAAAACGGTGAAACATCTTGCCACAAAATAATGCAGGAACAATTTTATTTCATCAGGATCTGACTTTTCTTTAAACAAAACATATTCCACTGTTGGTCTGATCTGCAAAATCTCCAAACCTCTAACCAAATCGAAATATGACTTCATAGGTTATTGGGAGATTGTCTTATAATCCTTTATCGAAGTCTAAGATTATAGAGGATTCTCATTGATTTCAAGCAACATTTAGTTGCTAGTTACTTTCACCCAATATGTTGTTGACTGCGTGCCGGCCATACAACAGAAAGGTCATTTTAACTGTCTGAGGCAGAAATTGTTTCCATAACTTTACATCTGTAAAGCATTAAATTAATTGCAAATTTATTCACTTTGTTTTCAAGACAAACTGTTAAATTTTTTATATTCTTGTTCATGATATTGCAATTTCAATATCAAGCTGTGGATATCATGAAACATTATTGTAAAAGTTGGAACAAACAAATCCATATATTTGAACAATATTTCACTTTCACAACTTAAGTGCAAACATATTATACCCTTTACCATAATGCTATTCAAGGAGTACAAATACATACATACACACATCTATCTATTCTAACCCTAGAGATTAATTTTACATGCGAAATTTAGTAACGTTCGTTTCATTTTTTAAACAACAAATTAAGTTTCTGCCCTGCTGACAGGAAGGATTTGCTGACAAACCTGTTATAACATTTAAATGTATCCTTATTTCCTTAACTATTACAAAAATCTGAAAAACACAAAATTTCATTTTTACTTGTTTACTGATTATTCCCTGAAAATTTAAATTTAAAAAGTTCATTTTCTGAAAAATCTATATATAAATTTGTTTTCAGATCAGAATTTTATATATAAATTTGTTTTCAAAAGTATCAGTAAGCGATAAAAACAAATAGAAGAAAGTTCTACTCATCACAATACGTGAAAAAATGTCTATACTATTGGGAAATGATTATTTGTGCCACTATTAATGAATCTACTGAAAGGATTAAATTATACTTCATTTAATTTCGTTTAACCATCTGGATAATTCAAGAGGAAATAGAACGAAATTACTAGTTCATTTAATTGAATATTGAAACTAGTTTAAGGAAAACTATATTCTGAAAACTGTTTTATACTGCATTATATAGTTAGTAAATGAGAGAAAGATTAAATGAATTATAATTTAATTGGTAGGATGGATTAGTCTGTAAACCGAGTAATGTCTTGATTAATTATTGCTTCAATCGACAATCAAATACACTATTTTTTAAAATTAAATACGTTTCTGTTATTAGTTTAATTCATTTTTGATAACAGGAAAAATAATTTGTACAATTTGAAATGTCATGCATTAATAGAATTGAGTAAACTAAAATAATTTTGCTTCATTCTAAAACGTTAATTAATAGTTTAAATTTAAAATAGAAAGGAATTATTTTAAGCATGAAAATGTCAAATTATTTTTAAATTTGATATTAGAATGAGAAGAATAAAAACTGAAATTAATTTCAATGGAAAGACTTTAAATTGCAAAAATAATAAACTTAAAATTCAGGAAGCAGAATTTCTAATTTATATTATTAAAAGAAGTTCCAAAAGGCATAAGTTATATCATTAGAAAAGTTCAATGAAATAAACTAATAACCTAAAAATTTGAAGAAATTAAATTGAAAATTTAAATCTTAATTAAAGGGAACTTTGATGCTGAAAATATGGTTCTACATCCATGTATTTTCCTAATTACTGATGTTTTTATATGAGACAAAATTAAAAGCAAATTACAATTAATAGTTTTCAATAAAATTATTGAACGTTCATTTAAGGAATTAATCTTTTTGAAAGCAGTCTTACTATTCAAATCAAGCCACAACTTTTTTTGTCACATTTGATGACGATACTGGAATAATTATCAGTTTCTGAAAAGTGTCTTAAAGCTCATTAATTTCAAAATGTAGTCCGTTGTCTAAATTTAAAGTTTGTGCCCCTAAAAAGTGATGCAAAAACATCGACACTTAAGATTAAATATGTACTTATATATTTCTAAATTTAGTATTTTCTAGAAATTAAACTCAATTAATTTAAATTTTATTAATTGCATTAAAATATATTTTCTTAAGTATAAAACTGAACACTTTTTTTTTAATTCTGTACTGGGAAATTTTGCTGCAATTTGGTTTCTAATCCATAACATAATAAGCATTTTATGTTATCTTAATAACTTTACGATTTCATTTATCACTATCGTCTTGCATGTAACCAAATTTTAAATTTAACATTATTTATAATCCATAACTATTATGTGGATGCTGATTTAAGTTTTCATTTTAACTATGGAGGACTTTTACTAGGAAAATGTAACTGAAGCGGAAATGAATACAGTCCAAAAACTTTTTACTTGGTGCTAAAAATACTTGGAACCACAGCAGTCAAAGTTTTAAAGAATCCTTTGGGAACAATGTGAAATAACATCCATTGCCTAGTGGGAAATAGAACGAGGTTTGAGAATCAAACTATTTTAATACTAAAACTTTACTTTTGCAAATTTGTCTTTAGAGATAGTTTGATATTTATTTTTCGTGATACATTTTAGTTATTCTATTCTATATTGCTAATAGATTGAACATTACTTTGCTATTTTGTTTTATAGCATAAATTTTGTAATACAACTTTAAGAGTGATTCAGAAAAATATTTAAAAAAAAGATTTGTGCATTTTATTTAAAAATAATTATGCATGTATTATTAAACACATATGTGTGAAAGATAGTTACAGATTCTACACCAAGAAGAAATGTAAATGTCAAGTGATTCAATTATCAAACAGTTTGGAAAATTTGATGCTAAGACAGCTGTCCTGACCTGAATCTCTAGGTGGCAATAAAATCAGTTATCGGTAGCTCATAATACGCAATTATATATCTTATGTGTCATGCGTAGATTTAGTCTTCTGTTGATGAGAGAACAAATGAAATCTTGTCCAAGGCAGTTGGCAAACATTTTCTGGATCAAATAACGTCCATCAATACCTATAACATAAAGCCTTGTATTATTTAGCTGAAACCAATGATTTCCCAGATTTAAATGTAAGATGGAGGTAAAGATTTATTGAGATATGAATTCAGTTTTGTCTTTACTATCAATTCCGGATATGAGCGTTATTTAATGCTTGATGATAATAGGAATTTTATATAATGTCTTTAAATACAAACGCTGCCATCTTGATTGCGTAAAGAGGACTGAGATTCACCGGAAAACAGGATTTCACATTGTTTCTCTAGAATGGCTATACTGTTAAGGGTACTTGTCGGAGACACAGTGTAAAGGAAAGTAAAATCCTTTCACGAAGAGGGCGCAGCTTGTCCTTTTTGGACCATGCTCCACAAAACCCAACCAACCAAGCTTTCTCGAAGAGATGACAATCCATGTTTCAGCAAACATCATTGGGCATGTAATCTTAGAGCTCCAAAAATGTCTATCATAACCTACCGAAACCAAACATCATTCAGCTGTTCAAGTTGATGTATGTCTTCCTTAAACAAGCTTATGTTTGAACTCAGGAACCATGATGACAGTCATATTCAGAGCTGTTAGTGATATTCGAAAACTGATATTCAGCATGGTGTGTGTTAAGCCAATCCATTGATTACATATTTTACTGATTCCTAAAATGTCAATCGACACATTTTACTGAACCTACAAGTAATAGTAATGTAATACAAGTTAACAGCTATCGCAATTTGATTTCAGCTGAAATTAGAAAAATGCTAGTGAGCATTTGTTAAGGAATACATCACACCAGATTTTTATTGATAACACTATTAAAATAGCTTGTTTTCAAACAATATGCTGTAAAATTTTCTCATTTATATACATTATCAAAATCACTTTTGTTGTATTTTACATGAATGCGTTGAATAATTTATTTGAATTTTACAGCATCCTTTTCACGTCTTGCATATCTTACATATTTATGATATTACCTTCTTAGCTAATGTACTTAAAGGGTAGAGTTTCTTACTTTTAAAACCTAGTAGTACATATAAGAATATAGTAAAAAAACTAAAAAAAAACATTTAAGTTAGATTTATTGTAGATTTTTGAGATCTAATTAGAAAGGATAAAAAGAATATTCCCAATACAAAAGTATTGAGATTAGCACAATTGCCAAATGCACATTTTGTCAAAGTAGTAAGAAATTAGCCTACAGATTCTTATAATAAGTGAAGAAAAGATGTTACTTTTTATCGGAAATAACAGCTCGTGCTTTACATAATTTAAATATATAAAAATATTATTAAAGTAT
Organism: Latrodectus geometricus; assembly: GCA_026290005.1. Taxonomy (NCBI): domain Eukaryota; kingdom Metazoa; phylum Arthropoda; class Arachnida; order Araneae; family Theridiidae; genus Latrodectus; species Latrodectus geometricus. Next base: position 1,181,168 of record JAPDSC010141119.1, read on the forward strand.
TTTATATTGAGTAAAATATATTTAATAAGTTAAATATTAAGATAGAAATGATTTCTCTGTGTTTTTCAGCTAACTTTGAGCAATATTATACCAAGTGATTACCGATGGCTGAGTAGTTAGCGTTCTTGACTGCTAGCCTGTTGGTACCAGGTTCGAATCCCGGTTTTCTTTCTTCGTGTTTCTTTCTCCTGAGATGATGTATGTATGCGACTCACCCCATAAACGGGTTTGCGTTTGTGTGACGTGGGTAATACTACTAGCCTCAGTGACTTGGTTCACAGGTGCCCACCGGGTAACGCCAAATGAGTAGCAATTTCTGGCCTTGTTGTGCAAAGGGTCAATCACCCGCCATCGGAAAAAAAATTATCAAGTATATTTATTTTAACGGTAAACGTATTTTTATTATTAAAAAGTAAAATACTTCTGACAATAGCATTTACTGCATATGTCAAATTATTGTTTGAAGTATTTTATGTGAATGTTTTTATCAAAAGAACGTGAATAAAAATCTATGTTCAACATACAAAATATTACTTATATATGAATAAAAAATGAACTTAAAATAGTAAAATCCACTTTCCTATATGTAATTGTAAATATCTGTTAACTATATATGATATTCATATATAAAATTTAAATAATCTGCTATTATTAACTATTATTATAAATTTTTAAATTATGTGTTTAACTATTATTAATACAATGTTATTATATATAAAATAAACTATTACTATTTCTATAAAATAAACAAAATTTAAATTTCAAAATATGTTGTTTAATGAACAAGCATATAAAATATAACAATTCCACTAAATAAATGTTTTAAATTAGTCTTTTCAAAGCATATTCTAATATATTTTTAATGATCAATTTGTCTCGTAAAATCGCATGTAAATAATTTCCTTCATTAAAATTATAAAATGTTTTTAATTTTAAAATGAAATCAGATATTTAAATTATATGTGATTAATGGAAACTTTCCGTGTACTGAAGTTTGAGTAAATAAATCCATTTTCTGAAAAAAAAATCACATTTCTATCAGTAATTAGCATTGAAAACTAATGAAGATGTGACTTTGCTAATATAATACTCAAATTATGTACGAGTAAGAAAATGGTAAGAGCTTTGCTTTTTTATTAATTAACTTGAAATGATATAAAAAAAACTATTTTCATTTAATTTTTAAAAGTTATTGAAATAAAAATTTACGAATGGACTTCATTTCATGTATAAAATATGATTCAAATTTAAAGGAAATCAATGATAGTCATATTCATATTTTATGCAGGTAAATTAAATTTATTAGGATGCATTATTCTACCTGCTTTATTATTGCATAGAAAATGACGAATGGTAATCTATTGAAGTTGTAAGCAAATATTAATTATTTGAATAAATATATAAAATTGTTCAAATATCTTCAGCAAACTAAACATTTAAAATTAGAAATTGAATGAAATTGCGTGTCTCTAAGTACGTGTCTTTTTTCAAAAACAATAGCACAAAAATTAAAATTTTAAACATTTAAATCCTTAAGTAATTATAAAATGTTTTGAAATTTAAATCAATTTCAAATATTTGAACTTGTTTATATTTTTTTAACAAATGCTACTATTAATGTCATATTTTGTTACAATATTTAATATCCAAGTAAAAACCTATTTCATTTCTAAATTTTTTATGATTTGCAACAGTACCAACTTATTGAAATAAAATAAGCTTTTAAAGAGTTCATAGTTTTCAAAATTCTGTTTTATACTGAGGTAATAAATTAAAAATATTTACAAGAAGTGCTATTCTTAAACATTGAAATTTGAGATTAGTAATTAGATTAATGAAATGGCAAATTTAGAATGGCTTTAAATATCTAATGTTTAAATATCTAATAAAATATTTTATTTTTATTAATTTCATTTATGACATCATGAAACGAAATGAAAAAATATTCATTTCAACCAACATGAAATTTTGAAACAAGATTTTCCTTGAATATAAAGTTTCAAAATTTATTTTTAATTACTTTATTGATTTCTTTTAAACCAAGTATTTCTCTCTAATTCAGCATTATTTTCATATCAGCAGTATAAGTTATCTTAATATTTATATTTAAACTGAAAATTATTTTGGAATGCTATTTTAAAACTTATACTTAATATTGTTTTGAAAAAGAATAAATGTCGTAAAAAGATACATTTATATATATAAGTACACATTTTAAACATTGATGTTAATCAGAATATTATGGAATACATTTTTATTGTTTATTTCCACGATAAATTATTGTAATGTAAATAAAGAAAGTGGAGAAATATAGTCATTTTTATCAAATAAGCTTTCTTTGATGATTGAAATTATAAGTTTTAAATTTAACTCATTATCTGATAAGTATTTTATCTCCTATTTCCGAATGTAATTAAGGAAATCATTTTTGCTTAATGTCTCTCCGAATAAAGAATCTTCTGTTTGAGGAAATGTTTGTTTGATTACGTTTATTTCGAAAAGTCTCAGTTTTCAAAAAAACTCTATCACATAAACATTAAATGCCCTGGCAAATTTCCAATTTAAAAACAAAACTTTTCAGCCACCAAAGATATATTTTAAGCAAAATATCAATTGAATAAGCGAACTTAAGATTATACAATTCTTTGACAGTCATAAAAAATAAATTTCAAAGTCAAATTTTCATGTTTAAAATTATATTAGAAGTAATAAATCTTAAATAAATAATAAATTTTATTCTTAAATATATGGAAATGCAAAAATAATAGTCCTAAAATTATTGAATAAAAGTACATTACAATAATGATTTATTATCCATTTGCTGCATTCAAACTTAAATTAGTGATATTTTATACGCAATATGTACATCGGAAATATAATTAAATCACAATAAATATAACTAAATCATGTAATTATTTTTATAGAACAGAGATATATCTATCTCGGTTGCTCACAAAGTAAATGATTTTTTTAAACTTTTATGATATTTTCGTCCTACAAATAATGACTTGAAAAAGGATTTGTTTTAAATTTTATTATATTCATGAACAAATAACGAAATAAAATATTTAAATAAGTAAAATCAGTTTTTTAACATTTCTTTATTGTTAAAAAGTAAAAATACGTGAAACACTGTTTTAAAACATATTTAAAAATATATTACATTAATGTTTTTCATGAATATGTTTATATTATAATAGGGATAAAAATTAGAGTCTATTTACAGTTATGCAATACAATTTGTACGTTTGTTGTAGTTGTTTTGTCAGTAAAGTAGGGCAATATATTCCAATTGATACCAAAGTGTCCGAGACAGTTCTGGCTACATCAATAACTTCCTTGGAATCAAGGATTTGATGCATGAGATCGAGATAGCTCCTGAAAAGTTTCGTCAATATGGCAGGGCAATCAAAGATTGTCGGGAGAAAATTTTGTCTGCAATGGGTACAACTCCTGTAACTTCGATGGTTATCGGGAGTCAGTTGAAATGTTAATTCATATGCAGACACTTTATGAAAACTAAAATGATTCCTAACACTTCTGAATCAAATATATGGGTTATTTTAACCAATTTGTAGGAGTCATGAAGTGCATTTTTTAAAAATAATTTTTAATTCATATAACTTTTGAATTTAAATGAATTTTATGTAAATTTTGCTCAGTTATGCAAATTAGAAAAATCTCTAAAATTTATTTGAATTAAAAAAATCCTAGAAATTTATTTAAATTAGAATTTCTTGAAATGTATGTAAATTAGAAAAATCCTTGAAATTTATATAAATTAGAAAACTCCTTGAGGGAATACATACTGTAGACTATAAACATCAAAATAATTATGAATTATTAAGTTGATATTTTTTAGAAACTACATTACACTTTTTTAGAAATTTTCGTAAATAAAAAATATTTTTGAAGAAATGCATAACTTGGGCTATATAAATCATTGAAATTATATTAAATATGTTTCCAACAATTCAAATTTCACGTCAAATGTTTATTACATTATATTTAAACGCAAGAGAAGAGAAAATTAAATGATGGAAATAATATTTTTAATTATAAGGAACTTTTACAATTCTTAGAGTTTTCACAATGGACTACATATTAATTTGCAATTGTGTACAAAAATGATTTACATTTTAATTTTTCAAAAAATTAATTTTATTTCTTTAGAGTATTTGTATTTCTTTAACTTGTCGTTCTACAGAAATTTTTGGATTTAAACATTTTATTAAATATTTGCTGTGTTTGTTAAATTGTTGCAGTTGATGTACCGAAATGTTTTATTATAATGGCTTTTATTTTAAATTTCCTGCATTTTGATTTTATTTATCATTTCGGCACCACATTAATTTCTGATTGAAATTAATTTTAACCAATTGAAACTATTAAATACCTTTTGGCCATAATAAAGGAATATTATGCTTTGATATTTCCATATTTCTAATTAAAATGCTTTTACAATTAATATATGAGCACTATTTTTAATTTTTAAAGCTGGAACCATTATTATTTTCAGTAACATACGGTTTCCTGTCAAAAATTTAAAAATTAACCCGTTAATCCCAAATTATTTTAAAATCGAAATTTTTGAAAAATATTTTTAAATTACATTTCATATATCATAAATAGAGTAGTTATGAAGTTGTATCCGTTTTCTGTAATTAGCAGCTGAGATAATAGGCGATCAATAAATAGATCGCTGGCGCTTATGATAGTAAAAAACCAAAAAACTTTCCTGTGATTTTATAGTTAAAAAATTACAAATTTAGGGGGAAAATGAAACTTTTGTGAATTTAATAAGAACTAATGGATTTAAAAGAAAATTTTATTGATCTAAACTTAATTAAAATTTTATTCAGCCAATTTGTAAAAAATAAGTGATATAATGGAAAACACTTCAGACAAAAAGTTACATTGCATTTTGTAAGAGGTCTACCCATATAGCTTTGAAACTGGAATTTTCTTTGGTTTTTGTCTGTTCCTTATAACATGGTTTTTTTCTATCTAAACGCTCAAAGTCTATTTCGTTTGATCTTCATGAATCATTAGAGGTCTTTCAATGCCATTCTTAGAATCCCGATTAAGGTACGCAACAGCGATATACAATCGGGTGTCTTTTACACTTTTATTTTCGCAATTTGATAAATTGAACAGAATATTCGCATTTATGATAGCCTTTTCGATAACTCTAGTAAAGATTGGACATAAAAATGTTTTGCCACGGATCTCACTTGTGTGTTTTTCTAAAAGCCATCTGGTCGATTCCACCCATATTTTTGCTATACTGGTAAATATTATTAGGTTGCAAAATTTGGGATTTTTCTTTCAAATCTTCTTGAATCTTAGATTAAAGGCTCTATGCAATCAAAGTTTGTCACTGTTTTTACACAATTGTTGTCCTTCTACTTCTTTATAGTTATTTCGTTCTTTTCGTCGAAAGAGTAGTCATAAAAATCACGATTTTCCTCTCTGATATTTTATCAGGCATTAATAGAAGCTGTTCTATTGTTTCAAATTGTGCTCGTGGTTTGATTACTTGTGTTTTTAACTCGACCAGCAGATCATAAGAATTAAAAAAATTACCAAAAATGTTGTGGCTGGTTAGAATCAGTTACTGGTTGTAACACAGAGCTAGGAGTAGACTAACTCTTGTTACAAGCTCACTCTATGGGTTGTAACATTTTTTCACCACTTGTGTTCCCAGCGGTTCTTTTGGAGTTTCAGGATTTAACTCATCCGCATCAGATAGTAAAGCAGTTATATCAGACTCTATTTCCTAAGAAAACATATATTCTAACGCTTCGTCGGTGGTGTGAAACACTTTAAGCTGACTCATTTTGAAAAAAATGAAACGGGGGAAAATGACATTAGCCATCACTAACGTCTAGCTATCTATTTATAGATCAACGTGTTTAAACTTGCATTCTAAAAATAAAAACAGTTATTTTTCTAATATAAATAAGCCAGAATAATTAAAAAGATATAGAAAATGTAAAACACATAAAAAAGTAACTTATTTATAATTTTTTTTCTATTGGTTACAAAATCGAAATCTCCACTTTGAATATTCAAAAGGGCGAAAATCAGACGCTAGCTGTTGGACTACTCTGGGAAAGAATGATTCAAATCTCATTTGGGGGTGCAGACATATGTGCAAGGAAAGAAGTAAATGTCCATGAGAAATGACTAAAAGATATCCTTTTCACTGGGAGTTTTGAGTGGGAGGTGATCTATAAAGAAATTACTGGGTGGTAATGGGTTAATGACAATTTATAAACGTATAGAATTTATAAACAGCCATTCACTCAGAGTTAGCAATATATAAGGGAATATATAAATATAACTCCTGTCCCTTTTCTCTCTTTAACCCTTTAAGGGGTCAATCATTTTACCAGAAATGCTTCCAAAAAAGTCATATTTTTTATTGCATATAATTAAGTACCATACTTAATACAATAAGAATATTAAGAATTATTTTTTAGTTTTTTTTCACTTTTAATTCTTTTTTAAAACATTTTTTATTTTACAAATTTGGACACAAAAACCCCCAAATGTTTGCTTTTTTCAAGTACATTCTGCATGCAATATAGAATGGCATATTTGTCTCTTCCACAATTTTATTCATGAGTGAAAAATCAATGAATGTTTCATAAATTTGTAGAACATTAAAAGTGTCGTCAAATTGTACGTGCACAGAGGGAATACCAGAAAATTTAAATCGATGACACGGAACGGGTGGATTTTTCACATCAACCTCGGTAAAAATGCTTGCAAAACTCAAACCTTCATCAGAGCTAAGCTCACTGCACGAAGTCATCTCAGGAATAATCCAAATAATTAAAAGAAATATCTGTATCAGAATGTAGTTCATCATCTAACAAGAAAGTATTTTAGTTATCTCTTCCATCCATAATTTCCATAAAGTGTTATTACATAGCATCGTCTACCACAGCTAAATCTAACACTTCTTTGCAGGAGCATACACAGATTTCTAGTGTCATGTCCCAAATGAAGATTGCGTTTGTAGTGTCATGTTTCAAATTAAGAAAAGTGTTGTTCCATTTGCTTTTCTTTCAGTTGACATACTGCCCCGAAATCGCCATGTTCTAGATGAGAAAGGAATGTTTTCCATTTGTAGTACCATGCTCCAGTTGAAAAAAAAGAGAATTATTTTATTTACGTTTATGTTTTAATTCACATATTGTCCCAAAAATGTCATGTCCTAGATGAGGAAAGAGTGTTGTTCCATTTGTAGTGTCATGTTTCAAATTCAAAAAGCAGTATTGTTCCATTTGCGTTTCTCTTTTAATTCACATACTGCCCCAAAATAACCATGCTCTAGATGAGTAAAAAGCATATTTCCACTTTTACTGCCATCATCTTGATAAAGAAAAAAGAATTATTGAATTTCTCTTTTAGTTCCCATATTCTCCCGAAAATGCCGTGTTCTATATAAGAAAAGAGTGTTGTTCCATTTGTAGTGCATGTTCCAGATGGAGAAAATATAGTTGTTCCATTTGCGTTTCTCTTTTAATTCACATATTGTCCCGAAAGTGCACTGTCACAGAGATTTGTGTTAGCTTCGCATTTACCTTAGATATGCAAGTATAGACTTAAATCATAAAAGGGATTTTTGTTTGAGTCCAAACAATAGTGCCAGTTGTCAAGCAAAGAAGTTGAATGATCATATGCAAATTCCCAAAACAGAATAAATATTGAAGTGATTGGTCATGCATTTCTCTTTTCTCTTCGTTTCCAATAACATCAAATATCCTAGATCCACTGAATTCTGCTATGTGAAAGGCGCAGCTTGTCCTTTTTGGACCTTGCGCCACAAAACCCAACCAAACCAATCTGCTATGTGAAATACCAATTGCTTCTTCTATCTCAAATTGTTTAAGGCCCCCTACAATCAATCAATTTTCGTGCTTTTGAATTATTTAAACCATATTTAGATATTGCGTGGAAAGCAGATATTTATTATGTACTTATATTTATTTTCCCCTCTGTATTTCACTTTTTGCCGCCAGTGATTTAATTTTTGCAACACTTTTAAGCTTTACTCATTCTGAAGTATGAAAATAAGCAACATTTCTGCTTGCGATTCTCTTTTTACATATTCTTACAAAAACATTCGCTTACATCAATAATTTAATCTTTAAATGTCTTGACCAGTTTGTTTGCATTCAAACAATAGATTAATGTATCCCATTTATAATTCGTTAAAATAAAGAAAACAATTTTATATAATATATATATATATATATATATATAT
>JAPDSC010141119.1:1189455-1247546 GCA_026290005.1 Latrodectus geometricus
AAAAAAAATATTTTAAACTAAAATCAGCATACAGAAGTTACTTCACATGTGTTTAAATAAATCTATTCATTAAAACACTATTTTTCTACCAGTCATAGCATTTCATACATGAATAAATTAAGTATTTTTTGTTATTTAATCATTCTTCACATTACTAACTATGAATGTTACAAATTATTAACATCTAAATATTAAAGAAAAACAATGTAAAAATTATTGAATTATTAATAATAAAGAATTTATTTTTAATTATATATTTTATATTGAACAAATATTTTCCGTTTTTCAATTTGGAGTAATGTTTTAGAGTTTATGCATTGGTTTCATTTTTATTTAAATCTTATTATTATTTATATAGATACAAATAAGTATACAATTTCAGTCAAGTTAATTTATATCATCCAATGATGCATATCATTCCATAACACAAATGGTCTTATTATTGTACAAGAAGAGTGAAGCTCTTTTTAATGTAGAATTCATAGATTTCGTTCCTAAAAAATAAATAACTTTTGCTTTCTCTCTATTGTCAGCTTGTTTTCCTAACTGTTTCCAAGCTAGATGTTTTGTTACGACCCATTTGGACGAGGAAACGAGAAGTTCTCTACTAAGCAAAGAGCTTTTTCTTCAGCCAGTAATCAATTCAAATATAGTTTTTATATTTCTCTTCTTTCGTAATGCATTTGCAGCATCTTGAGGAACAATTTATGGTTTGCTCCTCTCTTTTCAATTTCTACTCTCACACTGCTTTATATTCGGACAATAAATCTTGTGAGCTAAAGTTTTCGGCAGAAGGTATTACTTCTACATGTTTACTATTCTTCTGTGATTAAGGCTTTCGGTCTGCCTATTCTTTTATAACAATAATACAAGATTTCTGAAAAGTATTTACAGTCATATTCTTTACTATTATGCTTCAAAAAATTGAAAATTATGAGTTGTATCGAATAGCTTTCATATGATTAATTTATTATAACTAGTATCTTCAAGAAAAAGGAAAAATGATTTGATTGTTATTGAATTATAGAAAATAATACTCTTTTTTTCAGGTTTTATAATATATTTTTAAATGAATAATAATTAACAATTAAAGTTATTTGAAATCTGTATCTCAGATCTCATATGTTATAACTGGATGTATATAAATAATACACTAAACCTTAATTTAATATAGCGATTTTAAAAGTAATTACTTGTATGATATTTTAAAAATTGGTTTAAAGCAACATAATTTTTCTTATTTTACAGCTTTTGTGACAGTTTCGGAATTTTTGTAACAACTAATAAATATAAATAAGGCCAAATTTTTCTAAAATACTTAAAGGATTTTACTCTATACGATATTTTTAAGTTTTACGCAAATTCATTTACTTCTTACCGGAAAAATTTTATAATATTTATCCTTATATATTTAGCAAAAATATAAGGTTTAGAGAATATCATATATTAAAATATATATACACAGTAAAACTAAAGTCTTTCACATATATAAATTGAAATATTAAATTTCGGTCATACAAAGATTCACTTTGATTACAAAATAACGTTGTTGTAAACTTAAAGTTTTCAGCGTACTTACATTATTTTAGAATATTCTCTTATAAATTGGATTCATTAAACAGTTTTCAACATTATAACAAACATTCTTTGATTTTCTTTTCATGTTTAAAAGAGAGAATGGATTTACCACAAAACAAAGATATTTTCAGAATAAATTATTTTTAAAATTGAACTGAATTCATCATCTTCTGATTTTTCTTCTTAAAGATTATTATACTTGTTTTCCTTGCTGTAAGAGAAAATAGTTTGATTATATCTACAAAGACATTTCTCTTGTATTTGCGAATTCTCTATAAATATAAATTGTATTATTTTCAATACTTGATTTCAAAAGTTGTTGGAAAATTGTTTCACTCTCTGTGGGGTTACTTTCATTTTCTTGAAAGAGAATTTACTTTATAAAAAAATTTGAATCATTGTTTAGTGGCATAGTTTTGAATTACTTTGCAATGTGGTATTTTAGCTAATGTCGGAATAATAAAGCATTTTCATTGAAGCAAAGTAAATACTTTTATTATGTGAAACTTTGTAGGAGTCCAAGTTTACAAATATGTTGCTTAATTACGTTTACTTTGTAATTACAATCTATGCTTGTTTAATCATGTGTGAGGAAAAAAAATTGAATTCAATAAAATTTCATTTAAGCTCAAAGTTTAATTGAATAGCCTCGTTAAATACATTTCCTCTTACTGTGTCTAATTTCAATCTTTAGAAACTAACAGTTTATTTAGATAAAAATTCCCGAAAAGAAATAATAATTAGACACCACATAGTTATTAAATATTTTATTTCCTATTAAATTCAAGTGTTTTGTAAACTTTATATAAGTTGCTTAAATATTGATTATAGAGAGAAAAATGTAATAAATATTTAATTGTGATTATTAAAATAAGAAGAAATGCAAATTTGAAAATATTTATTAAATTTGTACCAGAGATATTTACTAAATATTAAATACTATCAATGTGTGCGTGTGTGTTCAAAAGAAATAACCAAATTTAATTTATAAATGTAAATTAATGGAAGCATTTAATTCATTGTGCATTAGCATTTATTAATTTATTTGTACAATGCTTATAAGGTTTTTATTGTAACTGTTAAAGTGATCTACATTCTAACATTTATAAAAAATAATTCTAAGCATTACGTTAAAATAAAACAAATACTTAAATTCAATTTTATTTATAAAAATTCAGTTTTCTTTCCTTTTTCCTCCCCCTCAGGGGGTTTACTTTCTTTAAGTAAACACGGGTGTCACAATCCCGAGGTACCCCAGTGATCTTTCCTCTTCTTTCTTTTCTTCTCTTGTCTTCTCTTCTGCTTTCTCTTCATTTTCTCCCTCATTGTGGTTGCCTCTCACGAGGTTGAGGGCTCCCCTTGAGCAGCTGTCGCCGCTCTGTTGCTATTAGCTACTCTTGGGGACTAAATCACCCACGTGTTTGCCGAGCGTGGAGACCCGTGTCCCTGGAAAGGAGGGTCCTGGCAATTGAGGCCCCCAGAGACCAACACATTGCTTTGGCCTCTGCTTCAGGTAAACGGGAGGTGTGTTGTGGTCCTCAGCACATCAATCGGCTTTATGGATCAAGCGATCGGTACATCTGCTGGATGACTCGTTAAGGGTGGAGGCCATCACAGGGATGTACTGTGAGCGTATAGGATCTGGCTAGCACTGGTGCAGCTGGTCTGCATCCCCTTGTTGGACTCGGTGGTGGGTGGTGCGGTCAGGTCCCGAAATTTTAATGAAAATTAAATGGAGAACAAAAATTTTTCTTTTCTCCCTCGGGAGCAATTGCTAGACACATCTAATGTGAAATTTTTTATTAATACTAGAAAAGAGGGAAATTTTGAAAATGTTTCCCCTTTTCTGATACAAAAAGGAATATCGGGAACAGTAGGAGAAGTGAAAAATATTAAGAAACTGCGATCTGGTGAATTACTTGTGGAGGTTGCATCAGCAACACAATCCTCCATAATCTCCAAAATGAGACTGTTGGCAAATATCGAGGTGACCGTCTCGCCTCATCGAAATTTAAATTTTTCTCAGGGAGTGATCTCCGCAAGGGATTTATTGAATACGCCTACGGATGAGATCCTAGAACATCTAAAGGATCAGAAGGTCTGCGGCGTTAAGCGCATAACTGTCAGAAGAGATGGAAAGTACATTGATACAAAACATCTCATTCTGACATATGCCACGCCAGACCTTCCAGAAAATATCAAAGTTGCATATATGCATTTACCCGTAAGGCCATATATTCCTAATCCCTTACGTTGTTTCCAGTGCCAACATTTTGGACATTCGAAAAACTCTTGTAGGTCAAAACCTACTTGCGCTCGTTGCGCAGTAGTTGGCCACGAGAGTGCTAATTGTACTGAAAAGGAGGCGTGTGTCAACTGTAAAGGTGACCACCCCTCCTACTCCCGAAATTGTCCAATATGGGTACTGGAAAAAGAGATCACCACTTTGAAAATTACTAATAAAATTTCTTATCCTGAGGCCCGACGTATTGTCACATCTCGAACGCCAAAGTCTGGAGTAAGCTATGCAACCGTAGCTAAAAAAGTCACCAGATCCAGTAGCACACAAACAGACTCAATTTCACTTCCCCTTGTTAAATTACCCCTTACTTCAACAGAAAGGCCAAAATCTAAAAAAGCTCCTACCTACAAATCAAAATCTGCAAAGGCTTACAGATTAAAATCTTCAAAAGAGGGCTCTACAAGGCCCTCAATATCCACCCGCAAAGCCTTGTCCCTGGAAGCTGATGCGGTATCTCTACATCCCTCGGATGATGATATGTCGTTCGAGGAATGGTTAGATGACTCGCCTTCCAGCTCCAGGAGAGGAGCTTCGAAAACTAAACAATAACTTCCTTTGTTTCTTGGAACTGCCATGGTTTGCGCTCACATCTTGATGACATCAAGTCTATTACATCAGCTTGTAACCCCGCATGCGTAGCACTTCAGGAGACATTCCTGAAGTGTACAAATATCATCAATATGCGTGGGTTTCAATGTTTTAGAAAAGACTGTGGTGACGATGGTGTAGTGTCTGGAGGTGTCTGTATACTAACATCTAATGATTTTCCCAGCACTCTCCATCCATTAAATACTACTCTACAGGCTGTAGCTGTGAGAATTCACACAACTTGCTTAATTACAGTCTGTAGTTTATATTTGCCACCACATGATGTCATCCGCCAAGAAGAACTTGATAAATTAGTTGATCAGCTGCCTAAACCTTGTTTATTGTTAGGTGACTTTAACGGACATAATCCTCTGTGGGGAAGTGATGATACTAATTCTCGCGGTCGTCAGATAGAGCAATTTATTTCTGATAATTGTCTCTGTCTGATGAATACCGACGAGAAGACATATTTCCACTTACCCACAAGAACATTTCATTCTCTCGATCTCGCCATTTGTTCACCTTCACTTCTGCCATTGTTGAATTTAACAGTGAGGAACGATCTGTATAATAGCGATCATTTCCCACTCGTCATCTCCCAGACTGGAGGTAGTAGTTTGCAGCTACGCATACCTACTTACGTGTACAGTCGGGCAGATTGGACGTTATTTACACAATTGGCAGTTGTTGATGATAGAATGGTTATGATCGATGATATTGATGAAGCCGTTCACAAAGTCACTGAAACAATAATAAATGCAGCTGATACAGCAATACCTAAAAGTTCTTCTATATTAAAAAGGCGCTGCAAACCGTGGTGGAACACTGAATGCCAAGAAACTTATAAAAAACAAAGGAAGTTATGGGGGCTATTTCGGAGATACCCCACAACGGAGAATCTAATCGCTTTTAAGAGAGCAAAAGCATTAGCTCGCAGAGCTCGTCGTAGAAGTCAGAAGGAATCCTGGTCTCGCTACCTTTCTTCAATAACATCTTCCACATCCAGTAAGGAGTTATGGAGGAGAGTAAAAGCAGCCAATGGTGTTTATAGGGAATTTTCTATTCCTGTTTTAAAAACCGGAGCTGCTATACACTCTTCTCCCAAGGATATCGCTAACGTCCTTGGTGAAACTTTTGCCAGTGTCTCAAGCACCGACTCTTATACTCCTTCGTTCCTAAGGATTAAGAGTCGAGCTGAGAGAACACCAATTCGTTTCAACCATGGACATGCTTTGCCTTATAACAGCGAACTTCGGATGTTGGAACTGAAGAAAGCTCTAAAGCAGGCCCATAACACCAGTCCAGGACCTGATGGAATCAGCTACTATATGCTTCAACATTTAGGTCCAGATTCACTGTTGAACTTATTATATTTGTTCAATAGGATCTGGACTGAAAATAAATTTCCATCAATGTGGAATGAAGCAATAGTGATTCCAATTCTGAAGCCTGGTAAGGATCCTTCGAATCCTTCACATTATCGACCTATAGCTCTGACGAGTTGTCTTTGTAAGACTCTAGAACGAATGGTCAACGCCCGTCTCATATATGTCTTAGAAGAAAATAAATGTATACATGTTAATCAGAGTGGATTCCGTAAAGGAAGATCCACTCTTGATAACGTAATATATTTGGAAACCCAAATCCGCAACGCTTTTGTGCGGAGGAACCATCTGGTTTCCATCTTCTTCGACATCGAGAAGGCATACGACCGTACATGGCGATATGGAATTCTCCGTACATTATATGATTTTGGCTTTAGGGGTAATCTCCCGATATTCCTACAAAACTTTCTGTGCTCCCGTAATTTTAAAGTACGTATTGGAACTTTTACATCCAATACTTTTATCCAATATGAGGGTGTCCCTCAAGGTTCCATTTTAAGTGTTTCACTTTTTAATCTATACATTAGTTGCATCCTCCATCACCTTTCACCTTCTGTTAATGGCACTATGTATGTGGATGACCTGCAAATATCTTGCCAAGGATCAAACATGCGATTAATTGAGAGACAACTACAAACATCTGTTAATAAAATAGCTGCATGGTGTGCTGAGAATGGCTTTACAATATCTCCTAGCAAGAGCTGCTGTGTCCATTTTTGCAAGAAGACTAGCCTTCACAATGATCCTATTATCCATCTAAACGATACTGCAATTCCCGTGGTCAACGAGATAAAATTTCTTGGTGTTTTATTTGACCGAAAGTTGACCTTTCTTCCGCATGTTTTACATTTGCGGAAGAAGTGTGAGCGATCGCTTAATATCCTCAAGGTGTTGTCAAATACATCTTGGGGTGCTGATCGCTTGTCACTCCTTCGGGTCTACCAAGCACTCATTTTGTCTCGTATTGACTACGGAAGTGTTGTATATGGATCTGCTAGGTCTTCAATTTTACGCAGATTGGACACTGTGCATCACTCTGCTTTGAGAATCTGTTCAGGCGCATTCCGCACATCACCCGTCCAGAGTCTTTATGCAATATGCCAACAATTGCCTTTGGACCTGAGACGGATGCAGCTGTCTCTCAATTATTACGCAAAGGTCATGTCTGACCGTCAACATCCTTTACGTTCCTTGGCCATTTCTCCTGCATTAGAGAGACTGTATGATGCTCGACCCTACAGCATCCAACCCTTTCTCACTCGAACTAAAGAGCAACTCCATTTGACAGACCTACATGATGTCCGTTTTATTAAAACGGACTTACAATCACATCCACCCTGGTACGATCCACAGATAACTATTATTAATCCATTTGCTCAATTTACAAAATCGGACACAACTTCAACAGTTTTTCAACAGCTATATCAATCACATCGCTGTCAGTATTCATCATACACGCCTGTATTCACGGATGGTTCAAAAACTGCAGGACATGTTGGCTGTGGCATATTTTATGCTGATACCAGTTATGGTTACAGCCTCCATTTGTCCTGCTCCGTCTTTACCGCTGAAGCTACGGCTATTCATCAAGCCCTTCAGCTAGTGAATACAGAGCAATTTTATAAAATCTGTATATATACTGACAGTTTGAGTGTTCTAGAAGCGTTGAAAAACTATAACAATTATCATCCAGTTGTGTCCCAGATTTTCGGAGCATTGGATTCCCTTGCTGGCAAGGGTTATGACATCATTTTCTGTTGGATCCCGGGACATGTAGGTCTAAAGGGAAATGAAAAGGCAGATGCAGCTGCTAAAGCTGCATCGCCTATATTACATTCATCTGTCCCTCTTCTCGACGAGAGAAGGGTTGTTAAAAAATTTGTAAATTCTCTCTGGCAGGAGTCATGGAGTATGCAGGTCTCCAATAAATTACGTGCCATTTTTCCATGTCTCATTCCATCGTCAGTTTTAACTTTGCGAAGTGCTGATGTCAGATTGACTCGCCTTCGTATCGGACACACACGTTTCACACACAGACATTTGTTTTTAAATGAACTAAATCCATGGTGTGAAACGTGTGATGTACCATACACTGTTCATCATATTTTAATATCATGCCCCTATTTTAACTTTTACCGTTTTAAATTTTTTGATTCTGACATTTTAACTATGTATGATTTGGTGGGGGAGCCACCCCACAGAAACCTTTTTTCCTTTCTTAGGGAAATTGGTTTTCTTAATTTTATTTGAATTTTATGAATTTTATTTTGTTTTCATATTCTTATGTTTTTTGGATTTTAAAATAAATATATACATTCATTTTTGTGTTTTAAATTTTTAAAGTTGGGTTTGGGTTTTGTCAATAATTTGCCAATTTTCTTTAATATTTAATTTTTGGCGCAGCTTGTCCTCTTTGGACCTTGCGCCACAAAACCCAACAACAAACAAACAAACAAACTTTCCTTTTTCCTTAAAATCCGAAATTTGCAAAATATACTTTTCTCTGGAATTATGCAGTAATAATGAAATGAAATTTATGATAATTAATATGAATTTATCCCCAAGGACATTTATTTCTTAATTGGAAACATTATAATATTGATGGATTTAAATTGTATAACATTTAATTTGTTTATGGAAGTTTAAAACATATTTTCCTTTATAGAAATATGATCCGAATTAAGAAAATGTTAATTTCAAATTAATTTCAAAACGGACGTACACGTTTGTAAGACGAAAATTGCTTTATATTTTAGAAATTTAAATATTTAATAATAATTGTTTTGTCTCTATTGAAGAAAAAGTTTATTTATTATAGTTTAAAGTTTGAGTTATAGATAGAGATAATAAAAAAATCTCAGCATTCTCTTTAATGATCTATAGGGATAATGTAAAATGTGTAGTCTTTATCAATATAATATAGATTAATCTTTATATACATGGAATTAATTTTGAAAAAAAAATATGGTTGTTTACTTGCAAATATTATAATGCTCAAAATTATCGAATTGTATTTATATTCGAATATTTGTATATGAGTATATTGTAGCGCAATTTCTTTATAATTAACACTTTAATTAAATCCTTGAAAAAAATTCTGAAATGAAAAGAGATATCATTCTAATGTAAATTGTATTATTTTAATGATACAAAAACTAAAACATATTATTGCCCTTTCTCATGATTGATTATTGAAAATTAGTGACAAGTTTGTTTTTTTTCACCTTTATCTTATATATTTTTATTTTTTTTTTAATAAATTGCGCTACTAAACCAAATAGAAATTACAAGTAAATTAATAATTTTGAATAACATTCCAGATACAACTTTATTTCCCAAAAAGCGATATCAAAATACGCTATATTCCTGTTAGTTTCATTTCTTTAAGTTTAAATCATTTAAGAAAGAGGCTGGCCGAATAATAAAATGGTATGTAAAAAGATAATAAAAAAATAATGAAATTTACCCATCAATGCATCTTCATTTATTTGTAATTAGTATATTAATATAATTTTATGAAGAATAAAATACGGTTCTACAAACACTCGTGTGTGCGTTTGTGTGAGAGTGTGTGTGTGTGTGTGAGAGTGAGTGAGAATTACAAGCCGAAGATTGTGCCGAAAAAATAAAATATTTAACAAATTGTTGTTCTCAAAATATTGTACTAATGACATTCATTTAACAAAGTATATTTTAACTGGCATTTAAATTTAAAAAATTAAAATGATAAGAATATATGGGATTATTATATAATCTTTTTAAGAAGATCAGAGCCTTCTCTTTTTAAACATATTTTTCACTTAAAATCTAGCATATTTAAACTGTAAAATGTTACCAAAATTCAAAATTTAATTGCACTAATAGAAGATAAATAAAGATTAGCTTTTGAAATTATTTAGATTTCTATTAAATTTTTATTGAGATTCTAGGTAGCATTTATCTCCAGCTTTTATTATTAAAGATATGATTCATTTACAAAAATTCTATTAATTTTAATAAATTAAGCTCATCTTTCAAATAAATTTTAAGTAGTTTACAAAAATAAAACGTTAAATATTCGAAAATTTGGTACACAAATGTTGACAGAAATTTAAATAGAAGTAAATTAAATTAGCATTTTATTGGCAGCCGAATGTACTATTTTAAATGATTGCGAAATTCGTTTTCTTTCCCCCTGCACTTAAATAATTTCCTCAATTCTCATTTCGAAAAATATTTGTTCGACAAAGTGTTTTTATATAAATATACAAATATTAAATTAAATGTTAATGAATTGATTTCATTTTCCTGACTTAGCAGTGAACTATTTTTTCTACTCAGTTTAGTTTAAATATTAAGAATTTAAATTTTCTGACTCAGAGTTTTGTTTTAGGATTGCATACACATTTTTAATGTGTTTTTCATTGGTTATAAAATTAAGATAGGCTATTTCATGAAGATGTTTTAAATTAGGAAGTATAAAAATTAAATCACATTTTCATTTTTCAAAGTATTCAGAAATATGCTAATTTCTGGAGCATATTGTTGTCTAGGAAATGAATTTTATTCAATTGTGTGAGTCTTCTACATTTGTCTCGGAATATAAATTTAAGGCAGTATTAGACTGTCATTTTGATGTTAAACACAAAATGATGAATCAGTACATGATATATATATATATATATATATATATATATATATATATATATATATATATATATATATATATATCATTTACATGATTCTTTATGTATCTTAAATAAATCACTTTTATTTGAAAGTATAAGGTACTAAGTCTCGTGTAAACAGCCGTTGAAATGCACGTTTATATTCTTTTACATGACAAATGAATGATGCTCATATAGTTTAAGTCTGTAGTAAGATTGTTATAAATTTTATTGCATAATGCAGACAGGAAAGATATTTGAAATCTTAATGGAGAATCACAAGGAAAGAATTCAAAAACGTCTTCGAAATTTAAATAAAAGATTTTAATACAAAATACATTGTGTCAGTTTACTATAAGGCGTTTGTTTTACTATAAAAACATTGTCAACAAAATGAATAAACAAATATAGATTTTATTAATAAATTATTTTGTAGAATATTAATTATATCATGGGAAATAAAATAGCTTTGAGGGAGTTATATTGCCACTGTAAAAAATTTACTATTAGCATGCTTTTATCCTGAAAGAAATGAGTATAAATATGTTACCGTATTTGTTATTTAAATCTCTTAACTCAGAACAACAAATATATTATATTGTAAATATTTTGTGGCATGATTTATGCGAGACCTTTTTTATTTTAAACAATATTGAATTCATTTTGACATCTTTGGAATTTTACTGCGTGAATGAGTGTTCTGATTTTGGCATTAATTTCACTTTCCATTTTGATTTGATTTATTATTCATGCAATTAAATTTTCTCTTCCTTAACATATCAAAACATCAACTGGAAATGTGAAAATTATCTCCAGAAGTTAACGGTTGAAATTAAAAGTGATTGAAGGAAAAATATATTTCCCAAATAAAGAAATTGCATTACTTTTGTTTAGACTGTAAAGCAATTTTCTGTCAAGAAAATATATTAAAGTTTCTTTATATTTTGAATCAAAGTTTTAACGCATAAAAAATCAAGACAGGTATTTAACTTAGATTTAGACAAATAAATGTACATAAAAAGTAATTAACTTTTTTTGTATTTTTCCATACCATTATTATTTTTTCTTACTTTATAAAGAAATACACTTATTGATGTTTTAAAAATAATTGCCGAACTCAATACTCGTTTATATAAAACAATAGTCTTGTATCAATTAGTTGTAAAATCTATAAAAATAATTGAAAATATATCTGAGAACTTATATTAAAAACAAAAATGTTTTTAGGAATAAATGTTTGTTTTTCCAATGTATTTTTGTACTCAGTCTTTACACTTAAATTATTAATACAATTACTTGCTTATTTATGCATTTTCTTTTACAATTAAACTATGAACAAATATTAGTTTGGGGAAAAAGAAATCAATTATTTTTACGGGAACTTTATGTAACTTCTTTTGGATTCGCTTTGTAAAAAGGCTTGAAACAGCTTTCATCTAGATTTTTAGGTCTTGCGCGTTAAGACTGCTGACATGCGGTTAACTTCGATCATTTTTGATATTTTATAGACATTTTTCGACGATGCTGTATCCACATCCGAGGTGCATCTCTAACATCAAAAATACCCGAACGGAATCGACGAAACAAAAATTGTATGTAACTGGTTGTTACAGTCTTATATAGGACGATAAACACCTTTCACAATTTCATCCACCCGGCTTTCTTTTACGCCGTTAAAAGAGAAAAACGAAAATGTATGGAATTTTCTGTTTGTTGTCTTCCATTTTTAAAACCTTGTACTCGTAACTGAATGAATCAAACAAAAACCTCAAGAGGATATTTTAGTATCAAATGTCACCTTTCCAACGAGCATAAATCTAATATTGTTTGATATATACCTGGCGAGATATCGATCACTACAGACGTCAACCGAAAAAATAATGGATTACTTTTTCCCCAAACTAATATAATACATGTGCCACATATGTTAAAAATCATAATATAATGTAAAACTTTAATAATATAATGTAAAATGACTTTCAAAATATATTTCTTTACTTTTAAAATGTAATATGCTTCTCTTGAATATAAATAAATACTTAAAATTGAGAAACGCGGAATAATATTTAAATTTAAAGTAATTCTATTTCATATTTATTATGTTCATTAAGTAAATATTTCATTTTGCATTAAAGCGAATTTTATGTATTCTAATAAAGTTTCAACATTTTCAGCAAAAATACTAGAGTTTCTCTGTTTATTTATAAAATAACAATTATTTGATTTCTAGGGATATAGACCGAGGAAATAAATGACTTTGTAATCATTAACTATAATATAATATTATGTATATATTTTAATATAATGATTTCATTTTTAGGATTTAAAAAATAAGCATTCAAATGATTTGTATACATTTGAATAGACTTTTACAAACTTATTATCATAATTATAATAATTATTTATTAATTGCTAATGATTTTATAATTTAATTTTCCTTTAATAATACCATAGAGAATATTTCAAGGCATTTTATTATTTTTAAGCTATCGTTCAATAAAATTAAAAAATGTCCTTTATCATTTATACATTTGAATATCTAGTTCTATTTTGAATATTAAACGCATTTAAATCAAAATATCTCATAAATTATAATTTTTATCCTTATATGTCAATGCAATGAACTCAAAGTTTAACATTTTATTAATGTTTTATTATATGAGAAAGTTAACAGCATTCAATGTCATACTATTTTCTTATAATCTAACGAAACATTCTTGACTCCTTAAAAATCTTAAGATTAATTATTAATAATGACTTTATTAAGAATTAAGCATAAGATTTTTAATAATTACATCTTAAATAAATTTAAACCAAATGTAACTTTCTCCAATATATATATATATATATATATATATATATATATATATATATATATATATATATATATATATATATATAAGTACTGTATATATAAAATATTTCATATTTACTTTTATATTAAAATGATTTATTTATAATATAAAATTATACTGATATAAAACAATATTTAGGTTATATTGTTGTTAAATATACCCTTAAATATTGTTATATATTAGTTTATATGTAAATTTACATACAAAATGGTAACTAATAAAAAAATCAATGCTTAATTGCATTTTTAAATAATTAGTTTTTAAAAACAGCATGCCCCTTTACAAACAACATGCAATATAAGAATTTACACTATTATATATTTAAAACTTTTCTATGGAAACATTGTCCTCTTTTTAGATTTTTTATTTTCTATAATATAGTCATTTTACATTCTATTTATTTTAGCGTGTACAAACTTATATTTTGAGTTTATACTCTTAAGTTGAGTTGAGTACTATGTGACCACCAGAGATCCTTTTGTCAGAAGAGAATGCAAAAGGGTTCCTGATGGTTAGAACATCAAACACTAAGGCTCGTGCATTCTGAAATGGTAGGAAAAGAACTCCTGTTGAACGGAAGGGTAACTACCAGGGCTCTTACTTATTGAACTAGTATACATGCTGCTGGTCCTGTTGCAGGCACCTAGTTTAGTGCTGGTTGTAAGGAGCGACATCAAGTATCCTGTTGTCCGGAAAGGCAGGCAGCAGAGCTTCTTATGGTCTATGCGACAGGCATCCTAGCTCCTTTTGGTCGGAAGGACAGGAACCAGGATTCCTGCTGTTTGTAAAAAGCAGGCACAACATTACGAAAAGGCTTGAACGTGGAGCAACTAGGCTGTCGGCTGTAGAAAGTGCATAAACATGGCTTCTGCTGGTTAACATGGCAACCACCGGAACTCGTGATTGTCGCAATTAAAGACACCAGTGTTCCTACTGGACAAAAGACCAGACATGAAAGCTCCTGCTGAATGGAAAACAAGACACCAAAGCCATTACTGGTTGGAAGGTCAGGCAACAAGAGTACTTGCTGGTCTTATGGGCAGTTATCAAGCTTTCTGCTCGTCAGAGGAGAGCTCCTGGTTGGAATAGCTACAGGTAGCCTCCTAGATGGAAGCCCTATCTTCAGAAATTATGCTGGTTGCAAGAGTAGTCACTTAGTATCCTATTGTTCAGAAGGGCAGGCACCAGAGCTTTTGTGGGTTGCAATGGCAGATATCAGGACCCTTGCTAGTGTAAAGGGTAGGCACTAGAGTTTCTGTTGATTTTAAGAGTAGGTACCAGAGTTGCTGCTGATTTGAAAGGTGCTGGAGTTTCGTCTGATAGAGAGCTGAAGCATCAGATTTTATGGTGGTTGTAAGTTCACCCACTAAGGCTTCTGCTAGTTGGAAGATCAGGTACCAGATATCTTGCATGCGGTTAGAGCAGGCATCAAGTCTTCTGCTGCTCGAAGAAACCACCAACTGGACTCCTGCTGATTGGAAAGCCATTTTTTTAAAATTGAAATTGCTTATAAAATTGAACACATTGTTCTTTGTTTGAACATTGTATTTCTATTTGGGTTTTCTGTGTTTCCTAGTGCAGAAATGTTTTTGAAAAAAAAAATTGCAAATCATTAAAGATATCTCAGAATTTAAATTAAATGTCATACCGTAAATGTTATTTGATAAATTAAAGTAAAGCTCAAAAAATATATATTTCATTTAATAATTATTTGTATTTTTTTGTTTTATGCAATAGTTAAAATAATGTTTCAACAAATTGTTAAAAAACTGAAATACTTACAAAGATACTATCATGATTTTATTTATGTTAATAATACAATACATTTTTATTTATTACAATTTTTATTTAAATTCATTTATTTTTTACAAAATATTATTTTGATTTTATCTTAATTACATTCTAATCACGATTCCACTCACTTAAGATTTATTTCTTCATAATCTATTTTTTAAAATTTATATAGATCAAAACCTAAAGCCAGATCAATTTTTGCATTGATTGTAGGTTTTACCTGGTGATATATAATTCTTTCAATTAATTACGATGAAACTACTTATTAATTGAAATTTATATCCAATATTTAAATTAAATTTCGGCATTTTAGTTAAATAAACGTTTCACATCATTCCAATTATTGCATGAAACACTTAACATAGGATAAAAAAATATCAATTTAAAATGAAGTGAAATATTCATCAATTATTTATCCGATAAAATTCACAGTTTCTGTTAAGATATATCTGCTAGAGAAATTTAATGTTACATTCTAATAACAAGTCATGGAATTTCAAACAACTGTTTTCATAATATTCACGTACCAAAAGACGTATAAAGCTTTCTAAATATACTATTATATTCTCCATCAGTATCTTGTACACATTCACAATGATATCATTAAAGGAAACCTTGTATTAATGTATAGGTTTAGAAAAATATACAGTAAAGGTACAAATTATTCCTCAGAGATGTGCATTTATTAGAATATTATAATTGGAAGTGTGAACTTCATTCAAAAGGGGCGTATTAATTAATGTTTTTCATATTAGCTAGGATAGAACAATTATAAACATTGTTATTTAAGCAGAAATCTCACTAACTAATATTACATACGAATTCAATATAATTTTCTATGAATTCTAAAAACATCGATTGGTACAAAGAATAATATATATTTTATATGAAATAATGATCAAATATTACATAGTGTTGTACTAATCTCTTTATGGAACTCAAAATTTGTTTGTAATTATAATTATAATATGAAATAAATTGCATAAACATCTTGCGTTTATTAAGATATTATACGAAAGAAAATAATATGCACATTTTAAGAATATTTTTTTCTTTATTTTGCTTAATGCCGAAGCTTCGTTCAGTTATATTACATTAAACTACATTACAATACCATTTAAATTGAGAGCCTATAATTTTAAAAATGTTTAATTAATACGAAGTTTAAAAGTAATAAATAGTTAATATATATAAATATAAAGGTCAAAGTATCTTCTCTTAAACCCAACATTTTTCATGGTAATAAAGTTTGTAATTAAAATTAAATCAAATTACTATTAGGTAAAAAAATAAAAATAAATTCACATTAATACTTTTTGTTATAAATAAAAAGTATAATAATTTTACAGAGAAAAGTTTTTGTTAAGATTAAAAAAATATTTAAAATAAAAATCGTTCTCTTTTACGTTAATTCACTTTTGTAAATACTTGATTTAATCAAAAATAAATAAATATTTATTACACAAAAAGAATACAAACAATTTTAAAAAAGCATGCTTTCATTTCATTACATAATAATAAAATGTTAATTCAGATGTAAATATAAACGAATATTGGGTTTTATAAAAACGTGCATGTAAAACAACAAAATTATCTAGTTTAAAAAAAAATAAAAAATCTACAGATAAATACATTTTTCTCTTAAAAGAAAAAAACAAACTATGTATAGTTTTGTTTTAATGGCTACATCAACAATTTTATAGCATACCATTAGTTCATTATAAAATACATTTCTTGTTGTTTCTAATTTAGTTTAGATAAAAAAAAGCCCTTATCAATTTTAAAAAAATGTAAAGTATAAGACAATGAAATTATACTTCAACTTTTGTTTTTTAAATTTATGATAATATGGTGTCTGTTTTATGCTTTGTAGAATAATAATGAAATGAGAGAAATCTATAACTTTTTGTTTTATTTAACCACTGACAAAGAAATGCTAATCTCATCATTACTGTCAAATAGTAAAAATGTATGTAATTTTTTTTTTCAAATAAATGTTCAATAAAAATATTCAGTCTTGGGTTAAAATTATATATGCCAATAACATTAGTTTTATAATAACTAGCATTTCTTTAAAAGTACCTGAACATTATGAATTGTCTCGATAACAAAACTAAAAATTATTGAATGAATTAAAGTTTTACTAAAATCTGTAAAACTTTTTCTTTATTTTTGTTTGAAGCACAACAAAGCAAGTTAAGAATGTCCCAAATTTTGAAGTTTCTTCTAATTTATCATTAAATAAATTTTGAAAACGTCTATATATATATATAATGAAAATTTTCAATTGTTACAATAATATAATATAATATATTTATATTATGTATGTAAAATCATTTACATATATTGCAAGTACATATTGCAATAATCTGAATTTCTATGCAAATATAATTTACAAGCAAATTATATTCTCTAAATATAATTAAATCAAAAAATTTTGCATGTTTATTTCAAATATTTATTTTTTCTATTAGGAAGATTATTTAAAATTTATAAAATTTTTTCAAATTTTCTTGATTCACATTAAAATATTATTTACGTCACTTATAAAATTCTGATATGTATATCTCTAATTTCTAAATTCAAAAATGATTGAATAATATAATTTAAAAGAATAATATAAATGTAAAATGTTCATTACTATTGTAAGAAAGGCAAGAACAATCATTAAAATTCATATTTAATATCTGTATTTGATTTTAAGCAATTTAAATAATTCGAAGCTAGAACAATATCAATATTAAAAGGAATGCTTATAAAATATAAATAAATAAAATTGTAGAAAATGTTCTGAAGTGTTTACATTTTCTAAATACTGTAATGAATGGTTTGTAAATAAAATTAAAGAAATATTGATTCACTCGTATATTTGTTTATATAGACAGTTTGAAAATTTTAAACTGAAATCCGTTTTTCATAATTTGTAAAATTAATCAAATCAAACTGTATTAATGTTACAAAATATTAACGATATATAATATATAAAGATTTAGAAATAAGTGTTTATTTGTAGATATCAGGTACTCTTCGATTTTAACAATAGTAACTCTTTACATATAAATCCAAGAATATTTAAAGATAAATATTCTTAAATTTTAATAAGCTAATAAAACTTTTATAAAAGTATTTTAATTTTTTTCCCCTGATTTATTCAGATATTATGTACATCATCGATCAACATTGTAGTCAAATGCGTTGCTAAGCAACAAGGTTGAATGTTATTCTCTGATTATTTCCTTGAAATTCAGCGTGTCAGTTACTTTAAAATATTGTTCCGATGGAATTTAATTTTTAAAGAATGTTTCAGTTCACGAAAAGCACCAAAAGATGCATCAAAACAAAGCTCAATAATCTTTTTATAACACATAAAATTATTTACTTACATGGTTTTTCCAATTATTAGAAATAAATATCGCAGAAATTTCATAAATTGAATGTCTTATAAAATGATTTCATTTATTATTACTGAATTAATAATTATTTATAAAGAATAACTTTTTTATAAATAATTCAAAGTACTATACAATTTATTGATTGGAATAAAAGTATAAATTTTATGATTTTAATTTAATAATTTATTTACTTAAAACTATTTTAGTTGTGTCAACATTCAACGTTAACATAATCTATTAATGAAAACGAAACAAAAATTAAAATTATCTGTAACGTGATTTAAAATTGCGAACGTCTTATCTATCTTTTTTATAAAATAAAATAAAAGTAATTTAAAAATGGTTTCTTATAGTTACCAGTTAATTTATTTAAAATTAATGATCGTTTCATTAATCAATGTGTTCAAACAGATTTTTTTTATTCTGTACAAAAACTAGTAATGAACTTTCCAATTATACTCATTGCGAACTTCAGTTTATTATATGAATTCAAAGTGTCAGCTTAAATTTTAAGGAGTAAATAAAGAAATTCTATATTTGTGAGAACTCTATTATTTGCTAATTAATTTTTTTATAAATGAATTTAAATCCATAAATAAACTTATTGAAATAATCTTAAGCCTAATTGAAGCTTATTGGGGATTACCATTTTAATTTTAGGCCATAATAAGCTGATGATAAAATATATCATTTTCTTGATCAGGAGTTATCGGAATCTATACTGGACCCAAAAGACGTTTCCGCGTTGATAATGACAAAATATTTTAAAATTTAGAAGTGTCTAGTATCCTTAATCTGCAGTGTACTGACAAGAGAAAAATATTTATATATGCGTTATTGAATAAAATAGAAAACCAAATTAAGAGTATGAATGCCAAGTGTTGTCAATAAACTATTATAGAAGTCAGATGCAGATAATAAAGAGAAAAGACCAAGAAGTATGAATAGTTTTAATACTCTTTGATTGTGTTACATTTCAAATAGGGAAATCTATAGGGCTATGATGAACGCAAAAACAATTATGCAAAATAGAGATTATATAGATTTTTCATTTATTTTATTCAACCAAAACTCATAGAAAAGGGATTATAATGCAAGTCGAAATAAGAAGCTTAAAAATATTAGTTGATTTTAAAAGTTGCAAACAGGAAAACAAAGAGCTATCTCTTATTTCAAACCAAATGAATGTTGAATTATATTCTTCTGATAAAATTCTTAGTTAAAAGCTGTGAAATTCGCTTGTTCAAAGCTTACATCAAGCTAAAAAGTTGAAAAACAAAGAATTACAATGGAACTAAAAATGAGGCTTGAAAAATCTATTTTAAGCCCTTTAATATTTGTTTAATTGTGCTTAACCGTTTGAGTGCTGAAGAGTTTTATTATATATATGCTAAAAGTGTGGAATGAAATGCGTAGTTATTTAATTAACAAAACAAGAGAAGCGCTATTGCGCTTCTTCGCATTATTGGCGCATAGCAAGCGAAGCGCGATAGCGCTTCGCCGCACTCAAATGGTTAACCGTTTGAATGCGGTGATGCAGAATCAAGTGAAGTCAATGTCAAAGGATCTCATTTGATGTGGTGCTCTAGTTAAACATATCAGCTTAATCGTTGGAATATTAGGTCAGGTATACTCATCTTAGTTGATGAGTATATTTGAATTTCTACGTTTGAAATATTGTATTAATTTCTCCTGAGTTGACCATCTGATGGCTGGAAGGAGCTTAAGAAGTGGGAAAAATTTTCCAGCGTGTGTCACTGACCTGAGATATTATGACGTCGTATCACGTTGCTTTTGATAGCAGCAAAACAGCTGTTCCTTTCCCATAACCTTAAAATCTCATTTTCATGTTAATATGATTAAGATGTGTAATTATAAATATCTTCTCATTATTGTATTTGCAAATATTTTAACCAATTGTTAATTTAAATCAATAGTTAATTTACTCATGGGTCACATTCTTCACCCTATAATATATGTATTTGAAATATTTTCGAAAGAATTACTCGAATTATATCTATTGGAAATATATATATATATATATATATATATATATATATATATATATAATATTATACTTTATTATTGAATACAACCGATACATATTATTGCATGTACAAATTTCATTCACTGGTTATGCATAAGGCAATCAAATGTGTTTTATTGCTTGCCAAAAAAGTTCAACAATGATCTTATTTTGAGATTCTACTCGTTTACAGAGTACCTAACTTACGTGAGGGTATAAACGTGAATATATTACGCTGGCATTATAATTATATTTTGATATAATCATGGCGAAGCAAATGCGTTTGGATTGCTTGACTTCACACATTTACGAAATTAGTCCTCGTAGAATAATACCCTGACTACACTAATTCAACAATTTTCACAGAGCCCGCAAATTTTCGCCATATATAATCAAATATTAGAATTATAAGTTATATATGATAATGACAACTATTTTGGATATGATTTTGCTATTTTAAAAGCGTATTCTTGTAAAAGATTAGAGATTCAAAAATAGGTTAATCCATACTCTCTCTTGTATAAAAAATGTGCATTTTGAAAGTTCAGGAAAATATGCTATCATTCTTCATCAAGAAAAATATTTTTAAAATTTATTTGCTTATGTCATTTTGTATATCACTTCTTCAAAGTATTTTTTTCATCTGTTAGAGAAATTTTCGCATTTAGTTCATGCTTTTATGTAATATTCATGCATGAAAATGCAATAAATATTTATATTCCTTCAATTACTAGAATTTAGTTTAGAATTAACTTCAATTTAGAAAGTATTTTGTACGTTTTAAAAAAAGTGTATTAACTACAAACTGTAATAAAATAATACAATATCGTTATCTAAAATTTTCTTAATTTTAGTTGAATATTTAATGCCTTGTTGTGAAATTTATAATTACACGATTTAATAAAAATAATCATTTTTATTAAACATCAATAATTTGATTTCTATGCAATGTTTAATTGGTGCTAAAAATATTTAAAATTTTATGAAACATTATTTATCATTAGAAATTTAAAAACATAAATTTTATTTTTTAAAGTTATGTTCGGAACATTTTTCATGCAAAAAAAGGTCATCAAATTGGGTACATTTTTTGTATAATTTAAAATCTAAGTAAGAGATAAACATATATGATATCAGATTTAAATTCATTATTAAATAAGATTTTTCCAGGAATTCATGATATCACAATTACGAAATTTCGGTGACATTTCTTCATCACCAAATAAATTCCGAAATTGATATGATAGATTATACTGCAGCTGTGCCTTAAAATGTTGTCAGTTAAGATAAAGGCAAGAAAGTATAGAATTATAAATCTTTCCTTTTTTTGTTGTGTTAAATCTAATCATTATCGGTGAACAAAACTTACTCAAGTAATAATATACTAAATATAAAATTCAAAATGTATTTTTTCTTTAATATAAATGTATTTTTTCAATAAATGGAAAAAAATTATCGCTGTTAATGTTTACAATGTAGAAATATAGGAATATGTAGATTAAAATATATATAAATGCTGTGTAGTTCTAATTTTTGGTCTTTTCATTGAAATATCTACTTTTTCTTTAGTTATTTTTCCAAATAAACAATATAATTTAAACGAAAATATATAAATGAAAATATTTTTATTAAACTAAAATAGAAAAGTTTTTTTTAAATATAGTATTGAGAAAATATACCTTACGCAACACATAGATATAAATAAAAAATATAACTTGGGAATACATTACATGGATTTAATTCCAATTATATTGAAAATAATATTTTATGAAGAAATATATAGCTTAATGAAGATATTGTTATGTAATGTTTATAAGTATTTTGTTTTCATAATTATTAACAAGTCTGTCAACAATTTCTAATTTATTAAAGCTGTAAATCCTAAAAATGTGTAGGTGCAAATGATCTGCAGAAAACAGGATTTATTCCATAAACAATAAAGTAAACAAATTATAATATTAAAAATATTAAATACTTAACCGGTTTTTTGACGTTTTTCCTATTCAATTATTTAGAGGTAACAAAACTTGGAATATGACTTATGATTCGTAGTAAATATTAAAATGTGCGCAGCTTCGTATAATCCATCATGCCATTTTCTGTGTTTGGAGATATTTTTGGCATATTTCCTTGTTTTTATTACGTCATAGAGATGGAGAAAAAAAAAAAACATGAATAAAAGACGAAATAGAAGAAAATACTGGTAACCCCAGTATTTTCTTCACCGTGAAAAAATTTAGAGCATTTTGTTTCATTTTCGCATTTTAATTAATATTTTCTTTTTCTAAAATATAAATATTTTAAAAATATATATTTACCCTTTTCATTTAACAGATTTAAAATCATTATTTAGATGCATAATTTTTTTTCAGGAATTTATTAGATCACAATTATGGCATCTTGGCAACATTTCTCTGTCACTAAAAAAAATAAAAAATAAAATTGAGAAATTGATATGTTGGATTATACAGCACCGTGTCTTAAAATGTAGTCAGTTAAGTTAAAGGCAAGAAAGTGCAAAATTATTTTCATATGAATGTTTCCTTTTATAATTTTTATTCTAAGCATTATCTGTGTGAAGAAAAATCAATTAAGTAATAGTATGCTGAACATAAAACTTTAACTTTATTTTTCATTTAACATAAATTTCAATAAATTCAAAAAAAAATTATTTTGACCGTTGTTGAATATTTACAGTGCCGAATTTTAAAGGATTTTTAAATAAAACAAATCTAAATTAAAAATTGTTCACTAATAAGCTTTGTCAAAAGTTGTTTTGGCTCTCAAATTCTTAACTTTAAATTTCTTAAACATATAGCATAATATAAACATAATTTTTCTTAAAATCTTAAAGTTCATCATGATATGGCTTTTTTTTTTAACAATTTGACACAAGCATTACGATAAATAACAATGAAATTAAAAAAATGAATCCAAAAATATAAAATCAATAACTATTATTCCTTTACCTTACCAATGATAGTTATTAATACCAGCATTTATAAATACATACAAACTGAATGTATATTTTAATGTAGTTAGTAATTCAAAAATGCTCAGGTTTATTTAGAATGAATTAATGAATCCAATTATTAGATTTTAATTTTGGAACCAATTATTAGAATTCGAATTAATGATTCCGAATTAATTATGAAGTTTATAAATATTTAAATCTTAAATTTGATATTCTGAAAGTTAAATACACATTACACTATTTTAAAAACATGCTTTATAACCATTTATTGTAAAATAATAAAATTCAAAGCTTTTTTTGCGATCATCTTGTTGAAATAAATGTTAGTCTTTATTCTGTAGTGTATGAAAAATTGAAATTTTAAAAACTTCGATGTTTTCTTTTATTGTGCTATCCTGCCCTGTAGTACAAGCTTTTCTTTGAGCTTGTACCCCAGGGTATAAATCTTGATTGATATTTTTGGGGTATGAACAACCTTAATCTAAAATCCATTACACAACTTAAGTTGAAAGATATCACTATTCATTACGTTGCTGTTGATTGTATCATTTGAAGATTGGTGAACATAATCTTATATAATTCTTCAATGATGGATTTTCTGATCTCTTAGCTGATATAGTGAAATAAATGTTAAACAATTTTGAAATATTCGAAAATTAAAAATGGATTATTTTTTAGTGAAGTTTATTTTCAATTTTTTCGCAAAATAATCCTTAACCTTACTACAAAAGTTATGCCATATTGTTGTCAGAATTTAATGATGGAGTTATCATAATTTAACGCTTTCTATTGATTATAATAAATTTCTGCTAAATGAAAATTATAAAGTGTTATAATTTAGATTAATATTAATTCTATTTTTATAAATTTCCTATGGGAAAGAAAAATGGTTAAAATAATTTCTAATACCTGATGTAATATTGCACTGCTCAAGGTCTTCCCCTTTTTAATAAATTTTAGCCACGTCCACTAATCAGGATTATTTTCCTTTCTTTCTTAGAAAGGTGAAAAGAGATTAAATAAGACTTATTTTTTTACTCTCTTTGGAAGAGAACTTCTCCTTTTCATACACTTCTATTTCTTATGACTGAGACAAGTTGTGCTATTTTTTTCATTAGATTTCTACTTGGCATCTTTGAGAAGTTTTACGCTTTTTCTCAATAGATTTTTATGCTTTTCGACTTATTGTGCTTTCTATAGTTAGCAAATATAAGTTCATCTAGTATGGCTATATATATATATATATATATAATTACGAAAATATAGTAGTGTTTTGTCTCATTGTCTGCTGAAGTATAGAAAATGTTTAACTCCAGACATTGGGAACATTTATTAGATATAGGACGTTGAGAAAATTTATCAATATGTGAGCCAGAAAAAATTACGAATATTATCAAAATAGTAGAGAGTATTATCAAATTAACTTGAAGTTGAAATTTGCCCATCATGGATATAAAAATTATAAGTCTGATGCACGAAATTAAGTAATTTTGATAAATGTAAGATATAGAAGTAATTGTCAGCCACAGAAATATTAAAAAAAATTCAGACATATAGTCTGAAAATTCATCAAACATTGATAACTTTTCAGATACACAATTATCTAAAAGAATTACTGTCAAAGGAATGAATACTACTTTTACTTCCGAAATTTCAAACAGTTTTAAAAAGATATCTGTTTAAAATATTGTGAGGAATTTAATATAATGAGAGTAATTATTTTCCATTCAATATTAATATTAAATATCACTAAATGTTAATTATTCAACTATTTATTGAAAAATAACATTAACGAAATAGATAAAACTGACATTATTGTACTGAAAATCTGTTGTTAAGCGTCTTAGGCATGGAGAAAATTTATTAAATAAATATATAGAAAACAACTAATGCCAGGCATTGTATGCATAGTAAGTATAGAATTCTATGAAATATAGGATATCAAAAAAACATTTATGACAAAAATCTGAGTGCGTTTTGAGTTGACTATTCATCCATAATTAAAATTACATTCGCTCTAAATAGTTATTTCTGTAATAAATGAATTTTGTTGAAAACATTAAGTCAAAATAAAATATTATATATATATATATATATATATATATATATATATATATGTACAATTTATTCATTTAATTAGACCGTTATGTCCCAAAGTAATGATACAAAGGCAATCTCCTCAAATTTATTTTTCCTCAATTTATAATGATGATAAATTTATTTCTATTTATGTCGATTTATTAATTTTTCGTTGATCTATGGGAAGATCTATCATAAAAATTGGATTTACGCTTTTTGTTTCACAACACATGCTCCGATGTTCTTCTTCAAACTATTTTATGAATAAGTATCCTGACAAAAGGTCTTAAGAGCGAGTAGATTTTTGATTTACATTTGTTTCAAACTTGTATTGACTGTTTCAAATTCAATACTTTCATACCTAATATATAGTTTTCCTTTAAATATATTTAGAATAAGAAATATTTTTAAAAAAATTATTACGCAGATTTTAGTGTTTATATAACTATGTGTTAAATTATTTGTTAAAAATTGAAATGTTTGATTGTTCTGAAAACCGAAGCCAGTAAATGAAGTTTTAACTGATTATTTTTTATTTTTGAGTGCTTAAAAATATTATGTAATTCAAATTTAATTTGAAAAGAATCGAGAAGGAAAAATCCTATGTTAATTAGCATAGATTTAAAATTATTTACTATAAAATTTATTTCCATTTATTATAATATAGATTTTAACACACAAATAAGTCGATGTTTCATTTGTAATATTACATAATACACACTTATCTGAATTAAAGATTAAAAACGTAAAACTGTGTTTGCTGATAAATGTGATCTATTTTTTAATAAACAATAAAATTAGTATATTTAAATATTCAAACAAAATATCATTTCACATAAGATTTTGATGATGGTATTTGGTTCTCAATAATATGCAAAATAAAATTCAGTTACATTCCTTGCTAGTTAAAATTTAAAGTTTAGATTCAAAGTCCATAATATCATAATGTATATGTAAATTAAATGTGCTTTTTAATTTAATATTTTTTTTAGAATTATTGTTATAAAATTTCCATTGTTATACGCATATATTTATACATTATACAGGATTTGATAGCTGTTATCAATTTATCATTTGAACAAAATTACTTTTGTAATAAATAAGTTTATGATTCTAAAATAACTACAAATATAACCACTATTGAATCAACTTTTAAAGACATTTATGAAAGTTTATTTTTTACATTATTGGGTTGTTTGGAAAGTTTCGTTTTCTTCTCGACAGAAGATTTAATTGTATTTCTTTGAACCCAACTTCACACTTAATCAGCATTGCATGTGTTTTGAGAACTGATATAGCAAGGCTTGTGTGTGAAAATGTTTAATTAATTCAATGCAATAGTTTTTTTATTGGTGCCCTTTTAAATATAGAGAGCAATAAGCAATTTTGTCATTTTTTTTTTTTTTTTACTATACAAAAATTAAAAATGCTGTTTAAGCCAGAAAGAAATTAACCAATGTGTATAAGGAAGATGTGTCGACAGTATGCAAAATTTGATTCTGGATTTGTAAAATTTTCACTCTTCAATTTTGATGTTGAAAATGTACCACGTTCTGGAAGGTCGGTTGCTGTTTTCTAATCTTCTAGTTCAGTGGTCGAATCAAATTTTTCTTCTGAAGTATGTGAGATTGCGGAAATTGTGAAATCAAAACTTCCATTGTGTTAACGAACGCACATTTATTCACAAACATTAAGTAACAAAACGACACATTACAAAAACTAAAGATCTGAAAATAAGTTTTCAGAGCGCACACGCTCTCGTTGCATTCTCTCTTATACCACTTGAGTTCTGATTCCGTTGCCACTTGAATTCTCTCAATTACATGTGTGGCGGAAACATTGCCAGTGAATTCGTAGCAGTTGCAGCTGATAAAGATACAATAAAGGCGATTAAAACACATGAGATCAATGAGAGGTTAAATTTATCGAATAGAACTGTTTATGAACACTTGAAAGGCCTGCATCGAAACTTGATATATATGGATTTCACACACACATGTTCTCACGAGAGAAATTTGTGTCGTCGGTTTGATGTCTGCTATTCACTTCTCAAACGTCATGAAAATGATCCATTTTTGAAGCGCATCATTAGTGGGGACGAAGAATGAATGGGTTGTACATAACAATGTCAAACGCAAGACATCAAAGAGCAAAAAAGGTGAACCAGATCAAAGCATTTCGAAAGCCAATATTTATTAAAAAAGGTGATGGTGTCGGTTAGGTGAGACTTTTAAAAAAATCGTTTTTTTTTTTTTTTTTCTTTTTTCTTTTTTTTAGCTTTTATCGAATAACATAACAATTAATTCGGATGTCTACTGTATCAGCCGGGCAAACTGAATGATGCACTTCGACAGAAAAGGTTATAATTTACAAACACGCACAGGAAATGCGTAGTGTTCCACCAATATGATACTAGACTTATACAAGTTTGGTCACTCGCCAAAAGCTTTCACAGCTTGAATGGGATACACTGCCACATCCATCATATTCTCCAGGTCTGGGGCATTCGGATTATTATTTGTTCCGGTAATTGGAAAATGTTTCATGTTGTATATTTTATTCAAATGAAGAAATCAAAAATTGCCGGGATCAATATTTTTGCCAGTTTGTCTTTATTTTGTCCACAAAAAAAGGAAATTACTTTCCGAGCAACCCAATATAATTAATATTTTTTGTCATAAAGACTATTGAATTACACTTTTTAAAGTTATTTTTTTAATTTGTAAGTCATCCTATGAATCAATGCTTATTAAAATGTATTTTAAGCACATTCTCTTTTTTCAAACTAAATATAACATTTGCTATATTACTCAGTTTTGATCAAATTTTTAAGAATAATTTTTGGTATGCATGGAAAGATAATTTTCAAAAATATGCCAGTGTAGAAATATTAAAAATTCAAGTTTCTGTATTTGTTTCTATGCATGAAATAATATTTAACAAGAAAAACTACAAGATTTTAAACTATCTACAAAGGAATGTTTTATATGTTCTGTATTTAAAATAAAAGCAAGAGTATAATATATAGGTGTATACTTACTTATACACAAATGTATATATGCATCAATTGCCATTTCATTAAAGTTGAAGAATGCGCCAACAGCTCACTACGGAAATTCATCATTAACGCAATCTGTTTCCTGAACTCTAAAGATGCACTCAAGGGAATTTCAAGCGCTAATGTGTGGCATTGGGTTAATACTTTTCTCAATTTGGAATTAATTGAAGAACAGTCTGTCTAGACCTCAAACAATCGATCTCAGTTTGTTAAGGATAAGTAGAATGGAATTAATCTTGCTATTATAGTTAGAACTCTCAGCTGGCCTAGAAATGAAAACGAATGTTGCCGGATTTCTAAAGAGATATTTGTGAAAAAATCGAAAATTTTATATTTATTAAAGTATTTATCATTGATAAGATAATTAATAATAGTTTTATCTAATTCTTATTTCTAATTTGTCGGAAATCATTGACATTAATAATCCTAATTTGTCAATTCATATCTTATAGAAATCAATAAAAACACATTTCAATTAATTTATATATATGAAATGATAGGAATATATTTTTTCAATAATACCAATATTTTTCAAGAACTAATTATGAATATTTTATTATGAGTCGTGTATGTTATGTCTTTATTATTTATTAACAAAATCAGGGTTTTAATATTTGAATGAGTATCTAAATGTGTCTAAAAAAGTTAAAATGATTCAATAAAACTTGGAATTCCATAATTTTAATGTTCCAATTTTTTAAAAAAATTAATATTTGTTTCTCTATATTGTTATGTATTTTACATAATTCAATGCAATATTTTGTAAGTTTTGAGATAGGTTTTTCTGTTCCAATTTTTTTTTCTGTAAACAAAATATCCGAATGATATAAAAAAATAATTTGTAGCTATAGCTTTATTGAGTTTTTAAGTTCTATAAATGCTTATGCCTTAATATTATTAATTAAAAAAAATTATAATCTTGAATATTTGACTACAGACACTATATGGCGATTTAATTTAAAAATACTTTTATATTGAAATTTGTGTTATACAGCAATATATATATATATATATATATATATATAATGTAAAAGAGCAATATATTTATTTGCGTGCCATTTAGATTTGAAGACTGCAGCATTTCGTCTGGGCACGGAATTAGCATTTCTAAAATACTTGATTTTTTGAAAAATGCTATTGTCACAACTTTTCATCTTATGCTTCCAAATGTACAATTAAATTTAGTCCACGTAAGTGATTAAACCAATCAAAAAATTAACTTTCTCTTAACTGTTAACTAATAATTTAAATTAATTTTTAGATATGCCTTGAGTTACATTAAGGTTAGTGTGCAATACATGGACTCACAATTACACTTCGCTTAAGTCTGTATGCCACCAAAATGAGTAGTACACTGATATTTGCAAATAATTATTGGAAAAATAAACACTCTTAAATAATCTTTTTTAATTTAACATTTTAAAGTTCCAATCTTTAAAAGTATGTATTTGGCGATATTAATAGAATTTATATTGGATTTTAACAACTGAAAAAATAATTTTGTAAAAAATAATAATAATAATAATAAATTTTTAGAGATAGAAGTATAAAGCTCATAATTGTCAACAGAACATTAATAATTGTCAACAGTTCAATGAATCAATTTATTCTAATATAATAAAACTTGAACACTAAAAAAACAATTAGTTTTAAAAAATAGTATTCGTTTATTTCAATTTATTAATTTTTGTTCCTATATAATTATTTTACATTAAATTACACTTAACATATAAAATTATAAATAATAACAGTAAAATAACAACAAAACCCAATATATATTAAAGTAATGATGTATTAGGTTTTTAAAAATAATTATATTACAAACTTAAAATAAAACTATTTGTTATATAAATACATTGGTATTTATAAATTCTTAATAAGTAGTTTTTAAAAAAAAATGTGAGGTTTCAATCATAGCATTAGCATAAATATTTAGTAATTGTCGCATATTAATTATTTCATACTTATAAATATCTTATGAAAAAATGTAAATCCTCAAGTTATAGGCATACCATAATTTTTATGATAAATGCAAATTGTGTGCATTTACTAATAATTTAGATAAATTTAATTATCTTTATCCACTGATTTCCTGATTACTTTTAATTTTCATCCTTTCACAAATTCTTCAAATTATATACATTTAAGCTGGTCGTAAAATATTTAATTTATCCAAAGGAAATGCCCATTAACGAGATAACTCATTAAAAGATAACTCTTTTTTGTACTTGGTACAAAACAAAACTATTTTTTCTTCTTTGGGAAAATAATTAAAAGAATAATCCATGTCAACACACAGAACAGTGAACAAAAGTTGATATGAAAAATTGTATTTTCAGTTAAAATATTCAAGTGTTGAAAGATAATTCATCTAAACTTCAAATTATTGTTAGTAAAATGGATTATGTTTCATTAGGTATCAAAAATATTTTAAAAATTTAATGATTAACGAATATTTTATATTTTTATAATTTTATGAAAGCTCTTTGATATATATTAGAATATTTTGACATATTTTATAAACTACATTTTTTGTCTGTTAGTTTTCATATACAGAATATTGTTTTTTTTTCTGTTGACCTATAATAGTTTCAGCTCAATACAACATAAAGATCCGTACAATTATAGTTGAAAACCATTCTCTATATCTATTTGTTGTGACTTCACAATTCCCAGATAAAAATTATGTCATTTATAATTTTGAAAATAAATGTTTAGTATGTTTAACAGTTGTATAAAATTCCATATGAAATTCCAATTCTATTCATATTTTTCTAAATGCATAGAATTGTAAATGAGTAAATCATTTTGTGGTAAATGAAAATTGCAAATTACTTAAGCAGTATAAATGTCTGTTCAGCTGATTTATTCATTAATTTATTGCAATTATTTTTATACTCAACTATTGCAAGTTTTTAAATTAGATATTTCACTTTCTGTTTTAGAAAAATCCACAAAATATTATCAATGATGTGATTTTCAAATGTAGCCATGGGATTTTAAAATGTAATAGATTCCTTGCGTGTGTGGACAATATATTATAGCAAGTATTTCCATAAATTCTAAAAATTTTATAAAATGGTAATACATGAATGTCCATTACCAGTGATATATTACTTTGATTTTAACTTAAATGAAAGTACAAAAAGAGTAAATATGGTACAATATTCAGATAAAAACGAATTTCAGTGAAAAGTTGCAAAAATGTATAACTATATTAAGAACAATACTGTGCATGAAAAGACAATGCTGTGCATAGTAAATAAAATTTTGACTTTGACTTAAGTTGTAGTATTTATAATAGATAAATAAAAGCTTGCACACAACTAAATAGTATTATATGCAAAATATTGAAATTTGTCTTCCAATTTACCCATTAATTTTTGTGCTTATAATTAAAAATAATAGCCCCTATAACCACCGATATATACAAACTACTAAAAATACGGTTATAAATTACATTGGTTGATACTATTATGTAAAATGAGAAATGATATTTGTGTGTCTGTGATGTGAAACTTTAAACTATATATTTTACATTGGTTTATTTTTCGTAAATAATTATTATTAAAATGCACTCTTTTGAAAAAAAAAATCGAAGCATCATGAAGTTTGTTTTTTGATGCAATCACTCATTGAGTGTTCAAATTAGTAGTTGATCGAAACGCCCCTACCAACAAATGCATGTTTGAATTCGTCAAAGCAAGGAGTGTTAGAGGTTCCTAATGTTATCCTGCAATACATTCTAAAAAGCATTCAGCAGTTCAGATCTGCGATATTTCATGGTGCAAGAATCTGGCGGTCTACCATGT
Source organism: Latrodectus geometricus (assembly GCA_026290005.1). Lineage (NCBI taxonomy): Eukaryota > Metazoa > Arthropoda > Arachnida > Araneae > Theridiidae > Latrodectus > Latrodectus geometricus. Next base: position 1,221,945 of record JAPDSC010141119.1, read on the forward strand.
CCTATAGATGCTCGGTTGGTGAAAGTACTGAAGAACTTGCTGTTCAAAGATGAATATCAATAGCTCGGAGACAATCCAAAAATAGGCGATTGGTATGTGGTCTGGCATTATCTTATAACCTATCCCCAGCATGATATGCTTTGAAGGGTAATGCAACCGGTAAAAGAATGGTATCATGATATCGTTGAGTTGTTAAATTGGTACAGAGCTAAAGATGATCTGCTATCATAAGAAATAGTGCCCCACACCATTTCGCTAGGGGTTAGGGCTGTATGCCTTTGTAGCGTACAGAGGCTGATTGGGACCACTGGTCCGTCTTTTCCAGACACGAACATGATGATCATCTGCTTCCAGAGGGAAGCGGAATTCATCGTTAACACTATATGATGCCAGTCTGATAGCAGCCATGAGGACTGGCTGGACAACACTTTAGCCAACTCCTCTGGCGTTGTACGGTCAAAGACAAATGCCTTAAAGACCTTAGTAAGTGTGGTACTGCCTCACATAAGTGCCGTGATATGGTGGGCATACCACGGAAGGTATGCAAGAGGGTGTAGTGACTTGAATTGCCACGCCGGATAATTAGAGCAGGATGAACGGTTTAAGGTGAATACCGACCCACTATAAACATGCAAATCCATGTTTGGAATTCGAATAGTAGAACTTCTAGCAAAAACTCTAACCATCCAACTACCAACTCGACAACAAATATCGTGTAACATTGGAGATTTACCTTTTGAGAGAAAGAGTTCTTTGTAAGAGTCCATGAAAAAATTATTTAAAAATATTTATTTAGGAAACCGCAAACATTTATCATGGTTCCATAAATTTTCTGAAACTATATTATTATATAAAAGTACCTTTTGAAAGTTCAAATTTTTATTACAAATCAAATGAAAAATACAAATTTAGCTACTGTGCATCTAATTCCTTAACATAATTCCTTTAGTGTAAATTTCTTTTGTTTTTGTGAACAAACTCTTATTCTATATCCCAAGCATACAGTATTGAATGGAATACTGAAATATATTCATCCAGAGTAACATTGAATTTTCTTTCTTAATTTGTGCCTCACATAATGCTGAAAAAGATTGCATAAATTTCAGAAAAGGTGTTTTTAATAAAAAAAGAAAAAAAAAAAAAAAAAAAAGAAAAGCATTATGATTCGTTATTCGATTTTACCAATATATGTATCACCAAACTTTTTCACAGAAATGTTATTATTACATAATGTGAGAGAAATATTAAATTTTTAATAAAAGCTTAATTTTTATTTTAACTTTATAAAAGGCAATTTTTTTAATGTAATTTGCATAAATTTTTCTTTTACTCGACACAGTATTTTATTTCATATGTTATTTTGATTATTTTTACAATTTAATTCATTTTTATAATTAATTTTTTTTAAATATGAGTTCGACTTATAAGGGTCAAAAATCAGAAACATTTGACCCCTCCTTCATCAATAAGAGTATTTTTTATCAAGTTTAAAATAAGCATCATTTATAGAAAAATACATCAGGAACAAAACTCGATTGTTAGAACTCCTATGTCGAGAGTTCTCCCATATCGTAAGATACATTATTTACCAGCATTTTATTTAATATTTTTCTGTTGCCTTATAGCTCAAAACAGTTTATCATGACATTTTGGTTCTTCAATTTTAAACCAAGAAATTTTGAGATTGTATTCCATTTTAAAATCATTTTACGTTTTTGGTATCAGTCACTTTTTTATTTTCATATTCTCACTGATAAGTGATAAATCGTAAAATGAGAAAATGCCGTATGTCACATCGCAGAATGAAAGCCAGTAATGAGCAATTTCAGTTTGTCTTTTACATGAAGGACTTTGTGATGGGGGAATATTCTTTTTTTCAATTTTGTAAAATATAAGGTTGGCAATTTTTAATTTACTGTGAAATTATGGATATGCTATTTTTTCAATAACAAAAAAGCCAAGTACTTCACAATCGAATATACATAGATGAATATTAAATGAAATTATACGTAAATGAAAATAAGTAGAAATATGTAGTGGGACTTAAAATCGCATCATTTAAAATCCGTGTGGTGAAAATTTAATGTAAATCATAAGCCATTTATGACTAAGCGAGAATATGGAAACAAGTTAGAAATATTCGGGAATATACCCGAATATTTCTAACATGGCGCTGTTTTGACGGCAGGAACCATGACAATCACAGGTAGTAACGGAAACAAAATATGTTAGAAAAATTGAGAATACACTAGAGTTATTTTTAACATTTTGGATGCATTTGACGAATGAAACTTGTCATCTTTTTACTTCGGTGAAGTTACCATGAAAGATTCTGACTTATAATAGGAATTTATAAATGTTGTATATGTTGTAACTGAAATGCTGTTTCAAAAGTATTTTTATCACCAATATACAAATAATTTTGAAACAGCATTTAATATTCAGGATATTCTAATTAAAAAGGCATTACTTTACAAATTAATCATATAGCGACAAAAAAATCCGTTTCTTGGTGATAAAATACTTAAAATAATTTAGTACTCAATGGATCAATAAGAATCGTCGGTTTTTTTAAAGAAAAATGGATCGATCACAATAAAATTATTTTGCTTATTTAAAGTAATTATCATCATTTAAACCCTATAAATGAGATTATGCACTCTTTGTATCGCCAAGAAGAAAAACACTTTTATGAAAGCGTAATTATCATTGTTTAATATTACAACGCTCTTTTATATTACGGGTTCCATTTTTTTTATCCTTGCTTTTTAACTCTGGAATAATTAAATAAATAAAAAAAACAAGTTCGTGTAGTATGGGTGCGTCTGTGCTGATGTATCTATTTCAACTGTGAAGATACGAATGTTGATTTACTTTTCGTCTGCAGTGCAGATTGATTCTTTTTTGTTTACATTTTAAGTTTATTATGTTATGGTCATTAGTGAAACTTCTCGTTAGGCAAAACATTTTCAAAAGCTTAATCCTCATAAATAGCTTATATAAAATTTAGTAATTGAATATAAGAATGAGATCGAGAGAAAATATATATGTATTTCTTTATATATATATACTAGTTTATATATGTATACTAGTCCAGGACCAGATGGTGTTTCATATAAGATGCTTTGTCATCTTAGCCATGATTCTTTAAAAAACATTCTTGTTCCATACCAAATTTCATCAGGATCACTTTGAAGTCCTTCTTGGCGCTTTGATTTTTTGCAAAAGTGTGTGAATCGAATGAAAGAATAGTAATAAAATAATTAATATAAAAAAAACTAGTATAAAATTTAATTAGTCATTATTCTCTATAATTATAATTCCAGTTGTCAGTTTCTCTACCAGCATGAAACAATAATTGAGTGGTATATTTTACTAAAACTTGTCGAAATGAATTTTAATTAATATTTTGCAAATCTTTGATTATTTTCCCTTATTAGTATGTTTCTAAAAGGAAAGTGTACTATAACATAGTTTTCATTGTCAATGTTTAAAAAGAAAGAAAATTTAGAATCAATTTTCATGTATACAAGAAAATGATTTTACGCAATGAAAAAAATGGATGGTGCTGGGCTAAGCTTTTATGCAAGGAGCTGTGATAAATACAGTCCATTGATTTTTCTCTCATTTTAAGAAAAATAATAAAAAATCAGTTATACAAGATTTCTGACTTAAAAGTGCAGCGTTGCGTGTCACAAGATTTATCCTAAAAAAAATTATAAAAATTTTAAAGAATCAATTCAAATATAATTAAATTCTATCAAATATAACTCAATACCAAATTAAATTTAAAGAATCATTGAAGTTACGTTTAACTCATAAAACAATATATATAATAATACCTAATACTGTAATGTAACATCACATTTGCATTTTTTGCCAAATAACTCAATTGTAAAGTATTTTTAAAGTAAAAAGAGATCTTCTGTCATATATATATTACAAAGGAACTATCTTAAGCAACGAACGAAATACCAGTCTCTTTAACCACTCAGAAACTTAAAAATGTAATTTCAAATCAGTTGAATTTTTATTTATTTTTTTTTCCATTTCTGTTATCTGTTTGAGTGCGAAGAAGAGTTATCGCGCTTCGCTTGTTATGTTTATATATAAGAAAACTCTTCCGCACTCAAACGGTTAACATTATACATGATATTTTATTTGATATTTCTTGATATTTTTTTCCATAAAAGTAATAAAGAAAATTAAGGATAGAAAAAAATCTTATTGCCATAATATTAAGATCAGTTTTTTCATTAAAAGCACTTAATATAAACTACACTAAAATATACGGTACATGCGAGAAACTTGCAATATTAAGACAACTATAAGCAAATTACTGCTAATTTAATTAACCCTTCTTTGCATGATTTTTTCTTTATTGGTGAAATTAATCAAGTTGATAGAATTCATGTTCAAAATTAAATGAAAAATGGTTAAAAAAAATCTTAGTATATATTTATAGTATAAATTTAGCAAAAAACAATATGCTAAAAATTTCCATCATCATCCAAAGTTAGATCATTAGCTTAGTACTAAATAGAAATAAAAGAGGAAAATAACACGTGTTACAAACCTTTCTTCCACTCATTTTCAATTTTTTAGCCATAGAAACTCTAATATAACAAAACAAAATTATAAACGAAATCATACGTTTATTGCAACTACAACAAACAGCGGAATGAGACAACTTTAAGAACTGATAATGACACTTGTTTATTTTTGACAGCTATGTTTCTTTTTATGCAATGGACATTAAAAAGGTATCCAAACACGATCAACTTAAAGTGAACTTGTTCTTTTATATAATTTTTGGGCATTATAGGTTATGATGGAAATTTACACCATTTTGCAAAGAAGGGTTAACATAGGCACACAGTAGCAAATCTACTGTTACGATTTTTTTTTAAAAAATTTTTTCCTTTTATTTATTTGTTGCAATTGTTAAGCACTCTAGTATTTCATACATACACTGTATTTAGTTGAGAAATACCGCCAATAGTTTATCTGAGAAGAAGCCTCGTTAAGGGGATCATGTGCCTCTTGTCAGAAAGAGCGGCAGAATCTTGACTATATTCTTAATAGCAGGCAAACTCCATTTATAGTTTTATAATTATAAATACTTTTAAAGTATGATTGAGTAATCAACCATTAGTGTGATCAGCATATTCGAGTACGGATTCAAATACAAGCAGTGAATCTTAATATTTTTATTTGTGATTGATTCGGATGTAGTAATCGTTTCTACATTATTAACACTAAAGCTACCGAAAAAGGTCATTTGACCCATTTTCCCATTAATTTTGCCGAATAAAAACAATCAACGGTATGTTTAGTGTTAATAGTAGAATCATAAATAATCCATTACCTTGAATACAAACATTTATTTATACTTTATATTTGCCTAAACAAAAGGAAATAACTATTGGATGTTAAACGATATGTGATGGGTGATAATAAATTCAGATCTGTTTATACATTTTAAAAATTTCTACTTAAATTAAAAATGGATATATCAAGATACATACCAAGAAAAATATTTTAATTACATTGGGTGTAATAAATGAAGACAGTAAAAATGATTAAAAAAATATATTTCTAATAAATTTATTTAAATATAAAAATTATAATTATTTTAAAAGTAGTTCAAACAATGAAAACAATTTTATGCACCAAAAGCTTAAATAAGAAAACTATAGTTATTACTTTAGAATTCATTGCAAAATTAATAAAAATTGCCTATTTACTTAATAAAGTATGCATTTGTTTCATAGATAATGAAGTTGCAGAATTATTTCCCTCCCTAATTCTTAAAATTGATAAAATGTGAACTCATTTTCTTCATATTTCTTTTTTTAATTTATTTCCATAAAAATACCGTTAAAAATCATTTCACCTTCAACCAATATTTAGCACTTTTTCATAATGAAGTTCACTTTTAACGTCACATTTAAAGACGTTAAGAGCAGAAACTAAATATTCTAGATTTATATGCAAAACTTGGTGTTCATTTTAAACTCTGGATCTTTAACAATTTCGATTCATAAAGATATTATTTAAATTGAATTGTAAAGTGAAATTAACAATTTCGTTTTATAATTCATTATAAATACATGCATAAATTTCATTTGAAAAATTAAAAATATTGAGGTTTAAGCTTATAAATAATACTAAACTGTATAACACAAAGCTGTATAACCACTGAAGGCGAAGTTTATTTTTAAATATTGATGATATTACTGCGTAATAACAAAAAAAATTAAACATATTTTTACAATTTGATAGTGAAAGGATTTCCATGTTTTATATCACTCTTCAGTTTTACTTGCTTAAAAGAAAGCAATCTTAGAACAAAAGTAGCGTTTGATGTTTATAGACCTCTCATTCAAAAAATGTTATTTGGTTCTTAATGGGAACCTTTTTTTTAATATCCTTTAATCATTTTTCAATACACAAAGAATAACTACATTTTTGTAATGCTCCAACGGAAATTTCGCTTTTCGGAAATATAAGTCGATAATATTTACTTAAAAATTTCCGATTTCTGATACGCACAATACCATTCATTAGGAGTACTCCAGTATAAAGAAAGTAATTTATGATGGAATCTGGATAAATAAAAAGATTAAATGAGAAAATAATATGCAAGATACTTTATTTTCGCAATGAATAGTTATAGAGTCTTTGCAAATCATAACTAAAGTGCTTACAAATTATGCATATAATACTTAATGTCCTTCCCATTTTATGAAATAATTTTTGTAACAACTCATTGAAACTGTATTTAACAACTAGGAATGTTTTCAAGACAGTTGAAAGCTAAATTTACATTTTACAGCATAATATTTGGTTCTTTAATCTCATTCATAAACTCATTTACTTTTGAAAATTAAAAATTTTAATAATTTCTGTAGCTTTAAAATCAACAATCAGACATTAAATCTTCATTTGAAATGAACAAACTACACATTCTTTTAATATCGGAATCGCATTTGAGTAAACAATAAAAAATACATTCAAAATTATGTATAAGTCAATATAATTAATTTTTATTTCATTGATGACAAAAGTTTTTGTTTCATATTAGAAATATATATATATATAATATAATATAATATAATATAATATAATATAATATAATATTGATTCGTAAAAGTATAGAACGGAATTTAGACTAACATTTTATTTTTCTTCACGAACATGTTTCAAATGTTCCGGCAAACACTCCGATGGAGGGTATTGAATACTCTATAATAGTCCATAACGGTTCAGTTGTATAAGGTCAGGTGACTTTGGGAACTTCAACTTTGTGTGCATTGAACTATAATCGGGCATGTAATCTGCATGGATAGGTGCATTATCATCCTGGAATATGTTCAATGTTTTGCAGGAAACGAAGTTTCCACCATAAGATAAAAAAATTGAAAAAAAACCATAAAGATGAAATAGAAATTCGTTAGTATTTTGAAACACTTCAGAATATGTTTGTCATTAACTTCTGTGACCCGTGGCTAGGTTATTACTACTTTGCTGAAACTTTTTTGTTTAAGAAATTGGCTATAATTGATTTCAATAATCATTTATCTTTTCGATTGTGATTCGTTTCCCGTATTTTATTTTGATTTGTAGAACTGGTTTTGGCACTTCTATTTGTGCTTGGCATGATTTATTCATCGTTCAACACCTAATAATTGGAGTTTCGTTCACACTTTCTCCACGGCTTATTACGATTTGGCGTCATTGATGATTTGAGACGGCCAACGATTTACGTTTTTGAAAAAAAAAATGCAAGACTTGCAGAATTTTTTTGAATCTACCGCACACTATCAAAATATTATCTTTATGTAGCTAATACTGTATTTTAATGTTTACGATGCACACATAAAAATACTCAGAAATTTACATCATTATTTTTACTTCCATTATACTTACGTTTATATAACACTAATAACCTTATCATAACTTAAATTAAATAAGTTTTAAATGAAATATTTTATTTGTTAAATATTAATAATGTTAATTACAGGAACACTAATTAAAATTTATGTCTGTATAAACGATATCTTATTTATTTAAGTATACTTAAATAATTCTGAAGTTGTTCTAAGGCATAATCATAAATGCTTATCAAATATTTAAACTAATTATGATAACAATCTTATTAATTTAAAGAAATTTCTCTAATCAAAATTACCACAAATATGATTAACACAACTTTGTTAGATGTGTTACGTGTTAAATGGACTTATATTATAAAAAAATATTTTTGTAGTATAATCATCTTATTCCTCATAGATATTCGTATTACCATTAAATTTGGTATTTAAATTAGGGTAGTTTCTTTCTACAGTTTTAACTAATCAATATTTTACAAATTTCATTTTTCATTCTATTCAAAATAATGGGAGTTTCACACAAAAATGTTCAATAAAATAGTTTTAGAACAAATAACGGTTTATAGTTCTTTAAACGATAAATTTATATGAACTTATATTAATGGAAAAAACAAAAATAAAAACAAATATTAATATGCACATTGTACTTTAAAATACTGTTTTAAGATTTTTTTAAATTAAAGAAATTTAAATCATTTCAAAATTGCTTACTATATTTGTATTATAATATTTTATCTATATTTGTTAAAATTCTAGTTTATAATTAAGTTTGTCACATTATCTTAATGTCATATTTCAAGCATAGTTAAAAGTATTATGGTGAATAATATTTTGCTTTATTTTCATTAGATATTAACTTTTTTACAATTTTATTTTCAGTTGTTGAGACACTTTAAATTTGAAATCCAATCGTGAAAAAGTAAATGAAAAATTTATTATTGGGTAATACATTTAGATTAATTATGTATAAACTAATTATGATAACAATTATTATATTTCACATAAAGTAATTTATTTCACATAAAGTAAACAAAAACAATGTTTAAAGAATTTTTTCATATGGGATTATTAATCTATAATCGTAAATATTTAATATTGTAGCGAGGTTATAACTACAGTTGCCTTCCTTGTAAAACCTGGGTAGATGAGCGCTAGACGCAACAACAAGGTTCCCCGATATATTTTTTTGTTATGTATTAGTTTTTGTAGTTGCTGCTGTTTTGTTTTAGCTCGTTGATGTAATTATTAAGTTTGCAAATAAAGTAGTAATAATATTTAATTTCATTATAATTTTAACTTAGTAAAATAATCATTTTTGTTTAATTTTTTAAGTTTCTTGGAAATATTAGATTTTTATGTAAGAAATATATTTTTTACTTTATCTTACTATTTTCTACTTTAACTTTTTTGCTTTAGAAAGTTAAAAATATTACACAAAAAAAATATACATCCACCCAATAAAATACGGAAGAAATGGGAAAGTGCCACATAAATTTACTAGAAGTGGAAAATATTTTAATTTGCTTTTTCCATAAAGGCAAAAAAAATAATATTTTTTGGATAAAAATATAAAAGATCCAAAATATTTTAACTCTGGGTGTATTCTTATATATTTAAAAATAAAATCAGGTCAATGAATTTTAATCATTTTAAAATTAATAAAAGTATGTTAAAAACATCAATATCAACAAATGTTTAAAACTTCATTAATATCATGATGTGATATCATCATTTTTAATATTAATATTTAAAATTGATTGGAAACTATTAATTGGAAAACTATTAAAACTATTAAAAGCTTCAAACTTTGCAAAATTTTGAATCAAGAGGAAAAATATTTTAAATATTTTATCAATATTTATATAAAGTAGAAATTATTAAGCTGTTTGTCCAATAGAAAAGTGTCAAATATTATTTTAATGCATATTCTTCTACTACTTGTGTATAGTTAAATGATTTTATAATTTATGTACAAAATATTTTGCAAGAAACACTCTCATTTTTATTTGCTACCCACTCAGATTTTTTGCTGAATGATATATTTTTAAAGTAAAAAATATTTCAGTTTCATTATTTAAATGCATTTATTCTAAGAATCATCAGCTACATTATTTATTCTAACTTTATTATTCTTCCATTATTAATGAAGGCTTACCGATAAAAGAGAAAAGTATTAGTGATGCTAGAAAAACTTAAAGTTGCATGACAAATATAACGTCAGAAAAAAATTCATGTACAATATTTTATGAATACTATAAATTTCATTTTATCTAGTAAAATAAATTTCCATACTTTAGCAATTGAATAAATATTAAGGATAAATTATGTCATTTTCCTGACATTTAGAATTATTAATTTGCTTGAATTTTCATTTGTGCTAAAAAAATGCTTTGATTGGATTCATTCACATTTATAAAAACTTTGTGGATTAATTGTTGACATAGCTTTTACGAACTATGATACTTGAAACGAAAAGAAAATACAATTAACTTGTCTAGCAGAATAAAGTGAAAAGAATATTTTAATTTGAAGCAATTTCACGAAATAAGTCTTTGCTTATCAAGTTCATATGTCTAATCAATTTTCCTTTAAAAATCCAATTTCCTGTTACACTTAAATTACCTTAGTCTTGTTTGTTAAAACTAACATTGATTGAACCCCTCTTAATATCGTTAATTCATTAACTGTCATAAGGCTTTGTTTCAGCCAAAGAATTGATAAGAAAAACTCTATCTTTTTCAAATAATTTTCTATTCTGCATAAGTTTAAAGTAAAGAGTTGTGTTAAAAAGAGAACAAAAATAAAATTAAAAATAGTTATATATTTAATATTTTATTTACGTAATCGTATTAAATAAGTAAATAAAAATATTAATGTAATTAATGTAAAATATTAATATTAATATTAATGTAATATTAATGTAATAATTTGTAATTCTCTCGTTTTGTATGAATGTCAAGTTGACAATGTTTTCAATTTATTTTTAAATGGATATTTACTAAATTTATGAAAACTATTTTATTTGACGAACTAAATTTATTGTAAGATTTGGAAAGTTAATAACACTCATATTACTCTTTACTATATATAATTAATTCTATTTATTTATTGTTGAGTTTTAGAAATTTGCAATTTTGCTTTTTTCTAATAATTTGAAATTATTATAAAAAAAAGGTGACTCACTTTTATAACACATATCTTAGCTACATAACTTATTGATATTTTTTATATTTCAATTTTATTCAAAAATAATATTTTATATTAGTAAAACATTTTCAAAATAATTTTACATACAAATCAAAAAAAGTTTCAAAATTTATTTGACAATATAAATTTAAATCGATTTTTGATATACTTTATATAAAGTAGAATCAAATCATGAAGGATCTTTGTCTTTATTCTATTAACGGCCATTTGTTTTAAGGCCAATATAATATGCAATATAAAAACAAATAATACTTCAAATATTGCAATTTTCATAAGTCAAAATCATAGACAAATTTAAATATTAGCTTGTTTTATAAAATCAAAATATACGAAACAAATTTTTTTTTTGCTACTCAGTTTTGATTTATATATATGTAATGAACATAAAATGTATCGCAAAGTTCACCCTGCGTGGGGTCCCTTAACTGTGATTATGAATACTAATGGATAATAATTGATCCTAATATAAATTGAATTTTTAATTAATGACATTTACATGCATTAAACATGAATCTCATCTTTATGAAGTTAAATGTCTACAAAATAAATATACTGATAATGTGTTTTTCTCATTAAAACTTTCGAAATTTATTGTTAATAATTTAACGCATGTGAAAAATTTAATAAATTTGTTTCAGTTTTATTTTAGGAAATCAGAAACGGCATTCATTAATTTCATTGTTTTGGTTTTGGGATGACTATGTTTTCTTTTATTTTCTTTATCAGTGTTTTTTATTGACTATGTTGTTTCAATATTTTTTCATATAAATACTGTGAAATCCATTGGAAGAAAACAAAAGAATACTTAGTGGTAAATGATTTTCGATAACGAAAGTAGATTCTTTTTCTGAAAGACAATCTGCTAGATATAATAATATCAAACAGAGATTGACTGTTTTGCAGAAAAGTTCTATTGAGCGTTCTATTGAATTATTGGGTACATGGTGTCTGGAAAATTTTTGCTGGAATATGACAGCTGTACACTTATACTACTCACTAAAATCCGATAATAATGATAAACTAAAATCCAATGTAACAAAGTTATCTTTAAAAAGAATAGTTAGATTTTCTTGTAATATAAAATCTCGATTTATTAATGGCATGATAGATTGTGAACATAACAAGCTAGAAAGGAACTTTGTATACATTTATAGCACTCCTGATTGTAACAAATGTGCTCAACAAACATTGAAAAAATAAATTACCAGAGATATTTTTCTAAGTATATTGAGAGTATCTTGTATAGTACTCAGTATATTATGAGATTGTGAAGTGTTTGAAACTAATAAAACGAATATTTCAAAATTTTACCATAATTGATATGCTAGAGATTATGTAATTATTTCAAAGATTAGTGATATCTCTGTTTTTGCTTAAATGTGAGAACTGATCGCTTACGAAATGGGACCTTTGCTCGTAGAGCACCATCGGAATGAAATGCCTATCACTGGAATATTGAAAGTAGGAAAGTCGTCATTTTTCTTCCACTTTTAAAAATCACCATTTTAAATAATATTTTTTTTATCGTGTATGCTTTAGTTTTTTGATTACTAAGTACATTAGGCAGCACAATGAGCTGTAGTGATAGATGCATGATAATTTGTGTTTTAAGATAGTACATTTTGTATTTTCAATAAAACAATCAAACTAAAATTAAAAATATTTTAAGACGTTCCTATGATTTAGAAAACGAAGGAAACATTTTTATTTATGAGATACTGAATATTGTTAGTGCCTTCTATATTTTCAACAATTATTCTTATTGATATTAAACTAAGTTAAGAGTATTTATATTATGAAACTATAAACTTATTTACATCTGAAACAAATTTCATTAATGATTTCTTTTTATTCTACTCTTTGGAATCAAATAACATTATACAATATTTTATTTTTTCTATTATAACATTATATAAATATTATATGCATACATATATACATAATACATTATATATATATATATAATACATAGTACGCGCACTGTGCAATTCATTCATATTTGAAAGCTGAACCACAAGTGTCCAAGGAAGTCATAAATCAACAACAAAAAGAAATTTTAAATTGGTATCATTGAATGAATAACGTATCTATAAATTTAAATTCTTTCGACATAGACTTGCTCTAAAAGCATGAAATTTTGTTTGTCAATATAGTGCCAGATTATGCAGGAATGCTTGATTTTACCATTTGCCAATATTTCAATCATAAATCTATTCAAGTCATTCTGTAAGTTTTGGATTTTAGTGATCTTCACTAAGATAAAATATCAAGAAAAATTTCATTGTTGTAATAACAACTAAATAAGTAGCAATTATAAGTATTGTTTGCATCCAATACGTGAAAAATAATGTTCTATTTTTAAAATGAATTTTTTAAAAATTGCAAACAGCTGTAACATATAATTTCTTGAAAAAATATTTAAACTATATTTGAAATGTGTCATATAAATATTTATTTAATAAAATTATTAAAAGTTTAGGAAAGATTATATAGTTTACCAATTATTTAATAAGTAGTTAGTTTTTGCTCAATAACGATGAGTTAGTCTTTCAGGATAAAACTCATAATCTTAATATTTACATTTACAATAATATGACATTGTTTTTATTTATATAAATTGTTAATAAAGAAGTAATGATATCATTAGCAATTGGACCAAGAAAAATTACAATATCAAAAAATTAATTGAGCAATTATTTTATTCAAATTTTTAAAATAAAAAAAGAAAATGATAAGGAGGTGTGAATAAGAGTAAATGGGGTGTTTTTTTTTTTTTTTTTTTTTTTTTTTTTGTTTTAGTACTCCATTTTAGCTTATAATAGTGAATAGCATTTATTTTGTCTATTCTGTTGTTGTATAGTACCATTCTGTAGTACGAAATAGCTAAATAAAATTTTGTTCACTTCAAAAATGTTTTAATATATTTGTTTTAAAGATTCCTATAATTTTTCATTGAGCTCCTTTTGAATATAAATCTCTTATAATCTCAGAAAAATTAACAAATAAATATATCGTGTAATTTCATTTTTATGAGTATAATGAGTAGTAAATATTGATGAATTTTTAATTTGTTTTATTTAAAAGAACTGTTGAGAGATTTGATTGGCATTCAGTTGACAAAAGAATTCATTTTAGAATCATATGATACTCTACAACAGAAAAATTATCTAACGAGAACAAGCTACACTTTTGTATAATGCTTTATTTACATTGATTAATCTATAAAAAAATAGGTATGTTTTCAAATATGATAGTTTTTGGTGTGTTATTGAAAAATTAAATATATAAATTTTAAGAAAAAATTAAAATGCTTATATTTTGTATTGGTGATGTCTTGGGATATGTTGAATGAGAGCTGCAAGTTGATTGATTGAACCATTTAATGAATCTAAGGTTTAGTTTACAAGAACCCCTTTTTTACAATATCCTCGCTGATCCATCTCCCGCACCCAATTCCAGAGTGGGCAGTAGCGGTGGCGCTGCAGTCATTGGAGTATTCAACACTCGTCCATCCTAATGTGGTCAGTCCCCGACCAATTTCCTAAGTACATTAAAATATAAAAAGAAATTAAAGATAAAAGAATATTTAAAGAACAAATGCAAAAATTAAAGTTCAATTGTTCTTGTTTAGCTTAAAATAAAAAGATAAAAGTCAATCGTTTTTTAATTATAAGATCTTAAGAATTATTCCATGGTTTCCAAATCTACAGATGTGGAAGTCAGGCTCGGGCCTTCGTATCTGCCTATTTCTTTGCTCTTTTTCGCTGTTTGTTGTAATGATTTTTACTTTGTTCTTGTAAATTTAAAATTTTTGATCTTGTATCTTTTCTCATATGCTGCTTATTCTGTATTACCGATACATAATTTTCTTCTTCCTGAAGTTCATTTATTTTGATGTCATTTTTATTCTTCATTTTGATGCCTGTTAAAAGCTCAAATGGTGTAAATTTGGTTGCTGTAGATACGGTGCTATTGATAACTCGTTGTAGTGGTTACGTGTGCTTGTAGCATCGATTAGGATTTTCAAGTGTTAGTTTTGTTAAAACTGACAAATTAATGTTCCTTGAATTCTTTCAACTTGTTCATCACCAACTTATTAAAATAATTTCGATGTCTTTCTCCTTGTAATATTTTTGTAATTCTGTTGAAGTAAAAGCTGGAGTTAGTATCGAAATTTTTTCATTTTTCTGCGACCATTGCTAAAACTTTTAGTTCTTAATTCGCGTATTTCTCTTTTTGCGGAGATATTTTTCTGCTCATGTAGTGTATTGGATGGAAATTATTGTGAGTCCATTGAAAGGAGTATGGCACCAAATTCTTTCGAACTGGCATCGCAGTGTATTTGTAACGGAGCATTTTGCTGAAGAAAATGCACTGTAGGTTCTGATGACAGGATTTGTTTCAAAGTTAGTTAAGCTTGTTTTTATTTAGGGCTAAATGTAAATGGGACATTTTTCGTAAACGGTCACTTAAGTAATGCATAGTCTTTAAGGAATTTTTGGAAGTAACCAATTAGTTCTAAGAAAGATTGAATGTGCTGAATTGTTTTAGGTTCAGGAAAATTCATGACTGCGTTTGTTTTGGTTGTTGAGGAACGAATGATTCCTTGCTCAATTATATGGCCATGAAAATTTATCTTACGCTTCAAAAAGTTACACTTTTTAAAGTTAAACTCATACATAATTAGAAGCAATTTGGAACACTTTTTCAAGCTTTTGAAATTCCTTCAGATTTAGTTTTTGATGGGATTATGAAATTATCTATGTAAATAACAGTATTGTCTTCAATGAGTTATTTGAAGACAGTTTGAACGTATTTTTGAAATAATTGAGAAGAATTGCATAAACCAAAGGGGATCTTTAGAAATTCATATAGCCTGATATGTGTTATGAAACTAGTGTATTTACGGTTATCACATTCAATCGGATTCAACTGATAAATGGAAAAAAAAATTGATTTCAAATAGAGATTTGAAAAAAAAATCACTCCTTGTAGGTTATCAAAAATGTCTTCGACGAGAGGTAGAGGAAATCTTAATTAAATAGTCTTTGAATTATGAGCACGGAAATTAACTCAGAATCTTAATGATTTGTCCCTTTTTTTTAAACTAATACCTTGTGTGGCGAAATCTGGATTAGATTCACAAATGATACCATCTTTTAGCCATTGTTCAATCTAAGTCTTTATACAGTCCTAATTTTCTAGGTGGAAATGCGATAAGTTTGTCATCAGTTAGAACTATTTTCATACTTAAGTTTGTAGCTTTAATTTTATTCGGTTTATAATATTTAATAATTTGTTATACTTGTTGCTCCTATTAACGTTTAAAATATGTGATAAATCAACTTCGGTGTAAATATTTAAATTCGGTAAATTACAGTCTTTATTTTCGAAAAAATGAGCATTCAATTGTTTGATTTAAATGATCGCTTCCGTTTTGAAAACCAGTGTTTGTATTTAGATCGGGAGTTTCGCTCCCGGAACCACTTGATATAGTTAGAGCTGAATGACGTCACCTCCTTATGTTGTGAAAGCGCTTTGGCGTCGCCTTCACGATTAGAGACTAATTTATGAGCAAAAGTGTTTATTTCATATTTATTTAATGATATGCTTTTTTTATTAGGAGAGTTCCAAGCGCAAAGTTCCAAACGCTGACCTTCGACTTGTTGAGTAACACTTCCATCGGATTTATTTGTAGAATTTAGCCGCCCGTGGCGAGGAGCATTATGTGGGGAAAGTCTATTTTCACATTCATTTTCGCATATTGTATTCAAATTATTTAAATCAGTGGAGCGTTTCTTCACGTTATGTTGAGTGCATAGAAAATGATAGTCATATTTAGAATGAGTGGGAGTTGAATTTTCTCTTTCGATTCTGATATATTCTTTCTTTGCATTTTTAAATCATCAAAAATATTACGGGGAATTATTAAATCACATTAAAGATTATTGCATTTGACTATGATTACAGTTATCGGATTTTCTTGAAAATTTGGTAAAGCTAATTTTATTTTTGCTTTTTATGCTTGAGCTTCGTTGTAAAAGGCGCATATGAATTGCACAGTACCTAAATAATAAGTGTTTGGTGAAATAAGATGCAATTTAATACAAACAACATTCGCTCCAGAATCTATAAGTGTTTTATTACGATTTTACCATTAGTAAAAATATTTTCAAAGTATAATTTGTTTATCGATTCATTGAATGAATTCTATTTTGGAAATGGGGTTATTTGAATGAACACAAGATCGAGGATTTGAGATCGTTTTTCTGTAGTGATATCCTTCTCGTGAGTTGCTTGACGCTGCATGTCCTTTCTTGGACCTTGCGCCATAAAAGCCAACCAACCAACCATCTCGTGAGTTGTTTGATATTTCGTATACAATTTCTGTCGTGCGAGTGGCTTTGAAATGGTTCTTTTTATGTTTATTCTTAAACGGCGTTGGGCGGGTTTCTGTAAAAGGTTTTCTTTTCGAAACGATCGCATTCTTTTGCTAATTCAGTTGATTTGAACCTGTTTTCGCTTTGACGTAACGAAATATGTTATGTTCCACGTTCAAGGTTGGAAAATAATTTTTCTGCTATCATTAATTGAAATAAAATTCAAAATTCATTAACATTACGAAGTTTACAATAATATTCGAAAGCACTAGTTTGTACATGAGATTAATTTGTTAAGCATTCTTGGGGAGTTGGTTGAAATTCACGTAAAATAATACATATAATTTTAACTTTTTCGTAATCTAGAAATGCATTTTCTGAAATATAATGTAATATGATGTTATCTTTTTCACCGAGAATATTAATTAATATCTCTGATATTACTTGTGGAATATTTCTAGTTGTGAAAGCACGTTTAATAGAATAAAAGAATACATTGAAATTTTCGGCTTTGCATGGGGCGGGCATACTAAGTGTTTTAACGGATTTAACGAGATATTTGCTGACGAAGTTTCGATTGCTGTGTAAAATCGGGGGGATTGTGACTTATGCCGGCGTTAATTGTTGCTAGCTCTATTTCTTTCTCTATATGGATCAGTTTTTTTTTTTTTTTTGTCTTTGGTTGATTGTTTAGTTTCTTTTCTTTAACCGACAGTTAAGGAAATCATATCTTTGAACTCTGGTTCCTTTTTAATCGCATTAGATTTCTTTCTCTATTATTTCCTTTAAACAAATAATTGTAGCATTATCAAGTACAGTTAGGCTTAGTTCTTTAGCGGAGTTTATTAAATCTTCTTTGGTATTTCGATACATTATTAATAAAACGGTTTGATACTACCTGGTTTGAAGATGCAGATGATTTTCGTAGTCCCCTGAAGTAGAAAAGATAAGGATTCGTTTACAGGCAGGGTTGGACAGATCTTTTTTTTTCCGTTGGATGCTTCTAATGATGAGATGAATATATGAAGCTGTGCGAAATGCGATGGAATTTGTTGTTCAGCGTTGCGTTAGGTTGTGGCTGAAGGTATGATGAGGTTAATCTTCAGAGTAGTGGTATCGGTTTTTTTTTCTGTTGTAGCGAAGAAGCATCTATAGAGCGGTGATTGTGGGGCGGTTGAATTGGTTCTCAGAGCAGAGCTCTTTTTCGTTGAAGTGATGAAGTTAATCTCCAGAGCGGCATAATTGGCTCTTTGCAGATGCGATGATTGTGAATGATGAGGCGAAGGCGTTGGCAGACTCTATATTTTCACAATTGTGATCGGGAGTCTTCCGTTATGGTATCAAGTTTAAAAATGACCATGAAGATAAAGATGGAGACCTGCGAGAGCCCCAATGTAGTCGTGGGGATGTCTAGGGGTTTGTTGAATGAGAGATGCGTGTTGATTAACAAAGCTATTTAATGAATCTATGGTTTAGTTTACAGGAGCATCTTTTACATTATCCCCGCTGATCCATCTCCTGGTCGCAATGTCGGAGTAGAGGAGTGAGCAGTCGGGGTGGAGCTGTAGACACTGGAGTATACAACATATATATGATTTAATTGAAATGATATGGTCTTTTCCTCCAGCTAAGCTATTAGGTTTCCTAATAAAATGATTATTTCCTGTTTACTTTCATAAGCATAAGATATATTTAGCGTTTTCTTTTTCTTTCCAACTAATATAGACTATTGTTAATCGAATCACAATTAATATTGATCCGTTGGAAAAAATACTGATCAGTTTGCAAATATCAATCAATTCAAAAATTCCCGCCCAACGAATAACTGGCTTAGTCCATAATAACACCATTTCCCATTCATTAAAACTGTCGAAGATAGTGCGTAATTTAAGTTGAGAATACTAAGGCGAATCATAAATATTGTTTTTACAAATCAGCCACCTGTTTTCAAGGATTTCAAAAACTCAAAATGAAGAGAATTTTAGTTGAACAAAGAAATGTAAAAGGTGATATAAAATTTTTTCATGCAACACAACGGCAAAATATTTTATTTAAGAACTGGAGAATTTTAGAGAATTGAATAAAGTCTTGATCCACAAAAAAGGATATATTCACTGCATCAATTGAAAAGCATGATCATGAATTTTTATTATTGAATGTACGTTACAATCAAATATTTCATGTAAGATAAATATATTAATTTTTTTCATCTGAATTATTAATTATATTTGAATATAAACACATTCAATATGAAAGATACAGCTATCCTCATGAATATTTTTTGGTAAGATTTTAGAATTTTTTTTCTTAATAAAACCTTTCATTTGAACGTACTCAAATTTTCCATATTTGATGTAAAAAAAGAAATCCAGTTCTAACTTCTTTACAGAAATATAGAAATTGTTTTGTTTATACTTCAAACAACTTTAACGCTTTTAGAGATATCTGAGAAAGAAGTATTCAGAAATATAATAAATGATTTCTTTTGCTTAAATTGTAGTATATCCTGATCATTGAGTTGATGTAATTAAATTCAATGTCAAGTTAATACTAGTATCGAATACACAAAATACTAATTCTGCTTACAAAATTCCTGCAATCGCAATTCAAAATAACCATATTACTTACTCGCAGTATAGTATCGAGTACAATGATGATAGACAATTTAATAAAAAAATACACATGCTGAATATATGTAAGCAATACTTATCATGTCTTCATTTACCAATAAGGATTGAATGCATGAAAATTCAGATGTTTTAGGCATGAATCATTGAAAGAGAAAGTATAATAACCAATTATTTTTTGGGTACTTATTATTTTCATAGTGTATTTAAGAAAAATTATAAAGATGTTTCACCAATCGAAACAAAAAGAATACTTATAAGGTTCTTCTATTTTCTGAGACTGGGAAAATGAAGTCAGAAATAGCGTCTTCCGTTAAACAGAGCCCCCCCCCCCTCCACGAGGGTGGAAGCACGGCTTTGAATTAAAGACGGCAGCACCTTCTTCTCTTCCAATTTTAGATATTGGAAGTCATAGAGATTCCAACCGCATAACAACCCCCCCCAGTAGTATTGATTTGGAATAGAAACAGGGAAGATATTGCGACCCTGACATACTTTTCGTATCCCAGTCGCCATTATTGAACACGACGGATCTTTGGTTGATCCGGTATTCGAACTCACTACCTTCCGATAATGAGAACGATGTCTAAACTACCTGGCAACCACGGAATTGTAACTTTTGTAGGCATTGTTACTTAAACGATATCACCTACCGAGAACATTTTTCATGAGCATGCTCGAAAATCGAAGTTGTTCGAAAATCGAAACTGGAATAACAAAACCTGAATATATTTTGGTATACATCTATACTTATTTCAACTCATATTTGATATTTTAATTTGAATTAGTTTGTCATATATAATATTTTATAACTTATACGTTTTTAAAATTATTGATAAAAATGTTCTATAATTATATTGTTAATTAAAAAAATTCTTTTTCAAATACTATAAAAAATTTAAAAATACAGACAAAATTAAATCTGCTTCAAATACATGATCTTAATTTATTCGTTACATTAATGTGCATTCCCACTTTCATTCATTTCAAATTAAAGTTCTAACTTTTCAGCAAGAAAATTTCCATTTAGATATCTTGTTAATTATTACACCCATCCTTTATTGGGGAAAATAGTAAAAGAGGCACTTTGTTATAATTATCTAAAAGAACAGGGAATCTAAAATTAAATTTTCCACAAGAAGATACATTGGTAAATCAATATATACGTAAAGAAGTTCTTTAGCTAGATTAACATGTTTTATTTCCATAATCTTCTTTCGAAATTGCGATATTTGTAGAAATTCTCGTTTTAGTATTGGAGAGCAATATCCCCATTTTAGCCTTTGCAGATTATGACGAGGGTTTATTTGGAAAGCAGTTTTCTCTTACTGCTTCAGTTTCTTAGATTTCTTTCTTCTTTCATCACATTTTTAAAGGAACCATTAACAGTGAGATTAACAAAATCTTAAATAATTGGAAAAACGTGTTTCACGTGAATTCTCTTAAACGTGAATTCTTCACGTGAATTCTTTTAAATATTTCACCCAATATTTGTTCAAAGAAATCGAGAGTACCTGTACTTTCATTTGACTATACTATTTTATATTGAGATATTTATAATAATTTGCGTACAGAGAATTGAGTCTTCTATTTAAAATGAATACATAAATTTATTTAATTATAAGCTATATCGTGTAAATCTCATAACAAATAGTCTATTTTTCATATTTTTTTTTTTTTTTTTTTGTAATTAGAATACAAGAAAGTAATTTTCTTGAGTTTCTTAGAATTGAAAAATAAAATATAAAACAGCAAGCTTTTAGAATTATTTAGTAATTTTAAGAGATATTAATTTAACATATTTTATTTTGACAATTTTTCCGTGCTTCTATGTTTCGCATTCGAATTTAGAATTTTCCATTTACTGACGTTATTGCTTTATTGAATGTTTTATAAATAAGCTGAATTCAATAAACATGGAAGTAAATTATTTCTTCTAAACTTTTCTGCCCTCGAAGAAACTTTAATGAAAACCAATCCTCATTTTTCAAATTGAGTTTGCATCTCGGGAAAAAGATGAGTAATTTTAACTTTTCAAACTAGATATATTTTACCTGATGTAATTTTTTATTAAATTACGATTTTTTTTTCTGTAAAAACAGGCAAATATGAAATAAGTTAAGAACAAAATATATGTTAATTGAATTTTTTGTAGAAACCATTTTTTTATTATTTAAATTACAGTTTACAGCTAAGATAGCATTTTTTTATAAAATTAACTGAATTAGGCCTTTTACTTGAATTTATCATATAAAATTAATTCATTGTTTATATATATATATATATATATATATATAATATATAAATATATATATATAATTTCGGTTTCTTACCATAAGTAGCAACACATATGGTACATATCGATAAGTCATTAGTTTTCTGAACCACTCATTATTTCCTCATATTTCCTTTGACATCGATTGTCATATGTATTATTTCTCAACAATTTATGTAGAGCCTGGTAACACAACACAACATGCATTTGACTGATCAATCGGTTGCCATAGTCAAACAAAATTATCTAAGTTTCCCTATACATTTGAGGATGCATCACCGATGATCATATGAATCCATTCCCGGCAAACCTATTAAAGAAGGCTATTGTTTCAAGCTATTAGAGAGGGCGTTTGTAATTTTTTCAAGCTTTTCTTTCTTAAACATCCCTCAGAAAATCCTTATAAATTGTTTTTTTTAAACAAATACTCAATATGGGGACAGAACTTTTGATTTTGTTGTGGATGAAGATAGCATTCTTGAAGACCTATTCGGTTTATCAACAGATCAAATTATCTTCTATTTTGTTAGCTGTTCCAGGTTCGCCAGATTTAATTAACACATTTAAACACTCCCCGCGTTTACTGCAGTCAAAATCTTACGTTTTAGTTATTTGATAGATCTATTGGGTTTCTCTTGGTTTCTTCTCTAAAAAGAAAGCTAAAAAGAAAGAAAAAAAGAAAGTCAGAGGTTTCTCTCTCTAAAAATAAAGAAGACAAATGACATTCCATAATAAACGTCTCAAAAACTATTTTATCAAGAAACAATACTTTAGTATTTACTATCTATGGTTGGGTGAGCATAATCGTAATTATTTTATCACGTCAATCATTTGCTTAATCATTTTCCAGTACTGTTTAGAAAGACATGCTAATGTAATGAGTTGAATTTACAAAAGAAACTTTCTAGAAATTATTCTTAAATTTTTGAATTATGAATTCATATTTAAAAAATAAGTAATAAAATTAAAAAATTATAAAATTCAAAGTAATATTTTAAATAACGTGTAAATTCTGATAGACACAGAAAAATCATCAATTAGTCATCAATATTTTATTATCGTTCAACTATTTTTAATAGCCCGTTCTTTTGAATGGACAGTTAAAATAAAAAAATCTGTTTCCTAAATCGTGGTTTTCAGCGAAGCTTCCCACTGCCAATTTGATATATTAGGTCGAGGGAAAAAGAAATCCATTATTTTTACGTGAACTTTCTGTAACTTTCAGATTCGCTTTGTAAAAAGGTTTAAAACAGTTTTCATGTAGATTTTTAGGCCTTGTGCGAAGCTACGACTGTTTACATGCGGTTAACTTCGATCATTTTTGATATTTTATAGACATTTTCGACGATGCTGTATCCACATGCGAGGTGCATCTCTAACATCAAAAATACCCGAACGGAATCGACGAAACAAAAATTGTATGTAACTGGTTGTTACAGTCTTATATAGGACGATAAACACCTTTCACAATTTTAGCCACCCGGCTATCTTTTTCGCCGTTACAAGAGAAAAACGAAAATGTATCGAATTTTCTGTTTGTTGTCTTCCATTTTTAAAACCTTGTACTCGTAACTGAATGAATCAAACAAAAAACCGCAAGAGAATATTTTAGTGTCCAATGTCACCTTTCCAACGAGCATAAATCTGAAATTGTTTGATAGATACCTCACGAGATATCGATCACTACAGACATCTACCGAAAAAATAATGGATAACTTTTTACCCAAACTAATATTATAATGATGATGTATTACAAATTTAGATATTTTAATGATTATAAAGTTTCTTTAATGTATTGCTTTTATAATGGGGGAAACAATATTTATCTTCAAAATTTTTTATAGGAGTTTTAATTGAAAATTAGGCTTATGTACTAGCAATGAACATACAATGAAAATATGTTGAGGTTGATCAAATGAAAACGTACGAAACCACATGGTGGGTACAAATGTAGACTTTGTTCTCAAGATTATGGTGTATATTTTGAATAATGATCCCACAGATGAACAAACAGCACGATTCTTTTTTCCAGATTTCCTTTGGCCGTGACATGACCCAGTCTTTGACAATGTCCTTGAGTATGTCGTCCGAGTTAAAGCGCTTCTCATAGAGGTGTTTCTTCAGTGGACCAAACACATGGAAATCGAAGGGCGACATGTCTGAACTGTAGGGTAGATGGTCCAGCATGAACCACTTGAACTTGCCCATCTCTATGTGTGTCTCTGGAGACGTGTGGACGCGCGTTATCAAGGAACAGAAGCACATCCTTCGTCTTTTGTTCTTAATTGACCTGAGTAGGTGTCGGAGTTTCCGGAATACACATCGGAGTTATTGTTTTTCTGTGCTTGAAGTAATCCTGTCCTCATACGGACTGTCGCATCATCTGAAAACCACTTTTGATAAGAGCCTCTGCTCTCTCCTGCACGAACTATGATCCTAGTCAGAGACGACAATCACATCCCGAGATGTTTCACTACTTTTTCCGAATGAGAAATATGCAAAAATTTAACTGTCACGTTTTTACGTTTTTTCGTACTTATTCATTTGATCACCCTTTGTATGCAATCGTAAACTAGATTGATTTTTTTTTCATTCTTTAAATAGGTAACTCATTTTCATATAGTTTAATGGAAAACCCTGTAAATGCCAATTTAGTAATGAAGCTTAATTAAGATACCGCAAATCATAATCTACTTCAATGGAAGTTTGAATAAATAAAAACAAATCGTTAAAAAAGGAATTTTATTTTGCTCATTATATCTAGTTACTTATTAAAGACTCATGATTTTTTTTTGTTGGAAAATATGAAGAAATTACAATCTATAAGAAACCATAATCATATTATAAACCATCATTATATGAGACAAGCAATTAAAAATCAATAAATGATATTTAGAACTTTCTGTACTTTTCTCACCAAAACATAGAAAAATATCTTTGATTTATTTTACAAATATTAAATATTATTGATTAAGACCCTAATTTAAGTGGTATTTTATGATTTAATAATACACTTACAACGAAAAAGCGCAGAGATAATTAAATATTAAAAATCATAGGCTAATTAAAGTTAGAGTATTCAATTTCGGTGTTCACGTACAAATGAGAAATTTCATTAAAAATGCAAATCGAAAACAAACGCATTGTGAAAGATTAACAGAAATACAATCACCCATCACATAATTACCATAGTTAAATTAATGTTCCTGTATTTCTCT
>JAPDSC010141119.1:1247556-1258729 GCA_026290005.1 Latrodectus geometricus
GTGTGTGTGTGTGTGTGTGTGTGTGTGTGTGTGTGTGTGTGTGTGTGAGAGAGAGAGAGATATGTTCGTGTTTATCGGAATAAAGTAAACAGCTACTAGGTTTGTTTTCTTTATAAATAAAACGCATGCATTCTGGTTATGTGTAGTATCTTTATAAAAGTTCAGCCTTCGGATTGTTTATAAAATGTAAAATATCAGGAATCTCAGACTTTCAAACAGGTTAAATTGTAGATGCTCATCTATCTTGGAGTAAATGTGACCGATGCATCCCAACTTTCATTCGTTTCTAGTGGAATGATATACAAAGTCAAGAAGACAGCATATATAAAGCGTGACAACACAATCTTGGCCAAGCTTAAAATACAGGATATGGAGAGAATCTTAATGAAAGCAATAGGTGACAGATTGTAATATCTAATAAGTGTATTGCTGCAGCAAAAGTAACCACAGAGCTAATTCAGCCTGTATCTTCTCCGTTTTCAATGAATACATTTAGAATGAGTTTTCATTAACTAAACATTTAGTTTATGTTTAGTTAATGAAAATTAACTAAACATTTAGTTTATGTTTAGTTTATGAAAACTCATTCTGAGGTTCATAGGAATAGAGAAACAATTCCCAATCTCTTTGTAACAGACGTTAATGGCAAACACGAAACAAAAAAGTTATAAACAGCTGAATAAAATCAAAATTTTATTTCTTGATTCACACTTTTTATCTCTTAATCTTGGTGGTTGAAGGGAAGAATGCCCGCCTCCCAAGTGTCAATCACACGATGACCCCATTGGGAAAAAGATCTCTCAATTCAAGCATTTGTTATAATGTCCATTGAATAGAAAATTAAATTCTGAGTAAATTAATTTTTAAATTGTTGATTACAAAATTCAATAGATTTTTTAAGAAAAATAATGACGAGAAAAGTGTAGAGTTAAATGAAAGCAATAAGGAAATTGTTTATTGTTTAATTTATTTATTTCATTCATTTAGATGGTTGATATTAAAAAAATATTTGTTACTAAAATTAAACTCATAATTATATTGCAAGACTACTTTGTAGACATGATAGATCAACTGATAGCCATAAATAAATAATAGCCCTGTAATCTAAAGCTTCTTAACCCTTCTTTGCATAATGGTGGAAATTTCCATCATAACCTATAATGTCCAAAAATTATATAAAAAAACAAGTTCACTTTAAGGTGATCGTGTTTGGATATCTTTTTAATGTCCATTGCATAAAAAGAAACAAAGCTGTCAAAAATAAACAAGTGTCATTATCAGTGCTTAAAGTTGTCTCATTCCGCTGTTTGTTGTAGTTGCAATAAACGTATGATTTCGTTTATAATTTTGTTTTATTATATTAGAGTTTCTATTGCTAAAAAATTGAAAATGAGTGGAAGAATGGTTTGTAACACGTGCTTCTGTTATTTTCCTCTTTTATTTCTATTTAGTACTAAGCTAATGATCTAATTTTGGATGATGGAAATTTTTAGCATATTGTTTTTTTGCTAAATTTATACAATAAATATATACTAAGATTTTTCCTTTAATTTTGAACATTAATTACATCAATTAGATTAATTTCACCAATAAAGAAAAAATCATGCAAAGAAGGGTTAATAGTATTTTAATATCCATCGTTTAAATAATCAATCAACAGTATTTTAATTCGACAAAAAGCTGCATTTAATGTTTCTCAAAGGAAGACCCCCGGAAAACTCTTAACAATATTTTGCTTGTCAAACATGCAAGCCGAAACCTAAAAATATCTATCCTCTATTTTCGATTGTCGATGAGATTGAAATTTTAGTCTTTATTTTCGAAAATTCTTGTCCTATTACTACCCCAAAATTACCTAAAATGCGTGTATTTTTGGCAATATAATTGACATTCTAACTGTTGATAGCTGTTTTGATTCAATTAGACATCCACCGCATACTTTTTTCTCTTCGGTAGACTCTTCATAGTTAGTGAGCCATTTTTATGCTGCAGTGCAGAAAATACAGAAACCTCGAGCATTTACCCTGGCAGATAGAAATATAGAAAGCAGAAAATGAACACTTATCCATCGGTGTTCATTATGGGCTTCAACACTTTATGTTCTGTGATAAAAGCGGTCTTACTACTAGATCATGTTTATTTCTAAAATGTATTTCGTAAGTTTATACAAAATATCCCATCATAATAAGGTAAGCTAACCCTTCAAAAACTTACACTAAATAAAAAATATAACTGACTATATTAGTCTTAGTAAGAAATTAAATACACATTACATTTCTGATATTTACTACACTGGTTTAGCTAAAAAAACATGATAAACATTTAATTTTTTATGAAAAAAAAAAATAAAAATGGACAAATATTGGCAATGAATGCTCATCAACAATTTTTAGAAATAAGTTTTCATAATTCGTTATATAGACTTTGCATTTACAGTAACACGGATTATAGGCTTTACATTTAATCCGTGTATAGGGAAAAATCCATAGTAAACATCTCAATTTTCATTCAAGCATAAATAACACTGCTACATAATTGATAAATTGTATCTATGCGAAATATAATTAATGTCTTTTTAATGTTTTGAATATCTAAATAACTAAAGATATTTCTATTTGATCAATATTAAAAAAAATCATTTTTCCTCTAAGCGTCATTCCAATTAAAATTTTAGTTTCTAAAAAAATTGTTTTTTATTTTGAAAAAGAAAAAGCAAAATGATGCATTTTAATATAGTTGCATAATTTTAAATTATGCACTGTTATCTTGCTAGAATATTTATATTTCTACATTAATATATGTACATAATTAATTAAAAATATTTAGTTAGTTTTTTACTGTCAAAAAATATTTGATAATATTTTATATCTCATAAATTGCTTCGTCATTACCAACAAATTTAATTTTAATATCACTGTAAGAATCTATCATCAAATAGACTTTAACAAATGCTTCTTTTTAAAACAAATGTTTAAGGAATAATTAAATGACAGTCATTAAGTTTTCATTAAAATAAAGGTAATTTAATCAAAAATTGTTAGAAAATTTTGAGCTATAATGATTTTTCTAATGGCATAAACTGTACCAAAATGTAAACTTCAATGCAGAATGCTTTCACTAATGGAAAAATAATTTAAATTATATTATTTTCGCAAACTACTAAGAGCAATTGTTTTATTTCTTTCTCAATTGCATTTAATTATAGATAATTTATTGAGAATTGAAAGATGAGCTTATTTATTAATGCTAACTAAGAATTTGCATAATGTCTTAAAAAATTAATTTTTCATCTAGAATTTATTTTATAAACAACATTTAAGGAGTATCTAGAATCTTTTGGTTTTTGCATAGAAATGAAATAACTAATGGAACATATTTGCTACTATATATTTACTCTTCTATGGTTTCGTGAATTATCATTAAAAATGTTTTTGAAATAAATTACTTTGATATGCCGTTTATAAGTAAATGGTTTTACATAATATTAAGGAAAATAATTTAAACATTTTCAACGTGTTATACTGAATGATTCAACATTACTTTTATTTAAATCTGTTTTAAATATTTTTTAATTATAAGACATTCCATTAATTATAAATTGTGTAAATGCACTTTATTATTTACATTTATTAATTAAAAAAAGTATAGGGGGAAAAAGTGACTTTCTTATTAGCCTAATCTGGCAAAACAACATTTTCATTGTGATTAATTCCTAATAACAAAATATAAACTTTGAGAGAATATTTCTAGAAAAATATTAAAAAAATGCTTTGTTTATTAAAAAGCTTCTTATTCAAAAATATTTACTTAAAATTATGAATTATTCCTTAGAATTAGCTTTTAAAATATTTAAACACGCATTATCATTCACAAGAAAAAAGCAATAGTTAGTTACATTAGAAAACATGCAGAAAAATATAGTTGTAAGCACTGTAAAGTAGACTGTACAAAACGAAAACAATATTAAAACATGGATTTAATAAAAGTATTCAACTCTATCAGTCTAAAATTATTCAATTCGCTTTAATAAAGTATAAAATCGCTCATGGTATTCCAAATTTCACTTAAATTCTCTAATCCTTTTTTCAAAAATTGTGAATAAAATTACTTCTTTTGATGAAAAAAATTATGATCTATCATTATTAAAGAATGTTAAGCAAAAAATAATTTTAATACATTATTTTAAGGATGTAGAATTAAAAATGAGATCCAATAAAATCAAATAAAAAGTGAGTTTTCAACCTTACTTAAAATATTACTAGTTTTTCTGCTGTGCATTAAATGAGATTATTGGTGGCACATTAAATGACTTATAACATTATGTCAGAAACATTGCTAATTTCAATAATGTTTCCATTTTGGTAATCTTTGGTGTAGTGGCAGAAAACATTTGACTTTTCAAAAGGCTTCTTCGTTATCTCTGTCAAAAATTTCGATTAAATTACTGATGAGTTATTTTATGTTTGTATATGACTTCCGCTATTACTTCATCTTGGTTTCTTAACATTTACTATAAAAACTGTGTCTATCACTTACAAGCTTCTTTTATTAAACTTTTTCTCAATTTCCTTATTTTTAAGACGTCTATTTTAAATAATGTCAACTAAAATTAGTTAATTCTTAGCAAAAACGAAAAAAAATACCTTTATTTTGTCAAATAATACGATAAAATATTCCATATAAGATATAATAAGATAATGTTTTAACATTATGGGATTTTGTGTGTATATAAGTTTTTAAAAACTTATCATTCAAATTTCTCATTAAAATTAATTGAAGATCTCATTAAAATTAATTGAATATTCCATACTATCGGTATATAATTAAGTTTATTCTCCTAAGCATTTTTTTATAATAATAATACCCGAATTTGATGATAAAGGTACTATAACTGGGCAATTCAATATGTTATACCCAGTTATATCTACAAAATGAGAGTTTTATAAAATAATTTTTGAGAATTCCATTTGAAAAAATTTCATTACAAAACATTTAAATAATGTGTTTTAATTATACTGTTTACTTAAAATCTCATTTTATAATTTCCTATTGTATAAATTCTAAATGAAAATTATATAATCATCTTACAATTTAGATATATGTCGAGTATAAAATCATATTTTATTTGAAATATATTTGTAATTTTAATTACGTGATTATATTTGAAATTTTCTCTTGTATTTGATATCATACACTTTCGCCTCAACAATCCTAAGATCAAGTGTTGAAATCGTTCACAAATGAGATTCATGGGCTTTCATGATTCTGATGTGAAGTCCTTAGTGAGAAGGATTCACTTTCAAAGCCCATTAAATTCAAAGATAAATCGAGAAAGTTTTATCCTTGTTTCCTGATTTACCGAACGCGCAGCTGCATTTTTCATAGCTGTCTCAAATCCTAGAAAGGAACTTTATGCAAATTTAACAAACACATCGCTACCAGCAGGGAATTCCGTAAACTATCCCGACAGCTCATTTTATAAATTATTTGGTGAATGGGAAGCTTCCATCACTTACATTCCGAATAAAGGGTGTGTTGATTGTTGGTAACATTGTGTGATAAATATATTAAAATATTGCAATTCACAATTTCAACAAACAATCGTATAATATGATATTTTGATTAGCTGTGTGAACTATGTGTATAATAATATCAGCTATGTCCGGATGTACATCGCAAGATGATAATTAAATTAAAATGTATTCTAAACATGATTTAACAAGGGAAATTCAATATTTCTTTGAAATCTTATAGAAAATTGCATATTAATTTAAATACTTAATTAGTATTATAGGCATATAAAATCGAATATGCGATGATGTAATGAAATTTAAATTGCTATAAATATTAATTATTGACGTTGATAGAAAATGTTATTCTGATTCTTTACAATTGTGTATTTTCTAGATTGTAATCACCCATAGGAAGTTTTCTTTGTAATTTCACAATAGTGAATGTAATGTCGAAAGGAAAATAATAACATTCCACCAATTCCGTATAATAATCCATTACGTAATCCCACAATTAAAGAAATTTACATTTTGTTCATCTTAGGACATTTTTAAAACAAATTCCAATACATTTTAATCTGTACAATATTTAGTATGAAATATATATTTTAGATTTTAATATAGTTTTAAATACTGTATAATATTCAAATTTTGTAAATTATTGGTTTTTTTATTCAGTTTAACACAGATTATATTTCCCTTTTAATCATTTGCATGCTCATGATATAGTTATTTATTTGTTATTATACATTTATTTTAAATCAGTTTTTTATGATGTAACCATAAAAAAACTGTTATAGATATATTTTTATGATATAACCATAAAAAACTGATTTAATAAATGTGTAATATTATGCTATCTAAATTTCATCTGGTGCAAATTCGAATGAAATTTCTTTTAAAATTGCGCTCATGAAAAAAATTAATATATTTCAGCTCTCATTTTCACCTATAACCAAGTTAAAGAAAAAAAATTAATTTTCTAAATTAAAAATATTAATGATTTCATGGCAGCATCCGAAATATGATTAAATTTAATATAACATGGCTATTTTTTAAATATAAAAACAATTAATTTGATGAGGAAAATGATTTTTTTCTATAAGATTCTGTACCAGTGATGAGCAAAGTACAACCCACAAAGGTAATTAATCCTGCCCGCTGAGAGTTTATCGACAATGCATGACCCGCTACAATTACGTTTTGACGGTTGAGAAGTTTAAAGTGGGTTTTACTTATTAGAATAATAGATGCATAGCTTACAGAAGAAGCAAAACTAGCCGCGTAGTTTATGTGTTGCTTAATATGAGGTGCATAGCGTGGTTAGAGTGGCGTGGGCGGCTGAAATCATCACCCTCTAGAATTCATTACATTCTAGAGAGTGTAGCTGAAACTCACTCAATGTCACCGTGGACTAGGTGAGCATGTTACGTTCTAGTTGTCCTTTTTATCTCTTGTTACTGCTTGTTCGCCTAACGCTTGACATAATTCTTTAAAAAAACAGCCCTTTTAAGATAATGGAGTATAAAAGAACAGTCGATTCCGAGTGCCGTTTGCTTAAAGAACAATGTACTTGGAAATAGGTATTTTTACGGAATATAACAGTAAACCAATATGTCTTATTTGTTATAAAACCAGTGGTGGTATTTAAAAATTTTAATCTTGCTCGCCATTTCAACACCAAACATTCAAAAACTAAATATACTTTGAGGAATGACGCAGAAAAAAAATGCGGAAATCTTATATAAAACAATATCTGCTCAATGTTATACGTTTATAAAGCAAAAGACTGATCAAAAGGCTTCTACACTGGCTGGATATGTTGTAGCTAATATATAAAATAGCTAAACATAACAAACCGTACTCAGAAAGAGAATTTGTGAAATATTGTATTTTGTGAGTATGAGCTAAGTTTTATGTTCAGAAAAAAATAGTTTGAGTCAGTCGGCTTATCGCGAAAAACAGTAACAGTGCGAATTGTGATGTCATTGAATCTAAATTGTCGACTCAATTTAGATAAATACCTTTAACACTAAAACAACCGAAAGGGGTCATTTGACCCATTTTCCCATTAAATTTGCCGAATAAAAAAAATCCCCGGTAAGTTTAGTGTTAAATATTTTTTTTTTTTTTTTTTTGTGATGGATGAAAGTAGGATAGAAGTGACAACAACTATTAATCTTAATTAGAGGCGTTGATGACGAATGTAATATTACTGAAGAGCTATCATATCTGCAATCGATAAAAAGAAAAAAGTCGGGGCGAATAATTTATAACAAATTTTCCGAAGGCCTACGAAATTTAAATGCGCCCATTTCAAAATTATGCAATATAACTATAGATGGAGCCCCAAATATGGTTGGAAAAACTCTGGATTTTCAGGTATTTTTCGGAACTGTAATCCTAATCAGGATGTTGTATTTTTACATTGAATAATTCAAAAGGATTTCCTTTTTAAAGCTGCAATAGATATTACCCATGTACTTAATGTGGTTTCAAAACTGATTAAAACGATTCGATCTCGGGGCTTGGTACATCTACAATTCCAAGAATTTTTGATTGAAGTCCACACAGATTATACCGACATTCTTTACAACACGAAAGTAGGATGGTTAAGTTGTGGATATGCATTGGAATGGGTTTGGAATTTAAAAGAGGAAATACAAGATTTCTTAAAGAATAAATCAGACAAATGGTCTGCTTTCCAAGTTTTGAAGACAAAAATTGGCGTACCGATTTTGCATTTTTTACCGATTTGTTCTAACACTATAACAAATTAAACAAAACGTTGCAAAGAAAGAACCAATGTATGGATAAGACTTTGGGTTGCCTGAAATCATTTAAAACTTAATTTTTCTATTTTATAACTGGATAGCGAAGAACGATTTAACTTACTTTCCGCGTTTAAAATCCACGTGAACTGTGAGTAAGAATAAATTAAAATATTTCAGCGAAGCATTGAAAAAACTTCACTCAGAATTTGAAACTAGGTTTCAAGATTTTAAGAGCATTCAATCATCGATAGATGTTTTTATCGATTTCGTTTAATGTAGATCTGAAAAATATGTTTTACGTGTGTATTCGCAGAATTGTAATTTGAAATTTTTGAAGTGCAGTGTAGTACCCATTTAAAGCAATTTTTCTTGAATTTCACAAAACTAGGTTTTTATAGAGCGCTGCCGAAAGCTGAGCTCCCAAAGATGATTGCTCACACCCAGAAAATTATATCGATTTTTTCATTGTTTTATGTGTGCAGGCAGACTTTTTCAACCATGAAATTGCTGGAAAACTCAATCAGAAACCGATAGAATGGTGAACACCTTTTCCCACTGCTGAAAGTTGCTTTGTCATAGCTGGAGCCTGCTTTCGAAAATATAATGGAAAAATAAGAACAATTCCATATGTCTCACACGTCTAACATATCAAGCCTTCGAATGAAAGTAAAAACAAATATTATTTAAGGTAAAAAGTAATTTGTGTATAATGCTGTAATGTTTTTATAATATTATGATTAAATTATATACTTACATATCACAATCAGTTACTTCTAATTAAATACCTTGATCAAACACAGATCCAAAACAAATATTTTTTCAAAAAATATACATTATAAATATATTTTACATTTAAAATTAACTAAATTTTAAGCTGAAGCATAATAAGTGTTACCTGTAGTATATATTATCCAACAGATATTTCCTTCACTTAGTAGTTGAATATTTCGTTTTCGAACAGTCATATAGCTTATGAATATGTACGTTCGAATATCTAGAATATCTTACGATACTTTATGAATATCTAGTTCAAGTAAATCTTTTCTATCAAAACATTGATTTTATAATGCTTAGTATCTGCTAAGGGTTTTTTTATTTATTTTTTATTTTTTTTTTTTAACTTTACTTGTGATATTGCAACTTATCAGATGTGCTCAATACAATATACTTTATACAAAAATGCAACTAATTATATATATTTCTACACAATTTTTCATAACCTGGCAATACTGGCAAAAGTCAAGATGCAGGCTTTCTACGTGAACTTAAACTTTGTCATTAATTTAAATGAGTAATCATTTTACTTCATAATTTTTATAGCCTGAATATATAGTAAAGAAATCTTTTTTTTAAAAAAAAGGTCCTGAATTATATTCCGACAACTAATGGTGGGAACTGTCTGTTGCTCCTTTGTCTTATAAGTGTGTTTAAAGTTTGAATTCTTATCCATTGATTTTGAAAGATAAAGATTGATTTTAGGAATTTAACAGAGTTCCCTTCCTCTCACACATGTCACTTGATTATATCTCATAATATAAAGTGCTCCCGAAAGGAATTTATACAGCTGATACTATATTAATCTCATAAGTCTTATTCATTACACTATCCACAACGTCAGCTGCCTTTCCTGTCTAGTGGTCAGCGTACTTGACTACGGATGGGGAGGACCTAGGTTCGAATGCCGGCTCGGGCATGGACATACTTTCTCTTTCTCTCTCTCTGTGTTTCTTGTCCTTTCCTCTGATGATGGATGAATGTTGCCCGCCCTATAAACGGGTTGTGATGGAGTGACGTGGGTAATGCTACTCGCCTCCGTGACTTGGATCACAGGTGCCCACCGGGTAACGATAACTGAGTAGCAGTTTTCGGCCTTGTTGTGGCAAACGGTTAATCACTCATAAATGGCCACCATTAAAAAAATATCCACAACGTATTGTAAAATACCTTGCATATTTCTGCTATCACATCTAAAGGGTTGGAAAATTCTGAGTTTGGTTTAGGGTTTCCGTTCTTACGGTACGTAAAATATGGAATATTATGTACGAAGAAAATCTACCTAAAAGTTGTGACTTATATTTTATATTTGAAAGACTTACAACTGTATTTTGCAGTTAGGTTATTCACTATTAGGTAAACAACTATTTGAAGTGATTTCCTTGCAGTACACTAAGGCTAATTATTCAACTATTATTATCCAGCAACTTTTTTTGTTCAGTATCAAAAAACGTATTCATTAACTTTTAATAAAAATTAATCATTGGAAATAATCTGCACTGTTTATTTAAAAAAAATCTATAATTAAAAGACACTACATAATTTAAGGATAGCATATTCTGTGTTAAGGATATCGAAAAAAAAAAAAGATTAGTTGAAAAATATTTTGAACTTGAACTTACTCTGTGGCGTATAAATGGAACTCACTTTTTAGAATCAAAAGTTTAATGTTTATTGTGTTTCTCTTTTCTAAATGCATATTTTCAAGGTTATTATTTACCTTTGGACTTATAAACAGTCAAATAATTAGGAAAATAAAGACAGGGTGAATGACTGAATAAAATACTTCAATTATTATACACTCAGAAACATTGAAAATAGCGCAACAACAAAGACGAGAGGTACAGGCATTGATTTTGCCAAAAAATACAATAAGATCTGATATGCAAACGATCCAAGCTTAGTATCATTGTGCCTAACCATACATTCGGCAAAGGCGCTGCAGGCAGGAAGTGGGCTCTATGTAAACCGCCGAGTGAAAGATTCAGAAAAGTAACGATCACATGCCGACACTGGGAGGATTTTAGTAAGCAAAGAATTCCATTGGCACGTGTGAGAAGACATTTCGCAAAGTTAAACCATCTTAAGAGGGACTTCAACATAGACTGGAAAAAA
>JAPDSC010141119.1:1266118-1333579 GCA_026290005.1 Latrodectus geometricus
ATACATACATAACCTCAGCATTCGTTAAATATATATATACTCGAAAATTGTTTGATTACAAAAGATATAATGCATAATCAGTATATATAAAGTGACGTTTACAAAATGAATTTAAGATTTAATATTTATGAAGGCTTTGATTCTTTTATGGTATTTTTTAGTTTTAAAACTTTTCGGCACGGCTTTGGTGTGTGATGGCTAATTTTAGACATTCTTCAGCCATAGCAGAAAAGCCATACATAGTGTCTATGTGGTCAGCACCCCCTGATGAAGCTGTTCGTACTTCACTTTTATTCATTTTTCATTTTATTTCATCTAAACTAATTCATATTGTAAATTTCACTCTGTAAGTAGTAGCTATGTATCATGTCTTTTGGTTTTGTAATCTTTTACAGCTTTCGAGTTTCTGTTTCATGATGGTTCGTCTTTTATTCTGCTTTTGCGCTGAATGTATTGCTATACTGTATATATTTTATATATATTTTGTATATATTTATAAAATTATAATATAAGGTATAGGTATGTGTTTTATTGTTCAACATTGTAATATTTAAATTAAGTATATATATATATATATATATATATATATATATATATATATATATATATATATATATATATATATATATATAATTCAATCGATGATGAATCTACTCATGAGGGATAGGTAACTGAATTACAGCAGAATTATGCCACAAGATGCAAAACATGGTTGTCAATCTGTGTTGCTTCATATAGACTAATAGGACTGATGGTCGCCATATGTTGCAAAAATAAAGATTACTTCTATTGTTTTTATAATTTTTAATGTGTATTTATTGATAAATAACCCTTTAAACGTAATTGCTTTTTTTCGTCTGCTGATTTGAAAAACCTTTCTGTACACTTAACTGTTTGAGTTCGGCGGAGCGCTATCGCGCTTCGCTTGTTATGCACTAAAAATGCGGAGACGCTGCTGTTGGTTAGTATAATTTTCGCATCTATTGAGAGCAATTGAATTCATATCAATCGCAGTTTTTATTCTTTTTAATCAATTGTGATTTTTAATAGTATAAGAATTAAAATAAAATACAGTGGTAAAAAAAATTACTACGCATTTCATTACGCACTTTTAGCATATATATAAGAAAACTCTTCAGCACTCAAACGGTTAAGTTTCTTCAAAATTCTTTTAATCTTCTTGCATGAGAAAGATCTATAATACTTGTTCTATAAGACGGATTAAGTGTGTTAAGAATTTAGTTGTCAGATTTGAATATCCTGTTGACTTAAATAATAGATCACTTATTACCACAAGGCAAACATTTCAGAAACTTTAGAACCCTTAGAGTATCCTACCTTTTCTTACCTTGTTTGTGTCATAAAATGTTTATAAAAAAATTTGATTTTTTCATAACTGATTGCATTAGAAAACACTGCCAGTGTACATTTCTAAATCTAAATTTAATAAAATGTGATTTCTAACAGTTTAAACAAACACAAGTGAACATTAATTCTTTAATCATATTGCTTTACGTGGTTCCTTTAATGTTTCTAACATATCTCTATTAGTTATTATGTTATATAAATCTTTCTATAATTTCAAGAGATTAAGTGATAGTTATTAAGTGATTAAAAATAAGCATTACTTTCGATATTTGCAATCTGAAAGAAAAAATAACTGTTCTACCAGCGATTGATTTGCTACACTAGATGTTGCATGTAACTATATTAATGTGTTTTTAAAAAGAAGAATAATAACCTACAACAAACTCTAACATTCAATCACACTCATGAAAAAAAGAAATTATTTAACAATGATTCCTATCATAATTTCATTGATTTTAAAGCTGATATCAAGAGAGAAAAAATACTCAAAATCATGAGGGAATTCAATGCTTCAACAATGTTTAGTCTTTCTAACATTGTTGGTATAAAATAATTCTTAAAAATATTAATGAGACCAATCTGTAGAAAACGTAATCTAACTGATTTTATTTACGAATTGGTATAATAGACAAGCTGTCCTTGTGACTTCCATTTCACTTGAGAATATAGAAAGAAAGTTGCTTGTATATCCATTAATGAAAACAGAAAATTAAATTTCAGATTGCTAGAAATAAAATAGGCACATCCTCTTAGTATTCAATTAAATTCATATATATATGAATGTAAAGCACTTGAAAAACTGGGCACAATGATCTTAATCTACAATCATTTAAAAATTGAAATTAGTAACAGACTATCCCTGAATAATACAATTGACACTCCTAAATTCGATAAATCGTTATTAAAATTGAAAGTTCTTTCAATAGAAAAATACATTTTTCTTAATATTTTTTTAAACTTGGGGGCTCTTTCTTTAAAAAGTAATGCATTATTAAAAAATTAACATACATTGTAAATTAAACACGTGAAAAATAGGATTCATTCTACAAAACAATTCTCACATTTCGTTTATTTTCTTATTTCATATTTCCTATTAATTTCATTTTTAAGTTTCCAATTTTCAAAAAATTTTTTCAAGGTAGGGAAACATCTTATAATTGTTTTTCTAAAAGCAGTATCCCACATTTGTTAAAACTTCATTCGTCTATTTTGCAAAGGTCGTACTACTGCCATTATTTTCTTTTTATTTCATATATGGAAGCTATTTATAGATTCACAAAATTCTCAATCATTTTATCTGATAATTCATGCGTGCAAATTACATCTGAGAACACATTCAAAAAACCCTGAAATTCAATTTTGCACAAAAGTGGGCTTCTTTGTGTAAGTTTGTGGGATTGTAAACCGTTGTCTAAGTGATATGTATACCTTATCTTCTTCAGCATCACTGCAAGAAAATATTAATAAGTGCATTGTGCTTAAAATGTAAAATTTATGAAGTGATTCTAAGCCTATGATCACTCCTAAAAAGTATCGTTCTATATTTGCATTTGAAATTAATACCTTTATGAATGGGTTGTACGACGAAATGTTAGATTTAACATCCCATCATACAGTCCATAGGAGATAGATTGAATGATGGAAATTCCCTAAGAATTACTTTTAAGATAGGGGATTTTAACATCGGCAGTGTTAAAATACTTAAGTATCCTTAAAGATTTCGAAAGATTTACAATTCAATAATATAAAATTTGTGAAAATACATGATGACTAATAAACATAAAGGAAACATGTGCATGAAGTGAAGCTTGTGAACAAAATGGTTTTGACCTTTTAGTTCGTAAAGGAAAATTAAGAATCATAATTGTATATTTGTGACCATTTTAGGAACTAGCCACTGGTTCGTAAAATCGTGAGTGTTTGTTAATTTGAAGTTACCAAAATTAATCATGACTGTAAATATTTCTATAGCTTTGAAAACCGAAAAATTTCAAATTCATCAGTGAAACAAAATAAAAAAATATGTAAAACCCACGTAAGACATGTCTTATATGGGAGTGAATGTTGGACTCTGAACACGGCTGAAAAAGATCATTTATTGAACTTGGGAAGAAAAGTTTTTCAATATATTTTTGGACCAAATATATATATCATAAATTGCATAAAAATGGAAGCGAACCCGACGCCTAAAAGTTGCAAAATATTTCGTTTTCGGTAGTTAAAGCATTAATTTATGTATAATCATGTATTTCCCAATAGAAACAAATTTATCAATTTTAGATCTCTCTAAAATTGATAAATTGGTTTCTATTGGGTTAGTCATCAACCAACTATTTGTTAGTGATCTCCTTTTCGTCGTTTTCTCAAACGTCGAAAAGGAGATCACTAACGAAATAGTTGGTTTAGGTAGAAAATACTTAGATGAGGTTAGGAACACAACAGGAATAGAACATAGGAGGACCATTTTACACCATCGAGATCGGTAGGGAAAATAGACTAGACTAAATAGACTGGATTTTGAATACCCTCATAAACTAAATATGTAAAATAATTTAGGGTTTAATTCTAAATTCTATAAGAAAATTCTTATTTTAGAACATTATTTTATTTTCAAACATATCTATTTTTCATAAATTTTATATAAAATGTTTAAATTGAGAATACAATATTTTTTTTAAGTATTCCTTGAATTATTATTTATTGGTTTATTACTTGCTTTCGGAGAAATGCGCCTTATAATTTATCAAGAATACTTTTAAAAACATCTGAGTAAAATGGAACTACCTTTTAACTTCTAACTCATTTTGACATTTTGCTGCTTGCATTTTTTCAAACTCTTATCATTTCTTATGCTCTGTTCCTCATTCAATCTAGAAGTGAAAACAATGATATGTAAAGTCAGAGAAAAGTACTTATAACTAATTAGTTACATGTTTCGAGGATTATTCACGTCAGGTTACATAAAATTGTTCATGTCAACATGAGGGTTTCATTATTAATCAAAAAAATATTCATTATATTGAAAGCACAATTCAATCATGTCTTACAATATTTTTAATTAAAAAATAACGGAAATAATAACATTCATTTTTTACGTTTTTAGCACACTTATCAATATTTTAATATTTTTTATGAATGCTTACTGAAAGAAAGAAATAAACTTAAAAGTCATTAGCCTTACAGAAACTTTTATGTACATTTAAGATAAGTTTGGAAAGTATTAGTGCAAAATATGAAAATTGAAAAGTGTGATGAAAAACTCAAGGTTATAATCATAACGATTTACCAAACCCCCTCCCCCCCAAAAAAAAACTAGTTGTATGTTAAGTTTACGAGAGTAAAGGAAAATTATAAATGCATATTAGTGAAGTTATTCTGAAACTGCTATAAATTTTTAATAAAAAGTAATACTTGTTTTTTTAAGAAATTAAAAATTAAATAATACGTTATTGAAAACAACTGTATGGTCTAAACCTTACATGTCATTATAATACAATTTATCGGATTTAGAAATTGATAAACTAAATTGTTGCTAGCTTTTATTTTCAAGTAAAATTCATTTTAAAAAGATTATAAACAGAAGCAAGATAACTTACTTTAGATATGCATTTGAACACGTTCGATGACAATTTCATAAATAGATAATTTCCGTGATAAGTAAGGATGCTCGTGGTAGAGAAATCATGAAAGGCAGCTGTGAGGGAATACACGCGAATAGTTTCGACAAAGTACGGCACTGTATTCCTAAAATGAATCCTAAGTTAAGTACGTTGAATTTTGTACTTATAAATAAGGTGATATTTTTTTTTCTTAAATTTATTAAATATGGTAAAATAACTAAAACTTCATTTATAACTTCTATGTTCAAGCTGAAACTGCTTTAGTGTTCCAGCTAAAATTATAACGTGAATTTTTACATTTGCAGAAAAATATTTTTTAAAATAAATGACATTTGCAAAAAAAGGATAGATATGAAATTATGAACAAATTCAATTGTAAATAAAATATTAAAAAAACGTGCATGTAGAGAAACATTAAAAATATTAAAATAATATTTCATTTAGTACAATTCAGTGATGAAATTGAAAGCTGTATCAATAATAAATCTTTTGAAACTTTTTTCTTCTGAAATTTTCAAAAATGGAATAAAAATATTTCATTTGGGAGAATGATGTGATAGTAGAATCACGTACGGTTATTATTTAGCTCTATTATCTAGGAAATAATTTGGAAAAAAAGTCCAGTAGGCAGTCATTAGTAGAATAGAGCGTGGTCAAACTCACCAAACATGTCAAGAGTATCTGGAATATTTCCAAAAAAGATTCTGTTTTTTCTTTATTGTCGGATAAAGATAACTACTCCAACTGTTTCCAAATCTGTATGCTTTTGATATCTGATTTTTTCGTACGTGTTTCGAAATGTGACATCATACATCAGCATTAAGCACAGGAAATAACTGAATGACTTGTGTGAAGTGATAAAAGAAAGTTATGTTTGTTGAAATGTCTGAAATAATAAAAATATCACTGAAAAGCAAAGCAAGCTTTAATAAAAAATTACATTGCCTTTATTTATGTTTTTTATTTGGTTTGGAGAACAAAAATGAGTTGATACATATCATATTACAATCTTAAATTAATTTAAAAAATGCGTATAGTGGAATTCCCACATAAAAAAAACGTGATCAATATTTACATTTAAATCTATATAGATTTAATTTATTAACAAAATTTAAAAGCTGCCTATAGATCAAGGTTTCAGTTTATATTTTTGTTTTATTATTTATTAAGAAAAGCATATTTTAACTAACATGCTGAATTGATAAAATACCATAACGTGTTTTGCATAAGCACGTATTGTGGCATAAATATTTCGAAATAATGTATTTTATCTCAGATACTTTGCATTATAATATTAGATAGCAGTTGTTAGTTTTCTTTTAATAAGAATTTTTTTTAAAAAATTAATTAAAATCTAAAAAATAATTAGCATATTTATCTATAATTGAATACATTTTTATTACAAGTTCCTTAGAGAAATCTCTGATAGTCACAACCATAAAACGTGACTCTAGACATGAACTGTTATTAAAACAATACATTATATATGAAATCTTAATATACGTCTGATTCTTCAAGGATAAAAATAAATCGATTATTTCTTTTAAGTAAACTTATTTTGAAATACTTTAAATAATTTAAAATCTTGTTAATTAATAATATAAATATTATTTTTTAAGTTACTTGAAAAAAGATTTTTTTTTCTTTAAAAAAAAAAAAAAAAGTATTATGTACAAATATGTAACAAAATTCAGATAATTTAGGACAAAAATAATTCCATATGTTTATTTTACATATTTTATTTTAATTATTGATTATTCATTTCTAAAAACTTACTGTAATTTATTTTGATTAAAATTGTTTTTAACATTACGTATTAATTAAAAACGGAAAACTAAGTATTTATCAGTATTTTTCTATTTATTTATTATAATTACATAGAGTAGTTTTAATTTACTTTTAATTGAAATCTACTTCTATAGTCATATTGTATAATTTAAATGAGGATGGCTAATTTATATAATAGATATAAAAAAAAATTCACTTACAAGTTACAATGCAATAATTTGTTCATTTATTTTCATTTCTTGGATCACGAAGATTCCTTTATAACACAGTGTCCGTGTATTTTTCATGCATGTACTTTGTAGATGACGATTCACTTTTAGAAAAAATCGATTCTTCTTGCATTCTTCCTGTATAAAAAACTAAGAAAATATAAAATTTCAGCAGTTACATATAAATTGCTTTTGACATT
Source organism: Latrodectus geometricus (assembly GCA_026290005.1). NCBI lineage: Eukaryota > Metazoa > Arthropoda > Arachnida > Araneae > Theridiidae > Latrodectus > Latrodectus geometricus. Next base: position 1,273,304 of record JAPDSC010141119.1, read on the forward strand.
TTGCTTTTTTCAGTAAATAAGTTATCTGCATTTCTTTCATTTCATATAAAGAAATGTTAATATATACATAAAAAGTTGAATGTTGATAATAAATAACAAACAACAAATTTATAAAGAACTGACATTACGAATGAGATGTTATCTTTTATTCTACAAATTTAAGGACTGTGAACAATGAATCAAATAATAATTTGATTTAATTTGATAGACAGCATAAGGAGAATAAAACCTTTGGCATCTAGGAGAAATATCTCTTGGAATTCCATGAATTCCATTTGACGTCACCAATATTTATACTATAAGCGCATTCTTTTATTCAACTTGTTCCTTTTTGTTTGTTCTATGTTGTAAATTATGTATGCCTTAAATAAATAATCAAAGCATCATCATTGACGTATTATGAAGTTAAAGTATAATCAAGGATATTTAGTACATATTTCCATAAAATATATACAATGTAATAATTTTGGTAAAAATTGTTAACATAGGAAAATTAACAATATACTGTAATTGAAATGAATATTTCTATTTATTTGTCTTCTATGCTATTTGTGTATATTTTCCAATTCATTTCTTTAGTGGTATCCTTTGAATTGCTTTTATGGTTACTAAAATTATTCTTGTATGACATGTTATAAAATATGTATTTGCTATAAATTTAATTATTGTTTAAAGCAATAGCTTTTTTAGTTAATACTTCTCATAGAATGTCGATATTAACTTTTCAAAATAAGTGAATTTATGTCTTATCATTAACAAATATATTCTGTAAGCCATTTTTTTGTTTTTTTAGCACGCTTGTTTATTTTTATTAAGCTGTAGATACGTGGTATTTCTTTATTTTTCCCCCTATGTTTATAATTACATTCTTTTCATATATATATATATATATATATATATATATATATATATATATATATAAATTTAACTTTTTTTGTATTTCGGCAAGTAATAAAATTACATATAACCGAGCAACATGACATCCCTTACTTGAAATACTTTTCTAAATATCTACAAAAATATATTTTTACACCATTTTTTAGTCATGCTACATGAAATCTAATAACCATATGAGATAGTTTAGAAGTGTTATGATATCTTGCATTTTCATCCTATCCCTGCTTTTGCTGTATTTTCACACATTAAAAAAGGTGCACATTACTACTCCCCTTCTGCGTTGGTAATACCGTTTGCTTATGTAGGAACACGATGGAAGGATTAGGAATCAAAATAGTTTTACTATATTTTCTTAAAAGCCAGTATTTTTTTCCCATTTCTTGCGATTTATTTTTTAGGGACATATATTTAGTATTTTAAAATTTCTTATTTTAGTATTATTCTTAACTTCTTTTAATAATGGATATCATTCAATATTTTTTAAGCAGAATATCCCCTTTTTATTTGCTTGTAAAGTGTTGATTTAAACTAAATTGCATAATGTTAGCCCAGAAAGCAAAATATTTAAGTTTTGCATAATATTTTGCAATTGATACGAATTAAAAGTTTTTCTTGCTCAATTTTTAAAAGTATTTGTTAAATAATGCCTTAAGATCTAGCTTTCATTAATTAAGGTACGAACAGAAAAACACCAATAAGCAAGGTATACGTAAATAAATTATTCTTTTGCCCTCTAAAAATTTCAGTGCTAATAAATCATAAAATGAAATTTTATTTAAAAATTAAAAAATCAAAATAATGAATCAAATTTTAAAGAATGAGTGTTGTATTATCAAGTTAAATTGGTTTAAACTTTTTTTGTTACTTTAAGAGAACTTCTAAGATTATTTTTACGCTTCTCTTTAAAATTTCACAAATACATCCATTTAGTTAAATAAAATTACCATCATTTTCTATAGAAAGAGGGATAATATCTGGTCCTTTTTCGCTCGTGCTTTCTTGACTGTCTTCAAGTTCTTTTTTCGTAATATTACAGCTGAAATAATATTGTTATCTGTATATATTAAAATGAAATTTAAAAAGTAAACTTAAAGGTAATTTTTGTAATAGAAAATAAAATCCTTTAATTTAATAAAATTATCCGAAAGATACAAATAGATTTCTCGTTATATATTTAGGTGATAAACATATCTTTATGGATGATTTTTATGTTGAATTTCTTATACCTTAAATGAAGTTAAATTTTGTGAAGTTCCTACGTTCAAACATTTAATAGAATTAGAAAGTATTATAAAAGTTATGTTATTATTTAAAAGCTAAAAAGAAAACTTACTAGGAAAATAACAGCTAAATATAAATTTATTTTCACATGCAATACAAAAAATTCAGAATTTATTTTGAGTATCGCACATTCATTTTGGTAATAAATATTCTAAATCAAGATTAAAAAGTCACAATTGTGTAATGAAACATCATCTAATTATAATCTCCTAAAAATTTTATGATGCAAAATTTTGGCTCTTTAATGTCATAAATTTATCCCTAATATTTATGTTAGCTTTGAATCAATATTTTAAACATTTTTTTTACCGAATAGGAAGGTGTTTTTGATTTAAGTAATACGAGTTATAGCAACATAAAATAATTTATGGATTTTTTTTAGTCTTCAGAAACAGATTAATTGTATTTTTATCTTTAAAATTTAAATTATATGTATATATATATATATATATATATATATACACACCACTTATTCATCATAACCAATTCACATAGCCTGAAGATAATTTAGTGAATGTAAATGACAGTATGAAGAATTAATGTGATGCTCCAATTCATATAAAACTTGATGAGCTATGAACAAGAGTTTCATTAAGCATGTATAAAATTTCTATTATTAAGTAAAAAAAATTACAATTTTAACGTTTATCATAACTTTTTAAAACATTTTGAAAATTAATGCTCATATTCATCCTCTATATTGCGTCTAATTGCATACTTTTTAGAAATAAAATACACATTCGTATCACAAAATTATTCGTTTGACTTAAAATATTTTTATAAAAATAATTATAAAAATACAAATAATAATATTAAAGTACAATTAATGTAAATTGATCAAAATACAATTCAAATTATTCTGATCATTAGATGAAAATCAGAATAATTTGTGATTTGAAAATCATCTCAATTATCCAATTTTAATACATATTTTTCTTTTTAGATTTATTTTTCAAAAGTTTTGCGAAAGAGATATTAAATGCATAAAATTTATCGCATCATTCAAGCATGTTTTAGCATTCATATTCAGGTCTTAAACAATCACATAAAAAAATAAGCAACTCTAAACAGTTCTAATCAGCGCAGTAGTATAAACATTTCTTAGTACAAAAATATTTTAAAAAGATAGTTTAGAGCAGTGGTCGCCAAACTTTTTTGATCATCGCCCCCTATATAATTTATCGAAATTTCCATAGACCCTCACAAAAGCCAACGGCAGTGTCGTCGTTCGCCAAGTCTGCGCCAAAGGCTCCTAATTGGTTGATGGGTTCGTCAGTAAGAGACAGGGATAAGCCTCAATCGCTCTTCTGGCTACATACTATGAGTTGTGCAAATTACAAACTGGTCACAAGGTCAAGTTGTGTCGCCACGGTATACATACGAAAACTCATAAGGAAGAAAGAACAGATTGTTTTCTGATTTATTATTTTATTTTCTATAAAGAATATAATATTAATTCAATTATAAAAATATTTAAAATTTTTAAATACGCAGTTAGATATGTGGGATTTGCGTATTAAGAACTGTTTTTCCTTCGAGTCCCAATAGACCCCTTGGGTCAGATAGACCCCTACTGTTGTTAAATAGAACCTTAGGGGTTTATATAGACCACTTTGGTGACCCCTGGTTTAGAGATTGTAATCAAAACCTGTAATTTAAAATTTTAACATTTAAAATTGAATTATAAAAAATGTCAGTAATGATAAGCAAAATAATTTATCTGCGTTTCTTAAAATAACATTGAGCCTTAATATAACAAATCTCATATTTTCATCAAGATATTGTGGTAATACTTAAACTCAGTGGCCAGATATCCCCATATGAGAGTCATTACTTCAGTAACCATATTTATTTACCTGACCGACGGCCCTTTAGGGTAAATATTAGGTTTCATTTCTTTAAATGAAACCCCGAGTAGTTAGAAAGCCCAGACACATTTGGTACTCAGCCCACTGAGTGGATGACAGGCTTAATCAGACTTGCTTATTGCCTGAGAATCGAACCTTGGACATGTGCCATGGAAGCGGAAAGCCCTACGATTACATAATCTAACATAAACTGGTAGCGTTAATTGATAATAATCTAACGTAAATTGCTGAATGGTTTTTGTCATTTCATATCACTATTATATCAAGAATGCAATTCAACTTATTAACAAAATATTTTTTTAATTGCTTAATTGCGTCAATTGTAAGACTAACTGAAATTATTTATCGGAGTAAAATATTTGATATGGATCTCAAATGAATGTTTAGTTATTAAACTGTAATAAATATACTATATGTTTAATTGAAAAATAGATATACATTGTTAAAAACATAGCATAAAACTACGTTTATAATAATATAATTTTTTTTCAATTTATGTCTAATAATTAATAAGTAAACAAGTATATATGAAAATAAATTAACCAATCTAAATTATATTCGAATGATGCTTTTACTTTAAATGATTCATCAGTTTTCAATTAGCTTTGCGTTTGCGCGGATACTGTTGTGATTTGAAGGTTCATAAATAATTCTTTTTGTGATTGTATCATTTTTCGTTATTTACAGATTTGAAACATTCGCAATAAAGATTATTTAAAATTAGCTATTTTTATTTTTAAGACTTTTTTTACAACTGTTGTCTAAATGAAGTTAACGTAAAGGATAAATAAAATGTAAAGTAGGATTAGCCAAGATAAAAGTATGAAATAAATTCAAAATTTGTTTTTCTTATTTCATTTGTAGTGTAAATTCAATTGAAAGTTGAGATTATACTAAACATGAAATAAGAAACGGAATTGTTTTAAGCATAAAAAATGAACAAATTATAGCTGCATCAGAAAGAATTTACTTTGAATTAAATGAAGGTACTTGACTACGATTTCAAAATTTTCTTTGCATTTCAGAGATTATAATTTACAAAAACGAGTAGAAAGCTCAGGATTTTTTATTCCATTTTTTATAAAGACATATAATTTTATTGTTTTATAAGTTATATATATATATATATATATATTTGAAGTATTTAATTAATTTGAAACCCACATATTTGTTACTATTTTCGTTAAAATAAATTTATCTCGTAATGAATATGCCTCATAATTATGATATTTTTAATTACAAATATCAAACGTTTTTCAAAAAAGCTATTTTTAGGTATAAAAATGTTTCTAATGTGGATTCAAACATATGGTATGTAGCTTAATGCTGTAATATTATGGTTTAAAGTTTTGCTTTTTAATCTAAAGTAGATTTTTGAAAATTTGCATTTCGCATTAAATAACTTGCGTTATATTGCAGAATTTAATTGTTTTTTTAAATATAATTTATTTTTTATTTAAAAAATACATCCATATACTTCTAATTTAAACCAATAAAATTTTTCATTTTTTTAATATTTTATTTTATTAATTTAAAAATAAAAAAATGTCATTGTGCGTTTTTATTCCTAAGTGTTGTAAAATATTTCTTATACAATATTTATTTTCCTTAAATATAGACTTCACAACTAATTCTAGTAAACAACATGTTAAAAATATTTCATTTGAAAGATTTAGAGATAATGTATTAAAGAAATAATTCACATCCAAATAAAACCGTAAATATATATATTTTGTTTTTTCTTTTTCTTTTTTTTTTTTTTTTTAATTTTGAGATTAAAAATTTTTTTATTTTGATTTTATTTTTAAAATTATTATTATATTTAAAAAAGTTTATTATATTTAAAAAAGTTTTTTATTTTTTCATCTTATCAGGATAACAATTTTTTTTCAATATTAATAATTGCATCATTGCATTTGACTACCTATGATTTCCATAGTATACGATACTTTACGAAAACCTACCCAGTAATTAAAAAATAAACATTGTTTATGTATGTGCATGTGCGCTGAACGTTATTTCAGTCTATATTCTAATGTTAAGTAAATGTTTATTATTTATGAAAAGGAGAAAGTTCATATTTAAAAATATTAAAATTACATGCTAGATATAGTATTGGTTACTATATCAGATAGACGTTATCTTTTTAAATAAATATTTCAATGATGGATATAATCAAAAATGATAAATTAAAAAAAAAATATGTGTACTTACTCAGATGTTGATATTATAACAGTTGAATCTGAAAGATAAACAGTGGTCTCCATGTATTTTTATATTTCATGATTATAAAACAATTACAATTATTATCAAAATTTCAATTATACTAAAGAAAATATTTAAAGCTCTTTGAAGGAAAAATAAATTAATATATAATAAAATAAAAAAAAAAACTTAAACAAGTTGAAACATGTATTCCTATTCGCAAAATAAAAAGGTAAATATTAAAAATTATAAATTATAACTAAAATAATTAAACACTTTGTATTAATAAATAATATTGTGATCATTAATGAAATAGTGAATTTGTTAGTTGGAAAAACATAATTATATATAAGCAATAAACTTAACTGAAAATAAAGATCTTCAACATAAATCTGTTTAAGGAATTTATTTTTATATTAATTAAAATTATAACGTAAAATAAACGATGTTTTTTTTCCTTTTTTATACCTGTTAATTTACGATACTGAGCGGATTATAATTAACATTAAATAATGTTTTCTATTCATAAAAAGTAAAATAAATTATTTAAATCTTTTTCTACAATTTTTTTCATTTATATTTCCTTAATCCCTATTTTTAAAAGACTAAAATATTTAGTTAACAATTCATTACCACAAATTAATTTATATAAACCGAAATGTTTCGTTGACGTTCTTGTTATAGGTTACCAATATAAATCATGATCAATTTTAAACTTATTACTATGATTAAGCGCATTTAGTATTACTAATTACTTTATTACATTAAGTATACTATTTTGTTATGATACAGATTAAGGCATGAAATGCATAAATATTTGTCGATCTTTCTGTATTAAGTTATAGCATATACATAAATATATATACATAAACATTAATTTTTAATTTCCTTTGTATTTGATTATTGTATAGTATACACTAAGCTTTTAATAAATTTAATTTGCAGTTAAGTATTTACATAAAATTTATTACCTTTGCCTATAACACCTTTGGGCAAATGTATTCTTACTATGATTATAATAATTATCACAGAAATGACGAAGATTACTACGATCCCGATAAGTATCCAAAGTACGGGAACAAGGGTTGATTCTTCGTCGGAATCTGAAAAAAATTATTCTTAGTTTATAAAATGCTTTTATGCTTCATATTATGTAAAATATTTTAATCTTACAAATCATAAATTTTTGTTTAAAGCACTTAAATGACATGTTTGCTTACATGTTACGAACTTAAATGACATGTACACAAAGATAGTATTACGAAAAAAAAAATTTATTATTTAAAAATTAATAGTTTTGAATATTTGAAAATGATGCATTGATGCTTTTTTATAAGGAATAAAATAGTTAAGTTGATTAAATTTAAGTTGGTATTATAATGCATGTTAATTCATTTTTTTGCAACTGGTAAATATATTTCAAAATTAAATTTAATTTTAAATTTAGGTTAACTGAATAAATCCCAATTATTTTAAGATCAATATATTGCAATCTAATAAAAAACATAAAGTGGTAAATATATCTATATAAAATGTTGATTTAAGTATGCAGTTACTTTTGTTGGATTTCTATACACTATTATAGTTTATAAGATTTTGGTAACATGAATACCAATTTAATTTTGAAGAAATTTAAATAATTATTTTATCCTTCAATCAAAAAAGGGGAATTATTAATTAATGTTTTCTAAAACTTATATTTGTACTTCAGGTATTAAAAAATAACTTACCCATAAAATGTATTACATTAAATTTTCTCATTTCTTTTTAATTCACGGAATAATCCGTATTTTGAATTTCATAAACTTTTGAAGTGTTTGTTATGAAACTTCACTAAGAACATAAGATCATTCTATTTGATTGAAATTAAGTACATTTTATTACAATTAAATTTCATATTATTTTTATTTATAATATGATGTATAGATATCATGCTATTATACTTCACTTGTCATCTAAACCAGGCAATAATTCTTGATCTTTACTTTAGATATTAAGTCAATATCAGTTATTCACTTTTATAAATATCTTCATCAAAATTTTGATAAAGTATTTATAAGAATTTATACAAGTCTGGGATTTTTATTCATCTGTTCTATTTTGTATGTGTAACCTCTTAAAAAAATAGTTACTAAACTGATGGATATCATGCTGGAAAAGAATTTAAAAGCTCATGAGTTCAAATACATTTTAATTTAATTTTGTTACAAAAATATTTAGCAAACTAATTATCATTGGAATTTCTATACCACGTTGAAATTTGAAAAACATACAAAATTTATTGGACACACATACTACATTAAAATAGTAATTATTAGTTTAATGTAATATAATTATTACAATGATTTTATGTGTGTAATATAAACAAGTATATTACATTAAAATAATAAATAATTAAATTTTCGTGAAATTTGGAAACAGACATCTTTATTAATGATAAAACAATTTATATGTCTCTACATTTAAAGAGAGAATGGGTGCAACGCATTATCTGTGGTCATACAATGTCAACGCCGCTCCTTATTAACTGAAATTAATGTTAGCTGTGATAAAACCAATGAACAGTAGTTCTACATTGGTGAGAGGAGTGTACAGCCGGCTGGTCAGGGCAACAGATGAACATGTTATGCATAAAGGATTATAATTCTCCACTTAGACATCAATAAAATGAAAAAAACTTCTTATTTTTTATTATTTTTAATAGCGTAATAAAGGTAAATCTGATTACCTATATTGTGTAAAAATATAGCCAAGGAATACTACAATATTTAACTTTAAGAAGAAATTTACGTCCATATGTATGGTCGAAATTGCATTTTGGCATATATATGATCGTAAATTATCTGCCAGAAATATAGTTTCTCACAAGATTCGATTAAAGGATACAGACATATGCTTTAATTCAACAGAAAGGCAAAAGCCACTGCTCAAAGTCTAAAAAAATATGAGCAAACAGTTCTATTGAAGTCAATATTCGCCTTTGATCACATATTCAAAGACTCTTCTGTCTGTAATGTCCCTTCATTGATAACCTATGTGAAAATAATGTGTATGCAAGTGTTATTAAATTATTCCCACAGGGATTTGTTACCTTGAAAATAACTTAGAATTAGGTTTGGTGAAGTAATGTGAGCCATTCATGTAATATATTTCTCAGTTTTCAGTATTAATTATCTGTGATCATGAGCAACGTTCTGTATAAAGTTCGTAAATTTTGATTCAATATTTTGCAGACCATCATAGTTTCTTGGCTATATGATAAGCTATTTGTTAAAATTCTGCATTTCCAGCCATCGACAATTTTGCCTTAAATTCAGAAATACATTACTCTATTTATCACAATAACATTTTAACTAGCAAAATAACAAATTCAGTATTTGAATGAGAACATGAATGTAAAATTTCTTTACTTTTAAACAGTTTAGCAGCAACAGCTTTTGTGGCATGAACGAATTGAAATGCTTGCAGTAATATTTCACAGCAGTTGTGGTTCTATAAGTTTCATGCATGATTCCCATGCACTTAAGCCAAATTTTGTATTGATGAGATTTTTAAAACTCCTACTCAATTGTTTGTAGAGACTCTGTGACACCAGTGTGCTTTAATGCAAGGTAACACATGATCACAAAGAGGTGTAGTTATTGACAAATTCCAGTAAAAATAGGATTTTGGGGTAAATATATATACATGGTATAATCAGTGAGGATTTCAAACAACACTCCCATAAAATAATGGGGGGGGGTGCTTTAGGAAAAAATGGTTTCTTTTGTGTGTCAGAAAAAAATCTCCCCGAGCGTTTATGGTGTTAAAAGCACATGATTTGGAGGAAGGATGATTACTTACTTAATCTCTTTGATCTCTAACATCTTCAATAGTATAAGATTCAGCTGTAAGGTTTGTTCAATAGTACAAGGCAGTCGTGCTTCTTATTTGTCGAAGTAATAAAAATAAAACAATAAAAAGTATTTAATGTATCTTAGACTGATCATTACTTTCAATAACTTATAATGCTTCTGTGAATATAATTTGTCACACACAAAATGTTAATATGCCAAACCTTAGTAATTAATTCGATATTTTTATAATTAAAACATTAATTTTGGAAGAAAATGCACATAAACATAATATGCTCACGCAAGCATTTATAACTATACAAGAGGGTGATAATATAATGTGTGTATATAGTTGCATATACACACATTATATTATCGTCACATATACAAAAAAAAAACCAATACTATTACCTGAAACTTTGTGCTTAAGGTGAAGTGTAGATGATACGAGAGCTACAGAATTACTTCTCCCTTTAATATTTGAAGCATATATCAAAAGAACGTAAGAGGTGCCCGGAGAAAGATTTTCCACTTTAAAACTAGGTTTATCGAATCTGGAGAGATTTCCATCCATGTGCTCAATCACAGGATTGTAAACTTCCAAGTGAAAAGTTTGCGTCAGGCTCCCATTGTAGCCCGGCTCGCATTCAATGGTTAATGAATGGGACGATTGATTAAAAACCGTGCAATTGTGCGGAGGCTCGGGAGAACCTTAAAAACAAAGAATTAGATGAGGTAAACGAATGAGATAAGATAAATATTTGTAAATCATTTTATTGAAATTTATTTTAAATACTATCCTTCGCTACTTCCTTTTAATTTTCGACTTTTTTACAAGCTCCTTAAAGTTTAAAATTTAATAAATCAATTTTAATATTATCAAATTACTATGTATGTGTGAACAATTAATCAGATATTTAAATATTTCAATGTTTTTTTAACATAACAATATTGTAAAAACAGAAATCTAATTGTCTAAATATAATGAAAAATAAGTCATATAAAATTATTTGCAGTAAAAGTACATTTCTAATTAAACATTAAATTTATCAATCAGCTTAAAATATGCATTAAATTAGACAAATGATACGCAACAAGGCGAGTAATTTAAGCCTCCTTACCTAAAAAACAAGTAATTAGTTCATTGTATAAGATTGCGAATAAAGTTCTAGCTATTTCTAACAATTGAAAATAATTCAGAAAATATGATAGAATGTTAGGTCTAGAAGTAATTTTCCGCATAATTCTAATGGAGAATACTTCAAGTATTGAATTCTTGATTTTTCTTTTGTGTCTCCTTCTGTGTCTAAACTGCTTGCAGTATAATTCGAGTATTCTTATACACAAAATGACCAAGAATGCATGGAGCAAGCCTGCTTCTTAGGTCTAAATCTTTTGGCTTAAGTTTTCATACCAATACCCCTTACATTTACTGCACTATCTCCAAATGCTTAAATATATGTTTATCTTTAAATACTTAAGAACTAACAAAATAAATATTTTTATAATATTTTAATCACACAATTATTTTCAGAAATTAATTTACATAATTCATTTGTTACTCAAATGAAAGTTTCAGAATCGAAACTTTTCCATACTTAATACAAAAAATTAGTAGAAAATATTTGAAGAATTATTGGAATCGAAAGTTCTGACATATTATTCAATATATTTTCTTCACAAACTATCTTTCGAATTGACTCAAGTGTCGAAAAATAAATTTATCATAGTTAACAAAACTATTTCTTCTATAAAGTCACATAATTTAGTTAAGTTTTCTCCTGAACAATAAATTAAAGAGCCATTTCTTTTTAGCTGATAGATATTATATATTTATATTTTATAAAAAGTTATATATATATATATATATATATATATATATATATATATATATATATATACTGGAGATTATATACTATTTTACTGATTATAATTTTAAATATTTTTTTATTTTTGTTTTTAATTAAAATGTTACTCATTCAGATTCTATTTTTATTTCTTAATAAAAATTAAAATGATATTTATAACTGAATTTTAGCAGTTTTATTAAGCAGACACATTCTTAAACAAGAACGAACCATTTAATTATTTAATTTTTTCAATTAAATTTGACTTATTTAAATACATAGCGCTTAATTTTAAGGAAATTCGCCATGAAGATCGGGAAATGAATATAATATCCTCAAAAGTTGTTAAACAGATTAAAACTTCTGCAGGCGACTGGTGTCCCTCCATCTATCTCTGGAGGAGCTTTATAATTAATCTATAAACGTGTTTAGAAGGTAGAGATCTCGCGACATACTTGGGCGTCGCACGAGGCCAATAAATCTCTCGTCTTAGGGATTTAATTAGACTAGAGACAAGAACTTTTCATTCCATTCGTACCGACTTAATAACTGAAGGCATTAGGAGGATTTGAGCAGGAAATCGCAGATACCAAAAAGTAAAATTAGGCAGGAAACATCATCATCGCTGATCTCCTGAGCCACCTACACGAAGCTGTCAAGAGAATGATTAATGAAAGCATCCACACCAAAATGGATCGGGCAGAAACCAGCTGATTGATCAGTTCGAAACTGCTGTAAAAGAAATGACTTATGCAAAAATATAAAAAAATGTGTTTTTGAAACCTTACTGAATTAAAATATTAAATGACACTTGAAAGTAAGATTTTCCTCGTTATAATCAAATTCTTTTGAAAGAATGAATACAATTGGAATGTCTTGATAGTTCATGCCGATATTTTAGGAGAATTAAAACGTAGCTCATTTAAATATTGATAAACATTTATTAAATTATATAGATACCATTCCGCTCAACAACCTTTCTCCATCTTTCAAGCAGCTTCATAAATCCGTCCTGTCCGTAGCAAAGAATTTGCCAGAACCTCTCATATTTCTCGGCAAAAAACTTGTCCAAATGGGTTTTGATATCAACTAATGAGTCGAAATTTTTGCAATTAAGGGAAATTCGCCATAAACTGTGAATTTTAGAATTCAAACACACGGCATTTCTTGTCAATAATTGTGATATATCAGTCAGGTCTCTCTAGCTACATTACGAAAATCAGCACGAACTTCCCAGGCAACCCAATAGTTATAAATTTAATTCACATGTAATGGAATAAACTGAATACAAAATTATATTCATTGTTTTGAATCCAAAATTTAAATCATTTATTGTTTTCCAGTATATAGCAGTAAACTCGTTTATTTTTAATGAAAGCTTAATTATTTCTAAACATTTTAATAATTCTATTAAATTATTTGTGTGTGGGGGTAGTACTCATGTACATTTTTAAAGCACCTCAGTATTAGAAAAACACATTCGGAAAAGGTTAGATCTAAACAATAAAAAAAAAACCCTAATTATTTGAGAAAATATGTTTTGGATATATTTGATTGATTTTATTTGTATTTTTACTTTTTTTTTCTACGCCCTTAGATAACTTAGAATAATAGTTAAATATTTTATTTATAATTTTGGGTAACAAACATGTCCTGTAACTAAATATGCCGCTTTTATATCGGAAAAAGTAAAGAAATTGGAACTATAATCAAATCATTGAAATGATCGAATGTGACTAATTAACCATTAGAAAACATAAAATTTTTTAAAGTAATTTAAATTGGCATACAAGCGTTTCTATATTTTATTATGATTAAAATGTACGTAAATTTCAAATGAAATATGAAAAAATATAAACAATATATTATGGGGCATTATTTTCTTATGTACCTTTATTTAACAGCATATTTTAATTTTTATTAATTTATGTGTTCTTGCTTAATTTAATTACATAATTTTATGCATATACATATAATATGTTTGTATCTATAAACATGCATAAATCAAAAAAAAAAATTCTTTTTAAAATATACAATTGTGAATGAATTTATACAATGGAAAATATTAATATTCTCAAGAATCTTAATCCTTAAAAGCCCATTTAAATATTTTACATTATTAAGCAGAAAATATAATCATTATTCATTTAATTGAAATTGTGAGATAATTTGATTAAGATATTGAACTCCTATCTTAAAAGCTTGAAATATAGGCAATTTTGCAACAAGGTGGAATACCAAAATAAATATTTTAGTTCTTCAAATGCCGTTATGCATTATTCCTTCTCGTGATTCAGAAGTATATAACTACAAGAAGAATTTATTAATTGAGGGAATATATATATATTATTTTTATTATTATTATTATTTTTATTATTATTTAATTGAATAATTTTTAGTATTTTTCTGGTTAATGTTAATTTTTCGATTAATCACACTCCTACTCACTAAGAATCGAAGTTTCTGGAATTCCAGAAAGAAACTGAATGACAATAAGACATTTTTCTTTTGTTTCGTTAAAATTAAATATTTCAATTTATTTAACTGAATTTCTGAATTCCTATCAAAAACATTCCAATGAACTGTACAAAAATTTTCTTAAAATATCAAATTAATAAACTTTCATAGCAAAAATGTAGTTTAAAAAATGATATTTAAAATGAATGCTTAAATTGTTTGCTAATAATCTGTGTTTAACAATTACTTTGTCAAGAATTGTATTTTGTTACTTATATTATTAATTTGATAATAATGCTGCCCACCCTGTCTAATTGTCAGCGTGTTTGACTGCGGCTATGGAGGTCCTGGATTCGAATCCCGGTTCCGGCATGCATGTACTTTCTGTCTCTGTCTTTGCCCATTCCTTGTATCAATGGTTGCCTATATTTAAACAGTTATATATGACATATTTGTTCTGAGGAAGTCGGACTCCACACCAAATTATGGTTCAGTTGGAAAAGTGGTGCAGCGCACCCCATATTGCCAGTCTCGATGACGTTGAACAAAAAAAAAAAAAAAAAAAAAAAAAAAAAACGATAGTTAATATTTTAACAAATCAACCTTTGCTCTTTCAACCCGTTTTACTTTTAAAATAAAATGATTTTTATCATGAAATTTGAAAAGGTATCATGTAATATGCAATTTTTTTTACAAATCAAATCAAATCTCTTACACCCACGATTTTTTTTTTAAATTAGTGAATGAATTAGATTTATTATATTAAAAAAATGTCTTTCCTTATGTTTAAAAATTAAGAATTTTGGAATCACATGAGATTCTTTGAAAATAAAATGTATTGTAAAAATATTTTGATATTTTTAATAAATCAATGCTCATTTTTAGTGTTTGATTATAAAGCTTTAAACATATGGCAATGATCAATTCCATTAAAAATTTTTCATTTTTAATATTTTTTAAATATTTGAGGGATAACATACGATGACGTTGCGAAATATTTTGATAACGACTCTGTGGTTTAAGTTTCTTTGATAGCAATGTTGTTAGCGAAACTTTTCAAAATGTCATCGTATGCAAAAGTATTCAAAATTTGAAAAAAAATATTGTATGTAAGGAAAAATGTTAAAATATAAGAAGAAGAATTAATCAATAAACTGTCATACATTTAAAAATTTTTAAATATTTTAAATTTTATTTTTACATGTGATTTTAGTTATCCGTTTTCTAAAAGGATATTTTTTGTTCACATTCTGATGTCCATTTTTATATTCATTCATTTCAAAATAATATTTTATTATCATTTTGGAATGAGTAATTTATTTCACATTTTATTTAATAGATAATAATAATTTGTTAAAATGTGTCTGTTTTTGGTTACTTTAAATATATTAAAGCTTTTTGTTCTTGTAAATTGATATAGTAATATCTTTAATTCAAGGAAATATAAAATGACTTTATTCATGAATAATGCAATTAAAGAAATAGGGAAAATAACTTGAAATTATAATGTTGCATTAAATTAAGAATTTATTTTATTATGCATGGTGATTTTAATTTTTTTTGTTGTATTTATAAATTATGTAGGAGAAAAAATTATAATTTTTGAATGATTTCAATTGAAATTAATATTATATTGTGTAAGTTGTATAAATTAATTTTAATATATTCTGTAAACTGAAAGATTCTCCAAGTTTCCATACAACTAATTTATTTTAACGCATTAAAATATTAAAAACTGAGTTTATAAACTGAGTATAAAACTGACAAAAATATTAAGCATTGCTGTTTTTTTAAAACAATTTCTTTAGATAAAGGAAAACCGCGTAGTTTTAGTCTCACAAGAATTGTATTTAAAAAAAAAATTACTTTAGTTTCCGATACAAGAAATAGAAAAACATTTTTAATCATAGAAATAAGTAATTTATAAAAGTCCAAAATGATTAACGTAATTGAAAAATTTCAATTACTGCTAGATTTAGTTATATATATCAATAACTATAAATATAAGAAAATATTTAATAATTTTGGAAATATTATTTTTGAAATTTTTCAGAAGATTATTCATTTTTCTATAAAACTTGATTAATAATAAATTCAAATGGTATGATTTGATACTTGGATTATATTTATTGTAAATTCAAATTAATAATGTAAAGACTCTTACGGGTATTTTTTATAATAAATTTCCTTAGTTTCTCAAAGCACTTAATGAATCCAAATCGATATTATAACGAAAATGCTTTTTTATAAAATAAATGTTATTTATTAAAAAAAAAAAAAAAAAAAGTTGTGCTATTATTTTTAAAAAAATGAATTCTTTATATATATATATATATATATATATATATATATATATAATATTTATATTTATTTATTTATTTATTTAATAATCTCTTCATTATTCTTTGTTAAAGTGCCTTTTGTATTTTAGAATATACATATTGATATTTTCTTATATTTAAAGCCTCTTATCTTAAAAGTGAAGGACCAAGTAAATTTCCACACAACCACTTTACATTTTTTGTAGAAAATATTTTTAACTTTAATTATTACTCATGAAGGGACAATTTTAATTCTGCTGCACAATGTAAATTAAATTCTTTTAAATTTGCATGCAATTTAAGAAAAGGTAAACATGAACAATTAAAAAGTTTTAGCAATAGTACAATTTAACAAATTATTTTGGTATTTTGCGTAAAACATTTACAATATATTTTAGCTTAAATTAAATGTTTGTATTTAGAATTGTAATATTGTAATTTATCATTAAACTTCGTTTTTAAAACAACATTCATTTGAAAATATAATTTGCTTGGGAGCAGTTTAATTATGCATGGTATTGTTATCAACACATTTGTTAATTTTTAAATAAAATAAAGTCCTAAGATTATTAAAGCTAAATAAATTATTAATCGTGCACAAGATTAAATATATGAAAAATAAAATAGACATTTTTCAGATGGTATGTATTGCTGTAAATGATATTTTCCGAAAATAAATTTATGTTTACTTTGAAATATTTGTATGCAATTTTGAATACACGTATTTAGGTTTAGCCTTACGAAAAAATTTTTTTTATTAATGTTAAACATTAAACATATCAGATTTCTCTGTATAAAAATTATATAAATAAAGTGAATGTGTATGACACAATATTTATGATAGCGATATGTTTTAATAAGAATTTGTTAATTTAATGAATTTAATTATTCAAAGGAACATTATAAAATTTAAAGTATATCCTCTTTAAAGAAAGCGAAAACGCTTATGACAACGATACAAGCATGAATCTTCATATTATATAACTCACCTGCTGGGATAATTTTAATAACACAAGGGTCCTTTTGAATTCCTAAGGTATTTTGGGCCCAACAGAGTAGGGTTCCGTATCCATTAATATTTTCAATTAAATAATTCAAGTATCTATTTGATTCTCCTCTAGTCCAATTCTGGATCAATCGGACTTCGTTGGAGTTGTTGAACATCCATTTGTAGGAAAGGTCATATGGATTAGCCTCTATATCACACGTCACATTAGCCGTTTCTGACATTGTAACTCCATAAATCTTAGGTTCTGGAGATCTACAGGCTGGTTTAACTAAAAAGGTTTAATAAAATATACCGATGGATTCTTGTAAAATGCTTATTTATAATATTTATTTAATCACAGATCTTAAGTTATTTAAAATATAAAAACTAGCATAACAACAGATACAACTCAATATTTATAAATTTGAAACAGTTATGGAATAAATCCTTTCATATGAATATAATTAAAGATATATGTAGAATAATATTAAAATATTATAATAGAAAAGATGCAGTGAAAATTGCTTCAATTTTATAAACGTTTTAGATTCTTGTTTTCGCTGCACATATTTTGAATTTAATTTTATTTAATGTTCCGAAATAGCACATCTAAATAATCATTCGATTACATTGTTTCAAGAAGGAAGCAAGTAAATATCATTTTGCTAGTGTACGAAGTGGGATGTATTGTGTCATTGCTAAGGGGAAAAAAGGTGTAAAAAGTATAATGAATGTTTAGTAGCGAAGACCTGGTGTATTAGAAGTTAAGATGCGACTTTTCCAACAAGACGACATGGGTTCTGCTCCTAGTCACGGCAGATTAAAAAGAATTTTATTTTTCGAAAATAAATAATAACCGTTCATAGATGGCGCCATGAACCTAACGAGAATAGCATCTACGTGTAAGAATACAAGAAAGAAGTCATTTTGAAATGAGGTAACAAAACACAGCTTGTCAGAACACTAGGTTGATGACATCACAAATTTGCTACTCTTTCAAATATTCCCCAATGATGAGTTGTTTCTTCGGTACTTATTGATTTCCACGGCGACCTTGACGTAAATGATTACAAGTTTATCGCCAAGCCACAATCTGTTGCATTTAATTTGTGGCTTCAATATCTCGTCAATTGCTTTCAATATGGAATTAAATTGAATGTCTTTTCCATATGATTTTCGCCACATAAATTCCGTACCGTAATGAGACGCACCTCTTTGCTTTTTGCTTCGCTACTTAACTGCGCCTCACAATGTTTTTATTATAAACATCCGTTTATTGAACAACAAAAATAAGAGTTAAATTGCTGTAACCAGACTTTTCAAACTCGTCTGTTTTGTAGGCTCGCCAACAATCCGAATAAATTTTTATTCTTCCACCATATAGTCTACAATCTTGATATTAGCGTGTTTGCTTCTTCATTCTGAAAAACACTCACCACATTGACGGCATAACCCGCCGAATATCGATTGTTGTGGAAGCACTCTAACAGAGTTATTTTTTTCGGCGCGCAACAAGCTCTCGTCAATTTCGACTATTTTTCCAGGGCCACCAATTCGTCCTTTTGATTATCGAAGTAAATCTTAAAGAATAAATCTCCCTCACTTAATTGTTCCAGTCAATCGTAGTATTTTGTCAAATGTTTAGCTGCTTATCACACCACTTGATAGCTGTTATTCCTCTGCTCAGTAGTACATGAAACGCAGTTCAGTTAAGAATGGTATTCTGGAACCATTAAACCAAGTGTCTGATCAAAGGATCTTTTGGTGGACAGCGTTTTACATTACACGTCCATATACTTTCCATTACATATAGTTTCATTTCGTGTCCATTTACTTTTATTCTATTACTAGGGAGTACATTTTTTTCTTAGAAAAATGAAATAGCATCTTCCTCATTCCTCGTAAATTAAAAATTGTCAATTTTTTTTCACAAGGTTTAAATTGAAAGAACGAAATAATACTATTTTATGCGGTTCGAATACAAACCGAAAGTAAAAGTTTATGTTGTTGCTAACCAGTTCTGGCTGTTTTTTAAATTATTTATGTATTTATCCCAGACGCTGTAGAAATCAAGAAGAACCTTTTTTTTTCTACTAACTCATTAAGTCAAGTTATATGCCCTCTGAATACAAGCTCGTTCACTTACAAGAGAAATTCACCCCTTTTCTCATTCCATTTATTGAGTTGTTTCCCCCTGCTGCCTCGTATATTCCATCTCTTATTAGTTAATTACATTTTAAAATTAATTTGGTAGCCACTTTTATGGATAACTTTCTTGTTATAGTTTAAAATTAAAATTTTTAAAAGTTTAAAAAATTATTAAAACATTGTTTTATACATTTTCTTAAGCATTGAAAATGTAAGCTCTCACACAATCATTAATTAAAAAATTATACAAGGGAATTAATTAATTTCATTTAACTATATTTAATAAGTATGTACTGAAAATATTTAAAAATTAGTTGAACAAAATATTTATGTACAGAAAATGCGAGTCTTTTTTTTTCCACTCATAATTATAGTTTAATTCCAGCATTTATGTATACAGATATTTTATTGACGATCTTCCTAGTAATAATGAAACTGGAAAATGAACAATTTAATATTCCTAAACTTATAATAATTCTCTTTTGGCCTGCATTTCTCTAACCCAGAAAATATCTTTTGAATCAGACAATTGTTCTTTATGCTCAGTTTCTTTGAGAAATCAAACATCGAGTAGAAAAAAATTATTCAAGCGTTTATCTATTGTATCTTATTTAGGAATGTAATTTACAAACATTTACATGTTATTTATATTTGTTCATTTAATATTTGACATATACATTCATAAATTATTAAATCACACATAGGGCAAGAAAATTCATTTCAAATCAAATCCAAATAAAAAATAATACTTACATTCAATAATTAAACGTAGATAATTGCTGACTCCTTGTCCGACAGAATTGGATGCCAAACATTGATATCTCCCTCTATGCTCTTTTCTAACATTTTGCACTAATAACGTTTGGTTATTTACAATTACACCATTTCTGTTATTAGCCAAAACAGAATTATTTTGAAACTTCCAGGCGACTTCAAACACCCATGGATTGGCCTTAATGTTGCACACAAAAGATACCATACTGTTCTCTTTAACACCCAAATGTAAAGCATTGGAACCAAAAGTGAGGTTCACAATAGGTACATCTATAAAAGTTTAAAAATATTTCAGCGCATACTTCGAACAAAATATATGGATACAAGATTTATATTATATATCACAATGTACCTTATATTTACCATCATCCATAGTTATTTAGTTTTCTAGAGTATGTTGCATAGTTATTAAAAATTAAAAAGTGTGAAACAGATTAATTTTCAATGTATAATTAATATCTTATTTTTTTATATATATTTCCATATTTCTGCTAAGCTATTTTTATATACTTTTAGCAATAATTTGTCAACATGTGTTCAATTCTAAGTAAAATTTAGAATCTGATGTTTGAGTGTTAGCTAATGATATTGAAGTATAAAAAGTTTTCTTTAGTTTTTTGCTATTTTTATTTGTACATATGAGTTTTTCCCTTAAACTAATTTGAATGTGAAAACGATTGCAGTATAAAATGGAATTATAAGTCTAGATGTTTTTTTTTTTCATTTCCTCAAATTCAATAAAAATAAAGTGTCGTAGTGGGTTGTTTTAAGAAGTCATCACTTATATTGCTGAGCAGCTATGTTCCATGACTCACGCAACTGAAACCTGCTCTACTAAACGTTCTTATGAGCGGAAAAATTTCTATAGAATCTACGTAAATTTACACAGAAAGAATATGCACAGTTAAATTTGAACTTTGTAAAATGACTTTAATTCAAAATGATGACGCAATCAGCTGTGCTTAGCTTCTTTGTTGACGGAAATAAGAAACTGGAAATGCTATTTAATATGGTGATAGGCATAAGAAAAATTAATATTTACTAAGGTTTATTGATTTGATTACGATAAATTATTTATAAGTGTTATATGTAAAGTTTAAATATTGTAGTTGAAGAAGAATGGTTGTTAATTCTCTTTATTTACAGGTGATGTTCATTAAAGTTTATAATTTAAACTTAAGTTTAGAACATAAAATTTTTGATTGACGATGCATTTTTAATTTTAATAATAAATAAAATTATTAAAATTTTAACTTCATACTTTTAGAAATAATTTCTAGATAAATTAAATAATTTCAAATATTTAGTATATTCTGGATTTATTTGAGATTCATAAAATATTTCATTGTCTTTTTGAGTAATTCATGTTTTTTAAAGAATCATTTCTTCCAAAAATATATCTTTAAAATTAAATAAATATTGAAATACTATGTCTCTGTTAAATTTTTATAAAGAACTGTTTAGAAATCCTTATAATAATGTACAAAATATAAATATGCAATGAAAAAAATAGTGGTTGCATCATTGCATTGATAAAATAAATTAAAATTATGGACTATAAAACCAGGATGATGATATATTTATTTCGTCATAATTGACTATAAGTGTACTGTATCTGCCTAATAAAGGAAAGCATAAGCACTGAAATGAACTTACAGTGAACTCTTAAGAGCCTTTCATCTTGTATAGTGATCTTGGGCAGAACCGGGTTAGCTGACTTGCAAATCAACCTCTTCCCATTGTCCTCTGGAGTAGGGGTGAAATTGAGAGTACTTAGGGTGACGTTTCCTTTCTCCCTAGCCACCTCACTAGTACCTATTCCTATTTTATGACTCTCTAGCCACCAGGACGTCAGGGCCTTCGGACGAGAGCCTCTTGTCTCGCATACAAATTCCTGCTCTTCTCCGGCCAATAAAATCGAACTGCTTCCCAGAATCCTGACTTCTACCGGCAGCACTAAAATAAAAGACACGTCTTTTTAAAATGCGCCTTCAATATTGAATAAAAAATTCCTTGTGTTTTATACTTAAAAAGAATAGTTTTCACACAGGCATTGATATATATATATATATATATATATATATATATATATATATATATATATATATATAATATGTCGTTTAATTATTTAAGACCTTTATTTTTACAGGTTGTATACATGGTTTAATTAAATATATATAAATTTACAACAACTAGATACATTTAGACAACAATTACATTTAAAACAACTAGGGATAATATTAGCAGGATTTGACTGTAAACCTTTGTATATTTTATCTAATACCACAGTGTGTATTAATACTTTATATAAGGGCATTATTCTTTTAAACATAAAATATATTTAGCTTCAGAATAAAACTCCATCTTTTTAATTCTCCAACCTTATGAAGCTATCTCGTCACGCATGTATGAATTTAGGATGAAAAATATGACAGTTCTTTCAGAAATGGTCTGAAAAAAAATTGCGGTAATGGATGGGAAACTCAAATTTTATGACATCAAATACATTGAATATTTCATTTTAAATATGTTTATTGAGAAACAAAAAGCAGTTATTTTCTTTTTAGCAAGTACTAAATATTTCATTAAATAACACTTAGATTCATTTCATAATATATTGCAACCTTCAATATTTGACATTGAACGCCATATGAAGACAAAATTCAATATGATTGTATTATGTGATGCTATAATCAGTTAATACCAATTATGGTCTCAGTATTTCATTCTTTAAATCAGTTACTACATTTACGATTGTCATATAAATCTGAATTTTAAATTTATAATTAATTATACAGAGATGTTTTTGGGCGTTTAATAAATTAGTTGTTACAAATATATAGGTAATAAATTTATTAAATTGTGAAGCTTGTAATTTAAAACAGTGCGGAAAATACATAAAATAATGCCAGTTACTTTCGAATCGTAATGGAATATAAATGTTTAAAACTTCAAAGAAATGGAAAAATTTCAGAAATGGACGCTATTTTTTTATTATCAGTGGAAAATAAAGACAGACTGCTCTATTGACATATTTTGAAAGTTTCCTTTTCATTAGTGTTTATGCAGTATTAATACTTCTAGCACAGTCTTATTGATTTCATTTTTCTAGGAAAAACAACAAATAATCCTGAAATGTGTTGTTCTTTAGACTAGAGAATAATGAGAGTGAACAACAGCATACTCACCCATACCTAGCCCAGTACTAAGCTGATGATTTTGAGACTTTGTAATGTAGAGATAGCAATCTCCCTAATATTTAAATTTTTATTCCCAGACGTACCATTTTCGTTATAATTTGACATGGTGACTACGACCTGTTTTAAAGTGTTCTATCTGTCCTTAGTGGACATGAAGGCTCTTAGGTTGATTTGAAATTCAATATCACTATATTCCGTCATAGAATAGAGGACCTAACAAACAAATTCACTAGAAAGTAAAGAATAAATCTTATTATGTTTATTGCAACTTTAAAAAAATCCTAAATCAGCTGAATAGTTTAATGAAGAAGCGTACTCTCTTCAGGAAAATTTCTCTTTTTTTGTTTTGTTAAAAACTCCTAAGTTTTAACAGATGACCTGCTAATCAATTATCATTATTCCAAAACTAAACTTTGTCAAAAACAATTCAGTCGTTAGTACATGTGACGCTTTATTTTGCTTTGAGTATCATGTACATTTATTAGCATGCATCGGCTAAGTTTTTGTATAGCTTTTGCTTCTTACATCCACTAATTTTAATCATATTTAATTTTTCACAATAATGTTGCTAGATATTATAATGCTTCGTCATAATATTTATTACTAAGCATATTTTAGGATTATAAATTTATCAAAAATCCATGATTATCAAGAAATAAAGCTAATAAAATAAACATATTTTTATGCTTTAATATTCGGTGAAGTTTTAATAAAGTCAACTTATTATAGTGTAAAATAATTGCGTTTTATTGGTATGATAACATAAGAAAATATATACACAATCATAAAACCTAATATTAATGAAAGTTTTCCTTAAAATCAATAATTGTTTTATCGAGTTAAGACAATATATGTCAAATGAACAATAGGATAATATTTCATATTTTCTTAAACGAGCTGCTTGAATTAAATTTAGAAGCAATGCAAAATTTAGTAAATATTAGTAAGATAAAGTAGAAGTTTTATGTAAATAAGTGGAAGATAAATAACAAGGGAATTTCTTGTTCTATTTGTCACATTAAAATAAATACCATTACGCCGATACGATTTTGTCAATTATTTGTCTTACATATGTACTTTCAAATGGAAAAGAATGTTTTAGTTCAACATGTTATGAAAACAAGATGCAGCTAATATTTTACGCGAAACTAAATAGTATATTCAAAGAAAAAAATATATAAATAAGCTAAAAATGAATTAATCGAGAATGTAATTAAAATACATCTGTCGATACTATATAATTTTTTCGAATGTTTGCGCTAAGTTGTTTCCTATTACTTACTCACAAAGAGTTGACATCTTCCTAAAACTATAAAAATCAATGTTTAGAGAGGAAACAAAATAGAAGTAGAACAATTCCATTTTATTTAACTCTTATAAGAAACAAACAATTATATTTATATTATGAAAATTACTAAAATATATTCAAACCATTTAATTTAAGAAATTCCATTTCATTTGATTTTAACAATGTATAATTTTAAAATGCTCCTTAATTTTATCCTCAAAAATATAAATTAATCAACAATTAAGTGTTATTATTTACAATTAAGTGTTTAGTTACATTATCCAAATACCTCTGTATAATCAGTTATGTTATACATGTCTCCGATGAAACAGGGTCTATCTTTTCACTACATATTATAATTTAACGTTCATATTATTCCTCTTTACATATTATAATTTAACGTTCATATTATTCCTCTTTACATATTATAATTTAACGTTATATGTGAAATTGTTAAATAATATGTATACACTTTTTATAAAAATAAATATTTTAATTGCAAAAACTAGAAAATATTACATCTACCAATATTATTCGATTTGTTCTATATTTTAATAATTTTAGGATAATTATTTTAATACAAGAGTAAAATTTAAAACAATGAAATATGCTTTAACATGTTTTCAGCCTGTTTCTCTGATACAAATACTTCAGTTAGCTATTCTGTCATTTATTCTAGAGACATCTTCTGGAAAAACATTATTTACAGTTGCGTGTGAGCGTAAAACAAATTGTGAAGAAACATGCTCTGATATGGTGTCACGCAATAACTAAAATAAATTTCATTCCTTATAAGAAAAGTTTTTGTATCATATTTTATTTCTCTTGTAATTTACATCGGCAGTACATATTTTATGCCAAGAAGGTTAATTTAACATTATGATTCAAGCGTATATCATTCTATGTAGTTTTTTAAATGATTAAGCATCATTTGTTTTTCGAATAATAACTTCTATGGACTAATGTAATCAATGAAATATGCAAAATATATTAAAGAGATACATTTAATGTTTGCATGTTTTGCAACACAGTATAATTTAGAAAAAGACAAAGATGTAAGACTTAATCAATGTATAAAAACCAAGAAAAGAATAGTGTATTTTTTCAGCTATTCTACAAAAAAGCACAAAAAAAAATTAAAAATGCAATTTTTATTTAGAATTTAATTTAAAAAAAGTGAACAAAGAATAAAATTTCAACTCCGAAACAACAATTGAAAACCTTGCTTATATCATAATACATGAAAAAAATTATAATATATAAAAATAAAATTAATGGAACACATAAAAATTCTTTTGCATGTCACTGAATGAAAGAAATTACAACCCTATAACAACCAGTATTTGCAACGAATTTTTTTACTTGCTTTATATTAGTTAAATTTCAGACAAAAGTTCAATAAGCGCCTACATTTTACAATGAATGAACTTACAAAGTATATAAGGAAGGTAATAATAAATATCTTGAGTCCTAATTTGTTGACAAATAAGTCAATATGATACTTAGCAACATAAACAAATTGTAGTTTATGGATATCAGATTTTTTTTAGATAAATTCTGACCTAGACTGTCTGAAAGCTTGGAAGAATATTGACGATCTCTATGTTTCGAACACCATGAGGTTTAACAAACAACCTAAGCTTTTCGGCAATCGAATGAAAGTTGGTAGGTTATAAGAAGAGGAATTTCAAGGAATACTAGATCAATAAATCTCTTCGTTTACAAGGATTATTATCTGAAAGGCAACTCGTTTTATTTTATGAATAGAAAAATTAATTTAGCAAAAAAAAAAGTCATAGAAAGTGAACTACATGTCAGCGGGCATTCCTTGTTTCCTCAGATCAGGAATTGACTCAGCTTAAAAATTGGTTTTCATTACACTTTCATATATAAAATACCATGTATAAACAACCTGCATTTAACTGCCCAGACAATTTAGCGTTATAAAAACTGAGCATTGAAGGTTAGAGGCACCACATACCTTTATAAATGTTACCGAGAAAATGCTTATATTTGTTGATCCTGGAATGATGTTATGCAGCATTGTTTAAGGAAATATTGCTATTTTATAGCTCCCTTAATGAACATTTTTCTGGAAAATGAAGACATTAAACTGGTGATTGACTACCCAGATTGTCAAACCTCAATTTTATTGAACATTTCCGAGTTGTACCAATTGCTACTCCTTAGAGCCAAACAGGGTTAGAACTTAGTGATATTAAATGTGTAAAGACATTTGCTATAAGATTTGTGGAACCTGATTTGTTTTTAAAAAGAAGTCATTATGTGAATCTTCCATACATTTACAATCTGACACTACACACGGTGACACCATAGTTCTTTTAATACTTGTAAGCATTGTTGATTTTAATGCTTCAACTATTTTATTTTAATGAATGCGATAACCGATTATGTTTGTTTTCAACTGATGTATTTTAATTTTTGCAGTACATTTACTTATATATAAACCATATTCCTTTAAAATCCGTCACAAAAAATAAAAGAAATTTCAAATCATTTTATTCAAAAACGCTTGTGTAATATTGTTATTTGAAAGTGTGTTTTTTATAAACAATTTTTTATCTTACAAGTTTGTATTTTAAAAATTTGATCCTGGTCTCAGAGACACTCATGAATAAAGAATGACTAATAAAAGATAAGTAAAATAAATTCTAACTATAGTTGATTTTTTCACTGTTAGTATTATAAAATTCAAAGAACTTATAATGCTCTTCCTCAACTTTATATTAAATGATGTCATAGATGATGAATCTTTCAAAAGCATTCAATTGAATCACACAGCTTTTAAAAAGAAGCAATTTTAAATATTTTTTTATGCAAAAAAATACTCGAAACAGTGTATTTTGTTTTATTTTACATGAAAAAAATAGAAAAAATTTAATTTTTTTAAGAAAAATTTAATTTTTTTACACGTTTTGACATTTCCTGAATCAAATGAAATAATTTAGTTAAAAATTAAATTATTAAACCTCAGTTTACTTCTGACATCCTACATCAAACTTCTTTTGAAAAACATCATACAAATTTAAAAAAAAATTTTCTCTAGCAGTTTTTAAAGAAATAATTTAAAAATTTTTTTGTGTGGAGTATATTAAAGCGTATAGTTTTAAACTTTTCCTATAAAAAAAATATCAAAATAAAATCATTGATAAAGCAAGATTTTAACAGTTTTGATATTTTCGGATATAAACGTAACGATTTTAATTTATAATTGAACTGTTCGACTGAAGTTTTCTGATAACATCGAATCTCTACTTTTCGTCGATGATATCTCATAAATCTTTCAAAAACAGACTCTCGTAGCATTTAAAAAATCAATTTATAGTAATTTTTGTTAAAAAAAAAGTACAAGTATTGTCATTGTTTGATTTTCCTAATAAAAAGAAAATCAAATTATTAATGAAGCAATTTTATTTTGAGCAGATGTTTCATTCAGTTTAATACTAAATTATTAAATTCAGTATTAAAGTATATGAAGTGAATTTTGTAAAAAAAAAAAAAAATAGTCAATTTTGATTTATGTAGAAATTGTGAAGGAGATTTACTTACAATTTATATCCAACAATATAGATGATATGATGGGCTTTGCTAACAATGTATTTGAAGCTCGACAGGAATATTCTCTCAGCAAATCTGATCTCTGAATCTTTCTTAGAATCAATTCATTTCTAACAAATCTTTGTCTGATGATACTAAAATCATCGTCTATGAGTTCTTGTCCACGCCACCAAGTTACATTTGGTGATGGATCACCTGCAAAACATACAATCAAAAATAATTATCAACTCTTATATACCTAGGAAACTTATACTTTAAGTATAAATGTGATTCTTTAAATTTAGTATTTGCTTTTAATTACAGTTTCATGTCATTTTTTATAGACCTTAATCATAATTTCTATGCATTTTAATTGTTCTGAAAAGCATCATAGAAATTCTGGTCTCTTTATAAGTTCATAAGTAATTTTTATTTAAAATAAACAATAACAAGCATAAACAATATGTGATTTTCCCTTACTATTTGATTGAATAATTGAACTATATTTTTTATCCTTTTCTTTTACTTATAATATTTAATAGTATGATAAGACATATCGTTATATATGCTTTTATTTACAAAAATAATAATCATTTTGTAATTTACTTTATTTACGAGAGCAGACAGAGGAAATATATTCACTTAAAATTGATTCATTGATTTTTTTTTTGTCCTGTTTTGATTTATCAGTGCACCCCGATATACAATTTCATTTTAGCAAAAAAAAATTATTGAATTATTTTTTATATTAATAAAAATGCTTATAATGAGTATAAATCTTAATGGAAAATATTATTTTAACTAAACATAAGTGTTAAGAAAATTTAGAGTATATACAACATTTTTATTTGAAAATAGATCAAATAAATACATAGATTTATGTATTTTTATTATAATTAAATAAAACCAAATTTTTTTAAAATATGTGAAAATAAATATTTTATAAAGTAATGCAAACCTAAGAAATATTTTTATAATAATAATTTATAATTTTTTTGATGTATTAGGATTATAAATTAAAAAAAAAATTGTAAGTTATTTCATGTAAGTAAATAAGAGCTGATCATGTAAACTCCCATCACAATTATCAAATTCAATAAAGTAAATGCCTGTATTTAAGAATTAATTTCTCATAATAGATAACTGCATGTGTAATTTCTTTAAGTATAAATACTACATAAAAACTTATTGAAATGGCTTATTTGAAGCAAAAATTCGTTGTATTCATTTATTTATTTTAAATTTATTAACATAATAAATTTCAAGGAAAACTTTTTTTAACTTATTATTTAATTTAACTAAATAATAGATGCTCAATCTTAAAAAAAATCAATTTAAAAACTATTCCCCGCAGTATGCCTAAAAATAAATGAATAATAATGAGGTGAGCCGGGTGGCATCATTAATTCATCACTTACCTCCGTCGACCTCACACACCAGCTTGATTGTCGATCCCTCATCGTAGGGTCCCACGATATCGCGGAGGCGTTGACCGTGCTCATCCATAATGATCGGCTCGTTCGGTGGGACTGCGGCAAAGAAAAAAGAAAAAAATAGCTGCAGCACTTAGGTACTTTTTATGTGCGATGGATGGCTTAAATCAGTAAATATAACTGCACAATCAATTTCGTATTAAGATAAAAAATTTAAAAATAAACATCATCTGTCTAAACTTCCTCTCTGAAGATTGATAGTCGTTGTAAAGAAGACAGAATAACATGGGAGGAAGTGGATGAGAAAAAGTATAGGGTGAAAAAAAAAAACTCGCCATAAATTCTTCCACAACATGCTACAAATAGATCGTAAGAGGAACGAAGAATAAAAGTATTCTTGAATTGATTGCTGAATAGTTGAGGGAGGGGAAAAAATTCTTCCCACTGCTTCGAAGATCTCTTCTCCACTTCGAAATGGGTCGTAACATAACATGTAACTTGGAAACGGTCTGAAACAGAGAAATGAAGCGAAGAGTCTGAGAATCTAGTGGAGCGAGAAGATATTTTGCTTCTTTCTTGAGGGAGGACCTAAATCTAGAAGCTCTAAATAATGATACATCTTTTAACCTTCAACGGAAGACACAGATGCAGTTGCAGAAAATGGGCTGAATCTGGAAAACATTTTCTCAGCAGTTAATATAGTTAACTGATTTTATAAAAAAAATTTTTTTCACTCGAGTTGTATATATATAGATAGAAGAAGTAATGGTTTAAAAGTGAAATATTAATTTACATAAAAGTCTTTTCAATTTTACTAATCTCAAAATAAATAATTTGTTAAAAATTTCAGGCTGTTTAGTACAGTTTTAAAAGTGCTTAAATGAAATGATAAAATAAGAAACTTCTATGGTGTATGTATTTCAAATTATTAATGTATTTCAAAGGATACATATTTTTTTAACTTAGATTTTAGTTTATTGCTCATATATTGATTTTATTTTAATAAATATGTACAAATGAATCTTTTACTATATAAAATTATTGATTACCCAACTTAACTCAGTATACCTCTTTTAATATTTAACTGGGACTTTAAGCGTATAAAATAGGCTAATCAAAGAAAGGACTTTCTTTATTTGAAACATTTTTGTATCCTGCCGCAGTAGTACGTAAAATAGTGCATTCACTCTATTTATGTTTTAAAACAGTTATAATTTAGAAGCTATTAAATATTCTAGCAATGCTTATTACTGAGAATATATGTATTCATTTTATAAAAAAAGTAATTTTTATTTACCGCATGAATAAATATTGTTTATTTAATTAAAAATATAATACAAAAGTTACCAATGACGTCGAAGAATCTAAGTTCTTCAATAAATAAGTTGTATCTGAACTGTTAATCTTCATTCACATAATGGCCATACAAAAGAGTTGCAGATAAAAGTGATGCCCTAAAATATGTTTTGTCTGTATTATAAATTTTCCTTGAAATTTTGCAAAGATAGCGTCCTTAATATTTTACTTCTTATAATCACTTTGCTTCATTACGTTGTTAAGTTGATAATAAATATTTCTTTATTTTTTTGTTTAAAACATATGTAATATTAAGCAATGAAAACTAAGTACTGGATAATCTTAAGAGTTGTGGATCATCATACATTATTGCCGTGTAAAACTCAATTCTTAGACTGGATGCAAAGAAAAAAACTCAGAAACTTCACGTGTCCCAAAGAAAAGAAACATAAAAAAACTCCCACGCAAACATGACGACAGATGTGAATGTAGAAACCAGAAACGGAGTTATTGTTTTTCATTGTTCTACAGCAGATTCGTTCAAATAAAGTATATCACACATAAAGAACATGGTCCTACTTACTTATTAATTAAAGCTAAATATTATAATATATTAGATTAGTCACATATTAACTATAACATAGTTAGCCTTTGTAGCAAATGATATTGTCGCACTAAACATCCAATCGTGTATTTTCTGTAATGGAAAGCAATTGATTTTTTTATTAGCAATACAATTAATGAAACGTTTAAATACCTCTATTATGACTAAGTACAAGGAATTATGGGATCTTTATTTTGTGAAACCTATAATCTTTTTCACCGTTCACATTAAACCACTGAGTTAAAGAGAGAAAATTCTACAAATTTTATTCAGCCATCATTAAAAAAAAAAAAAAAAAAACACTGTTTTAAAAATTAATGAGCGTTCTTTAATGTAAATGCATTTACATTCAAATCTCATTATGCAAAACATAAATAACTTTTCTATTAAATATGCTTGTTTAAAATTAAAAGAGGAAAAGATAATACATATTGTCTCTGAAAGTTATAAAACACACAACTTTATTTTACAGCACTGTATTTAATTTATTTTATTTCATGGGTTGTGTAACTACCACTTTCAAAAATAACATTACTGTATTCATCGATTAAAGATTTAAATTATAGGAAACTTTAATGCCTTTTCTTAAGTTTCTTCAAAAGAACAATAAAATAGACAAAATACTATAGAATATGTGGATTTATATTCTACTCATATTTTATTTTTACATTGATAAATTGCACCTGAAAATCCTAAAATAAAGAAAATTATTATTGAGGGTAAAAATTTATGCAAGTATTGTTATTACCAATAACAGCCAATCTACTATGAAGAATAAGTGTCCTCGATCGTCTAAGATCAACGCGACATCTGTAATCAGCCTCGTCGTCCAATGTCACATCCTTCAATATCAGTACGGGAGGGTGGACGCTAACATTAAAATCAGCTCTCCCTCCCATTTCAGACGAAGGGAAGTGGCGAGCATTTTTTATTGGGGCATTTCTCACGTCCAAGGTGTAGATAGGATTAGGCATATCCACTCTGTACCAGAGGATCAAAGTAGCTTCTTCGTCCTCTAGCGGTGCTGAGACGTTGCAAGGAAGTGCGGCATGTCCTCCCACGACTGCTTCTACTGTAGGAATCACATCTATAAAGATACAAAAGTAGTCATCAATAAATTTTGCATGATGTAGTGTCATTTAATTAAAATATTATATAAAAAAGATATATCTTTATATATAAAGTAATTTATTGAATACCATTTGTATTTAGTTGTTATTTGTTGGCTTGTCGGAATTTATTTTATCTATAGCATGCTTAATTGAAACAAAAACAAATGAATTTTGATAAAAAAAATGAGAATGTTTATACAAAATATAAAGCATAATCTTCATATTGTTTGTAAGTTTAAATTAATATTTCATTACTCTCATTATTTATGTTGTTACATATGATATTTTGGGAAGCAAAGCTTGCATGTCAGGGACAAATGAAGTCAGACATAGTGATTTTAGGTTTTAAACAGAGCACGAAACTACGAGGATGGAAGTACGACTTTTGCTCAGAGATGGCCACACCATCTGGGTCTTCCAATTTAGAAATGCAAAGCCAGAAAAGACGCAAGGCCTGATTCTTAATGCTGTCAGATGTATTAATTTGGAATGAAAACATCGCGTGATATATTTTTTTGTGCTTTGTCGTCATTAGTGAATACGAGGGATCATCTGATAAAACATCTTCTGGTAACAAAAACGATGCCCTAACTAACCAGGCTACGGTGGTTCGTTGTTTATATTCATATAGGTGTAGTATAAATTTTTTGACATTTTAGAAAAGTATTTAATAATGGTTTATAAAAAGTCTTTTTAATTAGTTATAATAGTCGGTACACTATATAACAAAAACAAGGACAACAGTCTCCAACACCTCGAAGATGTGGAGCTGGCTATTTGAAGTACTAGAGGACCACCGTATACCATAATACCCGGTGCAGGAACAGTGTGATGTTGCATAACGCAGCTGCTTAACCTTTTCTCTCCACGATGTCTCCAGACTCGAAAGCTACTATATTGATGTTGCACACAGAAGCGTGACTCGTCAGTAAAAACAATTTCATTCCATTCAGCCGTCCACATCCTTCTTTCATCGTACCATTACCGGTGAAGAAGTCTGTGGTTCTGCGGAAAGGATAAACGAAATAATGGACGTCTTACTGACTGACTACTCTGCTGTAAACGGTGTCAAATGGTACGCATAGACACTAGAATATGTGTTACAGACTGAATGTGCTGTGCTATGTGGCTGCGTGATTCCGTCACTGCCATACGCACAATTTTTCTGCCATCACGTGAAGTGGTGGATTAATGTGTTTTCGATGGAACACGTCGGTCCGTCATACCCTCTTGCATCCAACGAACACATATCCGCATTACAATTGTTTGGTTTCTAGTTTCGTCCAACATGGCTACCGATTTCCCTGAAAGCTAATCCACAATCTTGGTAGTTCATCATCTTTCCTCCGTACTTGTTAAAAAATGATCACTTTTTTCTACAAAGCAACTGTGTAAAAAAAAAAAAAAATACTGAATTAGGAATGGTCGAAATCCTTAAGGTTTAAATAGAAATGCACGATTTGCATTTACGGAGGCCAACAGTGTAGTTGGATATTGTTGATAATACATTATATCATTTTCGAAAATTAGTTGTAAACTGCAAATGAGTTATTATTGTTACTGTTAAATCTGAATGATTTGCACTTTAGATGATGCATTTAAGAAAACTTAATTATTCAATGTCTTCAACTTTTTATATTTTATTTAACAAGAAACTATTTTTAATAAAAATTTATATCTATAATTTAATCATTGATTCATATTTTCAATTTTATAAGATGTTAAAAATTTCATTTGCTACGAATTAAAACAAATATATATTCTTTTAATTTCAATAGCAGAATATGAAAAATAGCTTATAATCAGGTGAAATAAATTTTAAACAAAAAACGATTAAATGTTAAAATAAATTATTTGAATGATAATAGATGAGTATGGTTATACTCATAAATTTTTATCACCAGTTTTAGTATTGTTTTTTCAGCATAATAATTAAGATCTGTAATATTTTTCATAATTTTAAATAAGTGATTTTAGTGATTAGGAAAGTGGGGATATTTTTATTGCCTTACAAAAACTAAATTTGTTATGATGATAAATATGTTAATTTGTTTTCCTTTCAATCGCAAAATCTATTGTTAAAATTTACTTTTTTTCAAAAAGTTAATTATAACATCACATTTTGAAATTTCTAAATAAAATTATCAGAATCCCTTCCAAAAATTCATTTTTCTTTAATAAAGTTAATTTTTTCATTATATTTTAAAACCTGTAAATCAAACACTACAGTATATTAGTAAAAAGTAACACAATAAAAATATTTTACTATAAAAAGCTTTTTAATCTTGTAATTTGAAAGCTCAAAATGATTTAGTAATATGTAACATTTGAAGTTTTTAGACTTCATATTTAATAATGTCATTTAAGTATAATATATTCAATAAAATGGTTAAAATAATTTAAATATGAATTAATATTAAACTTTTTATGTACATATTTCAAAAATTATTATTCAAATATTCTTTTATGCGTTACATAATACACAAAATACTATGGTTCAAAAATTTGAAAAAAAAAAATTTCCTCGAAAGCTGTTGCATTTCGTTATGATATTTACATTTATTTTACTTATATATCATAGAATCTTTTGTTTAATGGTAAATAACTTGGATTCTATTTGATTGCATGAATAAAAACAATTAAGTACTCAACCAAGAATAAATTTATATTTATACAATTATTTTTGAGCATTTTCAAGAGGAAACTTCAAAATTATTATTTATTAGCCACTTTCAATGACTTTTAGAAATTTATCACCATACAAAAATTTATGTGTGTGTGTTAAATTTATCTTATTTAAACAATAATTTTAATGTTTGTAAATAAGAATTTATGTATTTAATATTTAAATAAATTTTTAAGTGAAGTATGCATAGTTAAAATTATATTAAACAAAAAAATTTTTTTAGCATTAGTAACTTTTAATTTTGTAAAACTAAAATGATTATTTAATTTGATAAGACTATCTGTTTGACTGAAAAGATACTGAAGAATAAAAATAAAAATGTCTAACAACGATGAAAAAAAAAAAAAAAAAAAAAGAAAAGAAAAACTATTATTTGTTTCATTATATAAAAATATGAGGGTAATCTCTTTTTTTTTTTTAAATTTTTTCTGCATTTCATATATAAATTTTTACTTTGGCAAATATTTATTTTAAATTAAATTTTTTCCTGCCGTATTGGTAAATTTATGTTTCATTGTGCAGGATTAAATTATAGTAATATCCATCCATCTAAAAGTAATTATATTCTGGAATGGAATATGATTATCATTCATATTTATAATTCATATACGAGCAATATGTAATTATTCTCTACAATGTTTCCTGTTCGATAAACAATGAAACTGAAATTTTTGCGAAGTTGTTTTCCGATTAATATCGTCAAATTAATGAAAAGTTTAAAAAATAGCATATGTACTAGGGACATGGAAGAAAATTATAGGCGGGAAATAATTTGATTTTTATGGTAATGGAAATAAAATTATTCTAGTTTGCAGGAAGTAAAGGATAAAAATAAAGTAATAAAAAAGCATTAAAAATATGATATATTTATTTCAATAAAAATTTGTAAAAAAGCATATAATATAATTATATTTAATTTTTTTCAATCTTTATGTTTCAGATATTTGGCAATGTATTTTAAGCAACGTGTAAACTTTTAGGAATAAATATAATAATGAAATATTTTCTACTTTATTTGTTATTATTTTATATGTTTTATTGTTATTTTAAAGGAAATGCATGATAGTCTATTCATGATAAATGTCTCCAGTTTTTGTTGCATAAAAACAAATATTCAACAAATATACTTTGAAAGTTATAAATTCTTTCCTATTGAATACAAGTTCAAATTACTGTTAAAACATTTGTTTTTTAATGTTTCGTATAATTTTTATTAATGAAGTACACAGCAAAAGCAATACTCTGAAGGAAGCATGCAAAAAAATTAAATTTACTACATATATTAAAGGATGAGAGGTACACAAATGATTAGAATTTCAGCGAGATACACATGCTTGTGGCTCCATTTCAAAGCACTATTCAAAGTTTAGAGATTCCAACGATTTCAAGTTCGGTAATTTTGTTTTTCTTACTGTATTTTCAAAAGAAAAAAAATGATCAATTATGTCTCTTAGAAAACAATGATCATTTTTTGCTCATGTATCCAAATTTGACAGAGAAAGAATAGTGCTCTGCCGAGATCATGGATTTCAGGGAAATCGGATTCTTCGTCAATCACCTAATTACCATGCCGGCTTGCTCTCTGGATCTTTCGCCGATAGAAAACATGCGGCCCGTGATTGTTCATAATTGGCCTATATTATATTCTCACTTGACACATCAACTTTTTCAATGTGTGGAAGCTGCTTATTTTGCTGTGCCGCAATAACTCATCCAAAGCCTCTTTGAATCAATGCCGAGACGTTGGCAACGGTCATCTCTAATTAAGGTGAACTGTTGAAGAGAATAACACTTCACAGATGTATATAAATTTAGTCATTTGATGTTTGGTAAATATGTTATCTACAAAATAAATTTTTTAGTGATATCTCTTGCCTCTCTTGGTGTTGAAATTTAGGTGTTTGATGGCAACAGTGTTTTTTTCATATGTTTTTGCACGTATATTTTATAATAGAAAATATGCTTCTAGAATTATTAATCATTTTCATTGCATATCATAAATCATCATCATTATTTTAGTTCAATACACCACGACATCATTTATTACTGATGATTTGTATGAATTTTAACATAAACGACGATGCAAAGTTCTCAATAATATAATACACAAAAAAATATTCTGTATTCATTATTTTATCTCGTTAAAAAATGTAAATTACCTCACTGATATAAATCTTGCATGATAATATTATCACCGCGACTATGTTAGATTCCTTATCTGTTACATTACAAATGCTTTGAAAAGCATATTAAGTAAAGGTTATATTTTGTTGTGATTTACAAAATATAACCCTTGCTGATTTTGTTTACACATAAAAATTGTTGACATATAAATATTAAACTTAATTTCCCGCATTATTGGATGTAGTTTGATACAATTTATATAAACTTATCTTATCGTTTTAATGAACGTTAAAACGTTTTAATGAACGTATTAGCGTTTTAAATGAATTTTAAAAGAATTATGTTCCAAATTAACAAGAAGTATTTTTATAGTTCATTTTTATTTATTTGAATGAATTATATGATCATAAAAGGGAAATTTACATATTTAAAAGCATGATTAGAATGAAAGTTTTTATTTCTTACTATTTCTTCATAATATTCAAAAAAATATAAGTTACTTTATAGCGAAATAATTATTTCCTGGCCCAATTAATTCCAGACTCAATATTGCCAAAGAAGGATTAAATCTACGAGAAACTGCAATAAATAGGAAAAAACATTTACAATATGTATAAAAATATATTTTGCGATTAGTGATATATTGCTAACACAATATTTGTAAATAATTCATTCAATGCGCAGTGAAGTATGTAAATGTATGTGAAGTAATTTTAGCTAAATAATTTCAATTAATGAATGATATCAGTAATTAATTTAAACCATAATGAAAATTGAAAAGACGCCCATCCAAAAAAAAAAAAAAAAAAAACACAATTATACTATAAACGAAGTATTTTCTTCATTTAAATTAATTTTAAAAAGTAATATCGAGTATGGAACACATTTCAGTCATTTTATATTCAAATGGTTTAAAACTGAAATCAATAACATAATGAGTTTTCAAAATCATAAAAATTGATTTTTTATAAATATAATATACATTTTTTTGATTTTCTCTTCTTTTAAATGTCCTTCTTTGCATACGAATGCTGTCTAGGCCGGGATCTACTGTTTAATGTGTATAACGAACGACTAAATCATCCTAATTACAACATTGAACCGAAGGCATGAGTGCTAACCACCAACTCCACCTTTATTTATTATTTTTATGTGAGTGGTATCCGTTTTACTATCTTATTTTACTCTTTCTGGGATTCAATGTTATTAGATACACCAAATAAATCTTGCTATCGTTAGCTATTTAAGAAGTGTCTTTTTGACTCCATTAAAATATAGATGACATGGGGAATGAATAGTCAGCATTTTAACCTTTTAAGTCCACAATTCGTTGGTAAGACGTGTCTTCAGGCCTGGATATTTGTAGTAGTTGGAAATCCACATTATGCTATAGGTCCTGGTCGAATGAATCCTTCCGGGTAAGCTTTTTCTGCACTTCGTCAATTAACAGCAACTAACGTAGTCACACACGCGATTGTCTCATCACAACTTAATAATTCTTAGAATAAACGCAAAAATATATATTGCATTCTAAAATATTTATTCAGCTTCTTGATATCTCTTTTATTCATGAATTTGGTTTTTTTTGTTGTGTTTTTTTGGCTGG
This sequence comes from Latrodectus geometricus, assembly GCA_026290005.1. NCBI lineage: Eukaryota > Metazoa > Arthropoda > Arachnida > Araneae > Theridiidae > Latrodectus > Latrodectus geometricus. The sequence continues at coordinate 1,312,830 of JAPDSC010141119.1, forward strand.
TTAAAATAATTTTAAAAACAATATGGCTATTAAATGCGTATATATCAATTCATATTCAAAAGTTCATGGCTAAAAATATGCCAGTGTATTAGATTAGAGAAAAATATTTATGTTATTTATTATGTATATGTTTCATAATATCCAAATGACAGTTATATTTTGCTGTGTGAAAAAATTAAGTAACTTAAAATTTTTCAATAAACTGTATTTTTTAATCCAAACTAAATTTTTTCATGCTTTCTAGCTCAAAATAAGGGATTAAAATTTACATTCACCACCCTTTATTTTTTACTAAATTACCAATTATTTTATATTATCTACTATATAGTATTTTCTATAATAAGTTTTTAAATGTATTTATTGCTTCTAGATTTAGGGAAATTTTGTAAACATTTTTCTTAAATACAAACTAACTAAGGTTAGATGGTACTACGTTAAGATGAAAATATTTTTTCAAAATATGTAAATATTTCTTTAAATGTAAATAAAAGCAAAAATAACGGTTCAAACATTAACTCTATAACAACGAATTTTATGGGAACTTTATAAACATAATTTTAAATGAAAGTTTTAGAGAAAATTACTATTAACACACACATGTTAAATTACAAATTATAATTCAGCTGCAAATATCAGCAGTTCCAATGTTTTAAGAAATGAAAATTATAGAATAACATTCTACATACTATAAAAAAAATAGCTCGTATGAGTGGGAGAAGACTCATTGTGGCCTGGCAATATAAACCATCTCTTTTGAGTAAAACCATCTAAAGTTCGATACCAGCTACTTTTAGACAACAGAATAAGGTCGATATGATATTAGGTAGATTTTGGGTTTCCTTTCACACAATGACTATTATTCAGTTTCTGTGAAAAGTACTCCAGACCACGTAAAATATATGAATAATAAAATAAATAATATAAATATATATCATGTAGTTGTTCATATATCTTACATGATATTCTATTATTAAGTAGTTATTCCAGAATATATTATAATATTTATAGCATTTTTTGAGTAACAAAGAAAGTAGTTTCAAAATGCTAATATGAAAACGATGTTTTCACTCAATATAATGTCTATTTTTATGTGTCGAAACTAAGTAAAACAGTAGACCTAATAACAGGCAGTTTTTGAACAGTTAATGAATTTTTCTTTGTGTTTTAAAGTCATAATATTTTGTAAAACAAATAATATGCAACCATCTTTCAGAAATTTCAATGACCATTGAAATCTTTAACTTTTATGCAAGGGTTGTAACACATCTAAGGAAGTCCTGCAAGATAGTTCATTGGTTTTGAATGAAAAAATTGTGTAAGATTGACTTCGATGATGTCTTCAGACTACAATAAACATAAACAATGCGCACGCAGCTGGCTACCAGAAGTGCAATATTGTGAAAGAAACGGGCAATTCTTTGTAGTATTCCTCTGCAGCAATTATTTATGCAAAACTTAATCATTGTAGAACACGTCAAGAAGCACTGTAGTGCCTTTAGCCTGTATAAAGATAGAAAAAGTTACCGGTTTAAAGAAAAGAAAAATTGTTTTTTGGATAGTATTTCAAGCAAATGGTTGTCCGAGGAACAATACTTATTCTAGTAGAGATTGAATATTGTAGTAAACCATGTGACGCTGATCTTGGATGATGGAGGGACCAACGGGAGTCCATTATACTTGATGGTAGGTATATTGTGTAGCTTATAATAACTAACTATAATTTAAATGTTCAAGTATTTTGACCACAACTCCGTTGGAAGGTGAGTCCGCAAGTTCCCCTTGTCCATTGACTCAAAATCACAAGTGTTTCCAATTGCGATGGACATTTAAAATTGATTAGAACAACATTTTCCTTGCTGAAGAATTCTGTTTCTGCCTGTCACGAGGTGGTATTTGTGTCTGAAAACACCAGGGTGAGAGGCAGACGATTTTTTGCATTATGTATTGCCCTACTGCTCCTGTACTAGTATCATGCTTTAGTGTGTTATTGTATTCTGTTCCTGATTCTTGAAGCACACATTTACAGAACTCTTAATAGTTAATTTTAATCTCAGAGGAGATTCAGTCTTTGATCCTCTTAAATTTTCAGTGCTTACCAGTAGCCATATTTCAACAAGCCTATGTGTCCCAACATGTTTCACTCAACTTTCAAGATTTGTTTTATACCCACAAGTTTGAGTTGTGTTATTAGTCAGCTTGTTTTTCCGATCTATTACCTATGGAAAATATGTTTTCCGGTCTTGCGAAACAGGCTCGGGTTCACTCGTTGCTGCACAGTACAAATTTTGACAATATGTTGGTGCCACATGAACTGCGAGACCCAAAGGATACATTCAAAGCAGATTTGAATCAATACCAAGGTGTATAGAAGTGGTCATAAACAATAATATCAACTACAATAACAATTGATTTTGCCATTATATAGAATTTTTAAGAGGGTATAATTTCAATCACTTGATTTTCATATAACGCGTTACCTACCAAAGCAATTTTGATTTAAAATTTTAAGTGTTTATTGGCATTGCATTTTTAGTGACCATTAGTCTATTTTATCAAGATGAGTGGCTTTGAAAAAGTCTATAAATTTTTTTTTCATGTATTTGATAAGTCTGACGTTTTGTTTATCTGAAATTGATTTTGGAATTTTTTGGCTATTTTCCTGTAAAATTACCATTTCTTATCGTAAACCCCTTGACATACAAATTAAGTAGAACTCAAGGCGACTGAAAAATATCAATTATTTTTCTCTCAACTTAAAGGAGAGTAGATGTTAAGAAAGAGTGCATTCCAATATGGAATTTGATTTTTATAAATCAGACTGATGCATAAAATCCATCTCTCTTGATATACAATGACTAGTAATACTCGTCAAAGTGTCCAATTGCCGATGAAAGGAATGACGAGTCTAACTCGTCATTGTATGTCAACGGGTTAATTCTAAATGTTGTTTTAATAAATATAATTTTTTTTTCTTTCCGAAAACAGCTTTATTGCAGAATTTTTATAATTTTTATTTTGTAAAGTTGCACAAAATGAATATATTTCCAATTTCCTTAATTAATTTTAAGAAACATAATTTTAGATACAAATTTAATGGAAAACTGTATTCAAATTCACTACCTCTCGATAACAATGTCCTAATTAACCAATCAACCAGCCCAACAAGTGCCTAACATGAATGAAATATTCAGAAGTTATTTTTGGCTAGGAATATATTAAAACTTTTCAGTATAATCTACAAATTATTTTTGATAATTAAGGGTATAAAATGGCAATACAATATTTAAAATATCCATAGCAACAATATTGATTAATATATGAGAATATGAGAGCTTTTAAACAATGTTTAAATATTAAACTAAATCATTAGAATAAAAATTTCTTACGTTTTATTAAAAATATCGTGAAAAGAGTTTACTAATAAAAAATATCTATATTAAAAAAATCACTTATTAAAAAATCATAATATTTTTACTCACAATTTATTTATGAAATTATTTTTATAGATTTTTATTCAGTGTCACAATATATCTTAATTAGTTTACTGGGTAACCAATACATAACTGTAAATAATAGATAATTTTTATTTCGTTAAACTTCCAATTATTGTATATACGTAAAGCATTTTTGAGAAAAATTGCATATTTAAAGATTTTTTTTTTAAACATGTTACATTGTAATCCAAAATATGTGTGCCACAAAAAAATCTGAATTATTTTATTCGTTTCACAGCGTACAACAGACAACATTAATCATCTACTGTGTCTGAGAGTTAACACATAGTAAAAGACAAAGAAGATTTTAATACAAAAATTATTTTTTTAACATTTTTATCTTATTTAAGATTATAATATTTATTCTACTTTTTTCAGAATTTTTTTATTTCCTTGACGTTTTGAAGTGTTTTCTTTTTAGCTTGAATAATCATTTCATTTTCATTCCTTTTAAAAACTTGCACAGCATTGTTAATTTTTAATATATATTTTGATTTTTAACTAAATATATATTTTTATTGTATTATTCATTATTTTTATCATTCATCTCGACAAAGTTTTATTTTCTGATTTTTAATTAAATAATGCCACTTTTTATTACAATAAATTTGGTTGAAGTTATTAAAAAAAATAAATCGTTAACTTAATAATGTCAACCAAATTTATTTTTAAAAAGTGATAAGAACTTAAAACATTAATTATCTCAATTGTTGATGATTATAGAATTTAAACATAAATATTATGTTTTATATTACAGCCCAAGAAAAAATGCTCTGTTTTCTAAGATGCTTTTGGAAAATCATCATTTAAAGCTTTATGGCTGAATCTAAATCTTCTTAAATCTTTATGTCTTTAAATTATCTTTAAAGCTTTATGTTTTTGCTTACTCATTAATTTTAATAAATGTCTCGTGTGTTTTTCCGTTCCCTACCTTTTCATGTATAAATTTTACTATATTTCTAAATACAAGATTTAAATTTTATATAAATTCCATATAAATAGCATGAATATCTATCTGAATTCGTTTCAAAGTGAAAGAAAAATTACTTTCTTAAATAAAATTTATATTTTATATATGGCAGATGCAGTTAAAATGCTGTATGATCATCTTAGTAAAAAGTAAATAATTCTAAATGATAACTTTTCATTCGGTAAACAAATATTAGAATTTTGTCAATAATATAGAAAGTCCGTTTTTCCAAACATACTTAAAATACGAGCTTAAATTCCAATATTGTAAATCATTACAGTTCAGTATTATATTTTTATTCATTTGTTTTTGGAATTTAAAATCAGATCAATCATTTAAATCTTTTCCAAAGAATATTTTCTTTGAATTTCTAGGTTAAAAATTAAATTAAGTTATATTAGTTATATCCAAATTTTTCGTCAAATTTGTTCTCGCCTATGTATTTTGAAGTGAAAATTTTCTAGAGCTTGGTCATTTAAACAAAAAAACTAAATTTTGCTGAAATAAAAAGTATACACTCGAAATAAGTGAGTATATACAAATGCTTTCTGTGAGTAAATTAATTAAGTAACATAAAAATCTGCAGCAATCAAACAAACTTTCCTAAAAATATCTTCTGTTTTAATTATGTATTTCAATTATTCAAATTTCATTTTTCAATAGTTTTACGTTTATTAAATTAATTATTTAAGAAATCAGAAAATAATTTTGTATGTATATTTTAAAAAAATGTTTAGAGGTTATATGCATTTCTTTTTACCTTAATTTTAAAATATGAAAGAGCTATGTAAAGTAATGTGAGAATGTAAAGTAAAAGAGCTAAAAAAACTAAATTTAGTATAAAAAACTCAATAAAAGTGAAACTAAATTTAGACATTAAAAATAATCAGTTGTGAAGGATTCAATAATAAATGAAAAACTAAAATTCTGTTTACATTTTAATCATTATTCATTACATTAAAATATTAAACATATTTATTCTGATGAAAGGAAAAAAAGCTGTCATAGTGAAAGAGTAATGTCGTTATTAAAATGACATTAAAAATTGGAACAGCAATATAAAAAGCAAACCTTTTTTTTACTTATTTTTATCAACTTATCTAGTTTTGAGAAGAAACTTTTTCTTATTATTTCACTTTTGATGGTTTAATCTCATTAAACTGTTAAAAATGCGAAGTGTATTAATTTTTTTATAATAAAATATTTTATATCATTTAAAAATTATTTAAATTTGAAGATGTATATATTTCTGATTCGAAAAATTCTTATATTATTCCTACTTGGTATATATAGTATCGTTGTTTTAATTAACTGCATTGAATATATATAATTCATGTAATTCATCTAATTTTAGATTTTGGTAAAATTTACATTTTTTTGAGGATATTTAGGCCTTAAGATTATCACGCTTTTACTACACTCTCAGCTTTACCTATTACATTTTATTTTTATGATTAAATACTCTATCTGTGATTCCATACTCTAATTTCAGACATTTTTTAAGTTAACATTTCTCATCTATAGATGATTTTTTTAAAGCTAAATAACTGTCTAAATGTTTTTTAATTACGCTTTATTTTTCTTGATTTCTTTGATTATTTTAGCTAGATATTTCAATATTTATTTATATTCTTTCACATTTATAAATAATCATGTTTGCATAGAGATTTCTTCTTTAATAATAATAAACATTTTATAAGGCATATAAAATTAGTAAAAAAAAATTTATAAGTTTTATTTTTAATTTTGCATTTTAGATTGCTAGCTTTGTTTTTCACGTTTTAAATCAAATAAGATGTTTGCAATACTTTTATTTTAAAATACAATAATTTAATTAATAGTTTCATTATTAAATATATATATATTCGATGTGTATTTAACTGTTTTAAAATAATATTTTATTCAATTACTTTTATTTATCTACTAGTAAATTAATAAGTAAAAATAGAAAAACAAACTTGTAAGAATGAAATCAGCTGTTTACTATTTTTTGTTTTTTCACTGACAAAAGTATGACAAAGTAAAATATCTCATTCCAAATGCCCAGTGTAAAATGTTTATTATGACAATTATTATTGCATGTTAAGTAAAAATTACTCTTTTACAGTTAAGTCATTATTCCATCACTAGAAAATAGTCTCTATATATTTATAATCTCTTTGGAAATTAATTTTGTAAAATTGGATTCAAAACTATAGTTTATAATAAAACTAAGTCTTTTTACAGTCGCAAATCTCTTCCAGAAAACTATTTTCTATTTAAATTCTTAGTTCAAACAAATATTCTTATTCATAAAGTTTTCCTTTAAACAAAAAGAATCTATTTGTTCAAACATAAAGAACAGAAGAGACAATGTGAAGCTAAGATATAATGTGTAAAACTAATTTATTTTCATCTATAACTATTTAAATTAAGTGCTTTGTTTATTAATATTTAATTTCCTTAGAAAATTTAAAAACCCATCATTAGTTTTTGAGCATTGAACATACATGCATAAAATATTTCATTGAAATTGAATCCAATATAGAAATGTTTTAATATGCACTTCAAAATGAACAATTTGAAATACCAAATAAATGTTTTTAGCAATAAGATCAATTTTTTTTTAATTTTTTCTCTTGTATTAATATGACCTGAATTAAAAGGAACGTAATTTTTTAATCTGAGAAATGCGATGGATTATTTTAATCATGTTTTAATAAAAAAATATTTTTCAATAATATTTTGATTTGCCACACAATAAACATGCCAATTATAATTTATTTCCTATATCTGGCTTTTATATGAATAAAAGTAAAAGATAGGAAATAATTTTTCAATTATAGAAATGCGATGTGTTGTTTTAATCATTGTTTGATCAAAAATATTGTTAAAATAGTGTTTTGATTTGCTAAGAACTAGATGTGCAAAGTGTTTTAAATTATTTCCTATTTTTGAATTTTATATGAAAGAAGAAAATATAGGAAATAACCCTATATACAATTTATCTTTCTGCTGGTTCACTTACCTGTCGATATTGGCTATTCGGTGTTTTCAGAGTTTATAATATAGGCTCTACCAATGGAAACAATTTTCTGGAAGTCAGTTTACTAAGATTGTATTAAAATGTCTTTCAACGGAACTTTGAAGGACTACTTGTTGAAGTTTGTTAGAATTGCGTGTAATTAGCAAGCATACTGAGAATAAAGGGAAATACTTGTCAGACGAATGCTGTTTCGGAAATAAGTTCGTACATTTTCAGAGCCATTAGTTTTTATATCAACAACAGAATTTACAAAATAAACTCTGATCTGAGAGGAATAAAAACTGATGCATTTCTAAAATCACAAAAAATACAAGAGAAAATCTTTCTCTTTTAGTTTTATCAATGTATTTTTCGTTTATAGTTTAAATGTTTTTGTTAATTAGAATTTCGTAATAGAGCTAGAAATTATAAAATCCGGAATTTTTTTATTTATTCTGATTATTAAAAATATATCCTTTATATACATACATATATAAACTATTTTTATCAGTAATAAAGCTCGTTGCTGTATAAAATTAAAGTTTTTGGACAAGTTGTGTCGCAAACAATTAAGATATTTATTGTGACGGGGAAAAATAATTTTGTATTAGAGGCAATTTTAAAATCAATTGCGTAAACCAATTAATGTTTTTGTTTGACTTATATTTATAGCAATATTTGTATAGTTAGAAGTGCTTACTCTATTTCCTTAAAATCCACACCTCTATTATATGTTCTGTAGCTTGGATTTATTTTATAGCTTGATTCAAAACATTTCAAAAGCATAATTTAACTTTAATATTTTGCAATAACTAAATGCTTTCTTAGTGTGGATTTTTAATTACATAATTATTTTGATTTTAGTTGAGTGAAGAAATAATTTTCTTTTAATACTTACTATAAATATAATAAGTAGTCTATATTTAGCCATACACATAGTTGTATTATTTCATAAAACTTATGTTTTCATTCAGAGCTATTACAAATACAAGTTATTAATATGTATAATAATTCTACTAATTTTCTTCAACAAATATAACATATATACACACAATAATTTAAAAAAGCTAATAACTTTTAATTTTAAGTAATTACGCTTTTATTCTATCACAAATGAAGATTGTGAAAGAATATTCTTTTTATAGAACTAATAACTGGATAATAAAAGGTTGAAAAATATTTTATCAATATTTCGAAGAACAGTTAGATAAAATTGCTTACAGAGTATGTATTAAAGTAACATTTGTTGCAGATATCAATTTTAGTAACATACAAAGTAAATTCAAAAGAATACTCTAAAGATTTTATCATTGTTCAGTCTACTTCATTTATTTCCTTACATGGGACATCAGAAAGAAAATTACTTTTACTTTTTTGAAAGCACTTCATGTTCTCACTATCGCCTGAATTTCTCAGGATTAACAGAGTTTTGCTCATATTTTAGGATGATTGATCTCAGTATAATTGAAATTAGTTTCAGTATATTTTTGCAAAAATTTCTATTAGTTTGGCAGATTTGTTGGCCTATCCTTTTTTCAAAATCCATACAAAAAAAAACACATATTTATTAACAACTTTGAAACATATGTATAGTTTTGACACCCATTCGAAGATAAGAGCTCAAACTCGTTGAGGGATTTTCTCAATATCCATCATTTGAGAATATTCTGAGCCAAAATCATGCATCACAAGATTAGAAACTCAAAGTATCCCTAAGCATGCATCTCGACAAATATATATGCTTAGGGCAACATCCATTCTCCTTTTCTAAAAGTGGTGTGAATAGAACCCGGGCCTTCCATTCCGAAAACCGTACACCTACCACTAATCTACGGAGACACTGACATATAGAGAATTAAAAAATACAAAAATAATTCTGAGATAACAATATTCTATCTCCTGAGTCGGCCACACACACACACACGCACACGCACACGCACACGCACACGCACACACACACACACACACACACACACACACACACACACATTGAAAAAAAACCCCAAATATTATGGAATATTTGAGATATTTTAAAGCCTTGCAAAAGAAAATATTTATCGTTGGTTAAAAAAAATAATTGGTAGTCAATGTACATTTATGAGGATTATATTTTTTCATTTTTTGTTAAGCCCTTGCTAATGAAAAACTATTACACTTACTTTTTTAATCTAATACTATTAATATTTAATTCAATTTCAAATATTCAACATAATCATTTTTTGAGAAGTACCAACTGAAAATGTCAAGAAAATGTCAGGAATTTGGATAAGAAAAAAGTCGAGTAGTACTTATTTGTAAAAGTAATTTGATCGAAAATTTTCTGCTATTTTTTTTCTTTTTAGTTTTATGATTAATTTTGAGATTTTATTGTTTTTTTACTGATATTTTTAAACTGAAAGCTCGTAAAGATAATTATTTATTGTGAAAACTAAGAATTGTGTTCTTTAATTAAAATGAATGATTAAGTTTTTCTTAAATTCCTTCAAACAATATCTTTGACGAATTTGATAAATTTTTGTAAAGTATTCTGTTTTGAAAAATGTATTATTAGTGCAATATTTGCCTTATTTGATTATAATTTCTGAATAAAATAGATAAGCTTGAAAGAATTAATTTTAAATATATTTTTATTAATGCGTTTTATAAATAATAATATATTTAGATTAAATTATTTAGAATTAATTGCCATTAGAAATATATTTTATCCTGAATAAGGTGCTTATTACTCATATCTAAGAAATGTATACTTTAAGTTTCATATGAAGAAATTATGCTAGATTATTTATAATGCTGTGCTTTTAGGATTTACCTATTTCAGAACTACAAGGGGGAAGAATAATTAAATCTTCACAATGAAGCAGTGGTAGTGGGACCCCGAAAGAATGAGTATCATCCTAATTTAAAAATAGGGATCTAGCAGAAGACTCCTAAACTTGCTCTGTTATTCCTAGATACATTATTTAACTCAGAGAACATTGAGACCACATTAGTGAACACGACGCATTTTCGTTTGGGTTGGAATATGAATTTAGTGCTTTCCGATAATGGCGGTGTAACAAACTAACCCTTATGACTAAGTAAGGTATATAGTTACTTTAAGTTAACATTGGAAAAGAAATAATCGGCTTTGCATTGTTTTAAGACCGTTAAATTAAAATATATATAAAAAATCTTGTACTTCATATTGATGCTATGATACATTCTATACATTCACATTTTCAATTTTTTTCAGATTATTAAGACTTATATATGCATCTATTAATACTAAGTTATGAGGAGCAGAAAATATATTTACTTCTGATTAGTTGAGATAGATTATGTGTTCATCTCTGTTCTAAACATTTTTTATATATTTACCTTAAAAAAATTCATTTTAAATCAACACTTCAGAATTTTATTATAATATATACAGAGTGAAAGCAGCATCTCTTTTCATTATCCAATATTTAATTTTATCAAATTTATTGAACAATTAATATTAAAACACAAGATAATAATAACATATCAAAATTCAATTAATTTAATAAATGAACATTAAGTGAAAATCGATGTGTAGGAATCTATGTTTGGTAACAGGATTACTTAATTAAGAAAATAGAAGTAAATTTTGTATCAGATAGTATTCAATTTTTCTCAATTATTCACATTATTTTTAAGCAATTATTCAACAAATCCTTAGTAAGCAGTTGTTATATTTCCTCACATTTTTATTATTTTTTATTTAAATTTTATCTTTAATAAATTTAAGTTAACTTTTATTTACGATCAGATATTTTGCCAAGAAAGAAATATTTCATACAGAGAGAGAAAAATGAAGAGAAAAACTTTTGTTTGCGATAAAAATACTGAAAGAACAGTATTTTTTACTCTCTAAATTAGTTCAACAGTATCCACTTTCAAGCACTATATAACCTGAAAAAGTATCAGCTGCGCTGGAGAAGCCTGTTACAATAAGCAGTTACGGATGGCCTACTCTGCTTTCACGTTGATGACTTGATCCCTTGCCAAAAGAACATTCATAAAATTCACCAAACACAGGATACACGCGCGCTCTACTTTTTATTAAGTTGCTTCTTCTTCTCTACAAAGAGTGAAATAAAAAATGCAACATAAAAATCAATACCTTTTAGTGTCTTCATGTAAAAAAAAATTAAAGGAATGAATTTGATTCATTAAGTAATCTCGTTATCCGGCATATGAGCAGTACTTCGGTTTACGTTGCATTTAATGACATTAAATAAACACATTTATTAAGAATGAAATTTCGTACTCAAGTTCATTTTATTTGTGTTGAACTATTAATTAACGAATTTTCTGATAAAAGGATTAAATTACTTTGATAAATTTCAATTAAAAAATAAAGTAATGAATATTTATCTTAAATTTACAAATTTTATTTAAACACATATTTATTAAAATGTATGTATTTTTAATATGTTAATTTAATATTCATAAATTATAAACTATGTCATTAATTTTTGATAAATTGAAAATAACTAAATATATTATATATAAAAAATTAAGGAACCTAAATGTGCGCATAGTACTGACTTTTCTTTATATTTGTTTATAATTTTTGTATATATTAAAATCATCATTGTCGGTGTCATGAATTTGGTAGGTTCAAATGAAAATTTCTAAAACCAAGATAATATGAAAAAACGTGAGAAGCATTAACGGCTCTATATAAAAAAAATATATTTCACAAATTTATATAAGGATACTTAAAGTCTTATTATTTTGTAAATTCTAATTAGCATGTGAATTTATTGATCCTAATATTTAAACTGTTTACATTTTAAAATAATCCACTAAGTCTCATTTTCTTTATTTTATATTTTTTTACTTCAGAAAATTTGATATTAAATATATGTCTTTAATATGATTTTGAAAGTTTATGTAGTTATGTAAATTTCTTCATTCAGTGCTTCAATTTAAATTCTTTAATAATTTTTTTGACATATCCTTATTCTTTCACATTTTCCAATTGAGTTTGTTATTATAAAAATGCTTTGATGCTTCCCAAACAAAAATGTATGTTTTGTGAGAACGAATCTTACATCATTTTTGTTTTGCACATTAGTAAGTTTCAATGTATAATGGAATTTTTCCATTGAGAAATCAAATCTTTATCATTCTATATCAAAAGAGAAATTTGCAAATGTTAGATAGGCAAAAAATTTAAATATTTCTTAGAAATACTCCAGTTCGAGAAAGATTAAATTTCCAGAACAACTGATAAAAATAATAGAATATCATTCATATCAAAAATGTATTCAAATTGCGTAAGCTTTATTTAAAACTCCTTTTTTCAATGGAATTTATAATATAATTAGTTTGAAATATTTCTTGGGATTTGGGGAAAATTTATCATAAACAGAGTAAATATTTTAAATAACCATACTCTTTATTTTAATTATTATTAAAAAACTTGAAACATAAATTTTAAAAAAATAATTATTAAAATACATATTTTAAAAAATAAATGCTCTATAATAAAGATTATTTATTTTTAATATTTATTAGTTTTTAATTAGCATGAATATATGTAAATTTTTTATTCTTACTAAATCTATAAGTATTGCATAATTTTAATAAATAGTAATTAATATTTTAAAATTTTTATTTGCCAAACTATTCAGTTTCACATACCAAATTTTATTTAATCCAACTGTATTTTAAAAGAAGTATTATTTGTTTTGATTAGAACTAATTTTAAATATCCTGAATCAAAAATGTACTTAATAAGAAAAGATTTTGTTAGTGAAATGGTGACAGTATATGATTTCTGGTTTTTTACTAATGTTTTTTCAAAATTAATTAACTTTCATTGTACACTTTTTGTTTTTAGTTATCTCAATGTATGTTGCAAAGACGGCATTTCTTTTAATGTAATGCATATACATAATGATCAGACTTTGATTTCTTAAAAAAAAATGAATATTTATCTGGCCGCATATTTCTAAACCAAAACAAATTATTAAATTCAATTTCAATACCCTTTCCTCAAGCCACTTATAAATGCAATTTTAAGTAAATATGTATTGAAACTGATTTCTGTTAAATATAAAAGGCTACTGAATTTTTAGCAATTCATTTTCATGCATAGGAAATGCATATATAAAGAAATTTAAAAAAAATAGTGATAGGGATAAAAATTTATATTCACAATAAATAGAAGAAATGTAAGCAAAATAAAATTGTATTTAGTCAATACTAGAAAGAAAAAAACACAAAACTAATATTATTTATTCTTAAACTGAAAAATATTATTAATAAATATGAATTAAAAATTGAACTCTAGTATTTGATACTCAGTGTCAACTCATTGAAGTAACGAAAGGTTTTGATATAAAATTCTGTAGAAACTTAAAAAATATTTTAATTATATAATAATAGAAATATATTTGTTTTATATAATAATATATAATTAAGAAATTGTAAATCAAAAGTTTAAGTATTTTTTAATGCATAGATGTCGTAAAAGCTACATCTATGCCTTAAAAATGTCTCGACATGTTTGAAAATTTGATGCTAACCTAGATTCCTGTTTCCACATTACCCATCCCGACGATCGAAACTTGTATATGAACTTACGGAAATATATATATATATATATATATATATATATATATATCCTATCAATTTTTTTTCTATCCAATTTAAATTAATTAAAACAGCAGACCTTTAGATATAATGTATTGTGATACAAAATTATTAGTTGAGAAAATGGTGATAAAATGTTTATTGTACTTGTGGTTGACATATTTTAGCTTTATGAACGAATTATATTTGAAGATGTCTATGAGGAAATAGCTGCTATTCTGAAACGTTTCTATTGATGGAATAAATATGTTAGACAATTTATCCTCTTTGAACATTAATTAGAATTTGGTGTGAAAGAGTCCTGGATTGTATCTCATATTTGCAAGCATTGCTCCCCAGAACAATGATCGAATGTGGCTGATTTTTCTAGAAGAACAGTGCCCTATTGCTATATGTTCATTGCTATCCAAATCATTTGTTTTAAATCCATGTATAATTACCACGGGTAACTTAAATATAGTTAACATTAGTTAAATATTGAACTTGTAACTGTTGAATGTACATCTGTCGATATTGATATATTGTGATTTCATGTTTCATCAATTTTTGGCATTTAAATAATCTGTCTTATAAGAAGTGTCCTTCTGAACGGTAATGCACGACTTCAATGACAAACAGCTACCTTTAAATTTATTGCAATTAACAAAGTAATGCAAGTTTTTACCCATTCGGCATAAAAAAAATCTATATATAAATAGTCTTACTATAGATTCACAACTGCATTCTTTATTAATTCCTTCAATTTAAAAGTAAACTATATGGGAATGTTTTGATGTCATATAAAATGTATAAAATACATTTTAACTAAATTGAGTTATTAATTAAATTAATTTCCATTAACTCAGCTGTAAAATAAATTTTTTCAAAAAATGGAAGCATCATCTTATTTTAATAAAGAAATTATATAACTTGGACATGACCTTCATACTATAAGCACTTTTAAATGATAATTTGTAATTAAAAATACAAAAACTTATGAAACATAATCAAAATTGTCATAAACGATCCAAAATTATAAATTAGCATTGTTTTGTATACATTCAATAACAAAACGTTATTATGTTCACATTTTTATATTTTCTACACACGGATCAAAATAAATTTCTATTAGGTTATTATTTTGATATTGGTTTTAAAATGTTTGTAGATCAAAATAAAATCTGATGTTAAACCTGAGCATATAACTTATGTATAATAAATAAATAAAATTTTGTTATTACTCAATTTTGATTGACATATTATTTTTATACCCTTTAAGTAATGCAATCAACTTTAATATAATCAGTTATAATTTTTTTAACAAGAAATTTCGATCTTTCTCTGTCTATTGCAAAAACGTACATTATATCTAAAAACTGATTAATTATTTTACTTAAATAACAATTCAAGTTTCATTGTAACAAGAATATACTTCCTTTATAAGATAAATTGACCTTATGATAAATCTGTATGTTCTACCGAATCCTGTTGTAATGTGTTTGTCATATGAAATCCATTTCAAAGCAGAGAGAGAGGAGCATTAATGATTCATCCAGAAAATATGCAAACGGGGAAACAAACTTGAAGGAGGCATCTTAGAATTTCATGAGATATTAAACTGATTCCTTCTCCCTGACGACGGCTAATGTCATGACTCGCGTTTTAAACATGACAGCATATGTTTCACGCCTTCAGAAGATTTCAACACTTGATTTCAAAATCATTGGGAAGGAAAGGCATAATCGCAATCATTTCTTTTCTAATGAGATTATTTAAGGGTTTTAGTGAAATGAGGTTCTTTTAAAAAAGAAAAGATAATATCCTTTCTTTTCTAGTCTGATTATATATATATTACATGGAACTCAATCAGATTATATAATATACGTGTGTGTGTGTGATCATAGATAAGATTATGTGAACTAGGATTTTCAAATAAAGCTGCAAATGATTATTTTGAACTTTGGATAAATTTGTTTAGCATTCAATTTAATTTTCGAAATATACAACTTAACTTTAATTCAATTATGAGAAATATATTAGTGTGCATAATCTTATTCTAGAGGAAATTTTATAATCTAAAAAGAAAATTCATACAAATGCCCGAATGTTTATTTTCTATATAGTAATTCAAAATGTATAAATAATAATGCTCTATTATATAAAAAAACATTCAAATATTAATTCATTGAAAATTTTAAAGCTCTGTAGTTAAAATTAACATACAACAAAAATAAAATTAAAATTTTGTGTAAATTATAATTCTGTTTTTCTTTTAAGACCATGGTGCTTTCTTTTTCGAAGAATAAAATCTTACTAACTAAAATCAAACTTGTTCATTTTTAATTACTAGAACACAATTTGAAGACATTTTAGAAGTTTATCAGCTATTTTTGAAGGAATTTGTCACGTGTTTTTTTAATTTTAGAAAAAGAAAAATTCAAGAAATTAAAAAGTAAAAGTAGATTGTCAGGTTGACGAATTTCTAAAGTTAATGGATACATAAGAACTGAATCTATATATGCTTTCTTAAGAAACAAACGTAATATTGCTTTTATTTTATTTTTAGGAGACGGTGTTTTTTCACTTCGACAAAAATATAATTTTGGTTGTATATAAATAATCTTTTATACATCGTCTAGTTTCTTATACTTTAAAAATTGTTTTATACTAAATCCCAAGTAAAAAAAGTATTAAAACTATTATTCATACAAACAATCTTATATATTTGATAAGCAAAATTATTCAATGCTATAAAATATTACAGCACGCCAGTTTCAATGCAAATATTAATGTAAATATTCTAATATTCTATTGTGAAAATTTAATAATTTTTTTACAAAATATTAATAATGTAATAGAATTTCATCTTTTCGATAAAGTAATCTTCAGAATGATTATATATATATTCTAATTTTATTTTTTTAACTATAAATAGAATAGAAAACAACCAAATGTGACTTTTAAGTAGGTTTGGTGAAACAGTAAGCTTAGTAATAAATAATATTTACCAGGGATTATGATATACGTTTTATAATTTATCAATGAGTTTTTTAGTTTCTTATTCTGATAATGAATATATTATAACTATTGAGTAACACATTTTTCAACTGTGTCTTATACAAAAAAGTAACACTTAAAATATATAAAATATATTATTTCTATAATATAGTTTTCTACATATATATCTTATAAATTTACATATTTAAATACAGGTTTATTTGATTATTTTCTGAGATTGAAACAAGGGCTTATGGCCATTTAATAAACATAATGGATAATAAGTTTAATTAAAGTTTTCCCAAAGATGTTCTTTGTGATTATAGTAAAATATATAATCTCAAAGAACAATATGAGATACATTCCAAAGTATTTTAATGTTCAAAATATTAAAACACTTTGGAATCTATTTTTAGTAATAATTCTCATAAACCTGTTAAACATATGCATCGCAAAAATATTTCATATATATTACAAAATTTCACCAAAGATTTTGTAACATTTCTGTCAAACTTTTAAGATGAGTATCACACAGATATTATGAAATTTTAAAATCAAAATATCAAACATTTCAATATTTGTATTGGTATTTTCCGTTCTTCACAGATATGTTCTGATCATGATTTTAAAATAATTGTGTTTTGTCGAAACTAGATAATTTTGCAATATTAGCGAACAGAATAAATAACTTCAATGCTACGTGATTTATTCTTATTTAAATTTAATGCTTCTGATAAATTTAAAAATTTATTAAATTTTATTCTCTGATTTTTTTTAAAAAGCTTCTAAAATGGTTGTTATTATGCTTATCAAAAAATTAAAATAATTAATTTTAATACCCTGTAGAAATAAAAAAATATTTATAAAATTTAGATTCAAAACAAATATTAAATTGCTAAATGAGGGAAAATTTCTTTGAAAACTAAAATCAGTTAAAATTAATTTCATTATCAACATAAATTTGAAGTTTCAAGCAAGTTTCTATTTAACATTAATTCCTGTTCTTGTTGAAAGTCTCCCTCAGTTTTGTTGTTTTAACCAGTTTGCTTTATTTTTCATAATTAAGTAAAGCGAACCTGAGGGTGTCTCTTTGAATGGGTAATTTTTGAAAAATTGTAACTTATTACATTCTTTTTTTTTTTAAGCAACATGTTGAAATCTTGTTCTACATTTTAACAATGAACATCTGATTTCAATTGTAAGTGGATATGATTTCATGATTTCAATAACGTATACCATTTTATTGAATTTAATTATGTACATTATTTTGCTTAAATTAATATAATAAAATTGGAAAAAGTATTATAAAATAATCTAGTTTATCGGGAAGCCAAAAATAAAAATTTGGAAAACACTTTAAAAGCTTCCTTCTACAAACAAAATACAATTTAAAAATAGTAACATTTGTTCTATTATTTATTTTTCTCATGATGTCTTATCGAAACCCTATTTTTACAAGTACACATTCCATATACTGTTAATATATTATATAAAATTAATTACTTGTAATTGTAATTTCTAACTTGTGTGTAATTTATAAATCAATACTGTTAATTTTTTGATTGATATATTTTTTTTTATTTTCCTACATTGATTGATATTTAATTACAAAATTTCTTTACACTATTTTTGAATTTTCAATAAAATTTATATTTGATGGATATTTTATATTTTACAATTAATAATAATATCTCACGCTATATTTTAAGAAATCTGGCGTTATTATTAAATTCCTTTTTTTTTACTACCTCAGAATGCTCTGAAGAAAATCATTTAATTAAGTACTATTTTATTTTTATTGATTTCAAAATATTTATTATTTTAGGAATGTCTGATGTTGATGATTATCTCATTCATTCAAATTCTTACTCAACATTTAGAACATTTCACATTCAACATTTAGAAGTATGTAACGATGATTATAATGAAAGTGTTCTTTATTCATTGTTACCGAATACCAAATGCTTGGAAATCATTAAAAATAAAACAAAAGTTTATCTAACAATTATAAAGCAACATTTCTTCCATATAAAAAATTTTCTCTCTGCATTAATTTAACACTAATACTCTCCATAAATGATATCCAAAGAAATGTTGAATGCAATAGAAACATAAAGAAAGATATTTAACAGACATTAAATGTCATACATGAGTCACAGAATCAACAGACTTTAAATTATTTTTAGATTTTCTGTGTATCATAAAAATAAAATACAGCTGTTTCTCCATACAACGTTACATTTATATTAGTTATTTGTGTTAGTTATTTGAAACGGTTGTTATAATATTGCAAAACGCTGCATTTCAAAAAAGATGCACTGATTGACCAGAAGGTATCTTGCAGACATACTACTACGCTAAGAAGGACTAGAAATATCTCCAGCAAAATTTATTTGCTATATAATACGTTCCAAAAGATCAAATGATTGTAATTACAGCTGCTTATAAATGTGGATGATGACTATATCAGCTACTACAACAGTTACCATTAATATCAATAATTGTATTTTCCTCAGTATCATATTTATTTACTGTATTAGTTTACTGTATTATTTAACAGTATTATTACATTGCTCTTATTATTATTATTTTATTTCTTTTATTAATTGTAAACAATTTATACTTTTAAATTCTAAATTTTTTTTAAATTTCGCAAACGGTTTCACATATTTATGCACTTGCATCAGTTTGAGTCCAAGACAGAAACTCGTAATTTAAATAAATTTAAAATGAATTCCTTATGAACTGTTTTGATAATTTATGTAGTTTTCATCAATGAAAAATTTATTATTTCGCCTCTTAAAATTAAAGTCCAGATTCATCACATTCAATTATTTATAACTCTCTGTGTCTACGGAAGCACTTTTAAACTGTTTTGGATCCTAATAGAAAATGGTATCTTTTTTATCTCTATTTTTTCTTTAAAATTGATATTCATTTTCTTTCTTATATGATCAAATAAAATTAGTTTATAAATTAATAACTGTTTAAATTAACTTTATCATTGAATATTTCAGGAAAATTTCACCAAATGTATAGTTGATGCATTAGTATTCATAAACTATCAACTATGCATAACAATAACTGATATAAATAAAAATTTAAGCAGATAAAAACAGATATATTTGTTAATATCTATTTATATTGTTTTATAAGATTTAATAATGACTAGGATCTATTTTAAAATTAAAATTTTCAGAGAAACTTCCACAAAAGTATACTGACGCATTAGTATCAAAAAAAAAAAAAAAAAAAAAAAAAAAACATCACCTATGATTTTTGTTATTTAATTTTAACTTAAGGATTTTTACATGCATGCAAATGAAGTAAGATGTGCCGGTTTTTAAATTGTATAAGAATTCCTCGGTTTGTATTTACATATTTTTAAAATAATTTCTATATTAAATTGTCTTTAATCCATCCAAATAACGTATTTTACATCATTAGAAAGCTGAATGTCTGAATTGCATTTCCTCAAAAAACATTTTAAAATTTCGATAAGTTTGAAAGATTTACTCTCATTCCATTCCTTTGGTACTTCATTTATTATGAGTATATTAATAATTACCATGATTTGTCTCCTCAAGGTCCAATTGGGCCGGCATGTTAACTATTAATATGTTTATATCAACTGAAGTTGAAGATTTTGTGTTTATATATATATATATATATATATATATATATATATATATATATATAT
>JAPDSC010141120.1:0-15251 GCA_026290005.1 Latrodectus geometricus
AACACTTGCTGGAAGATTGTTGTTTTCAGAGGCATTTTTATATTTTCCGGAGTACGGTTTGCATATAAACTAAGTCTCTTCCTAGATTTGAGAAGTATAATGAAATGAAACAGCTGTTTCAAGAATATAAATGCGCCTTACGTTAGGCATCACATTTACATTTTAGATAAATAGCTGATTTTTCTGCGTTTCATCACAGTTTTAGAGAAAAGTATTTATTTAATCTACAATACTAATCAGCTTTATTATTTACAAATGATAACAAGACAATAGAATAAATAAGGTATACTCAATTTTTAGAATTAAAAGAAAATACTTTGTATGGCAAAAGTATTCATACATTTAATGTATGTTAATAAATTCAAAAAATGGCCCATATTCTGAACAAAATACCTCTGATTAACTGATACATATTTTTTATGTTTGATTTATTATTAATTGATTTAAGCGTATTAAAATAAGATAGTCATCAATTTATTCACGTGATAAAATATTAATTTGGGGAAAAAAATCCATTGGTTTTATTTTAAATTCAAGGCTTTATTTACATGTTTTTCATTAGCTTCGTACAAATGATTTCAAATTATTTTGAGGCTGATCTTTAGCTTCTGTCATGCCAAACATGCTGGTCACCTTCCGACTTATTGTTGATTTCATCAATTTTTCTACAGTAGGCCTACCTGTGCAAGATGCATATTTAACATCAAATACACCTGAATGTAATCCAAAATTACACGTAATTCATTGTTGCAATACCGAGACCGCAAGCAACATTCACGATTTTCAACTGCTGACCTGTATTTCACTTTCACCGAAGAAAAACTGTGAATAGACTACATTTTTCTCTTGCTTGACTTCTATTTTTGACACCCTGTAGTTTAAAACAGAATGGGTCATATAAAAAAAAAGAAAAATATTTTTAAATGCGAAATGTGATCTTTCAAATGAACATAAATCTGAAATTATATGATCGATACAGAAAGAGATATCGAAGCACTACAATCATGCACAGAAACAAAATAATGGATTTCTTTTTCTGTAACCAAATGTATAGTTCCATTTGTTATAATTTATGCAAAAGAAAATATCTCTAGTTTTTATTTAAATATAAAATGGTAATATATGGTTGGAAAATTCCGATGATGTTAAAATACACTATTTTATTTTCAAGTATTAAGCTACGATGGATCAAATTTCAAACTAACTATGACCCTATGGAAGAATAGAATTCCTGCTAATCAATAGATAGAGATATATAGCTATTCATAATGTTGAATAAGTTTCTATATCATTAATAAATAGACCACTTTCTATCCGTTTTACTTAATGTGATTTGCACATGTGTCCAAAATAAAATTAATGGACTCATATCTATTTATTTATATGATCTTTCATATTATTAAAATATAATAAGTGTTTGATATTATGTGAATAAGCATTTAATTTATACTGAAATTCACAAAATAATAAACTTTACCTAAAACTAAGTTAGCATACTAAACTAATGTTTTCTCCTGTGTTATACTTATATTTTTATTATAGTATGTATTAATATGTAGTTGCTAAGAATAATAAATTTGATTATTAACAAAAAAATCTTTTGGCATATTTTAATGTTTTTTTTTACTAAACCGATTTTTAATTTCATGAATTCATTGATGGATAATGCATACAATTTATTTAATTTTAAATGCGCATACAGAGTGACGTAAAATCACCTTATACGTTTTAAAATTAATAGTGCGCGTTAGCTTATAGAAGTTAATGAAATTGAAATGGTGTGTGCGCAACATTATTTCATAACATTCTCCGCAGCTGATGTTAGTCGTAATGAAGTATTGGAATATGTAAAACCTAGTTACTTGTGTTCGTATTTCTATAGAAATGTGGTTTATGTATGGATATTAGATGACATGATTACATACGCAATATTGTTTTGAGTTTAGTGGGAAAATCTTTAGAAATCGGTAGCAAGTGTTAGACATTGAGCATGAAGTTCCATGAACAGCTGCATGATTCCCACCATACAACCTAGAAACAGTGAAAAAAGATTTTGGACGTAGTCCTTCTCATTCAAAATGCAAGGAAAATGATACTTTAGGTATCAATAGAAAATTTTAAATCAATTCATAAAAGAAATATAGTTTCACAAATACCAGTTAGAAATTGTACTACAAACTTACAAGGATGTAAGACTTATTTTCACTATCATTATATGTGGTTTCTTACAGGAAATCTCAAATGTTCTGAGTAATTTGTTGTTGGTCGATGGAGCATATTTTCATGTTTTTGACTGGACAAATAACATATCCGTGATACTGGTCATGCAGAATTGCAGGAAAAGCTTATGCATTCTCCTAAATTATGATATGGAATTGGAATTTTTTGTTTATGTTTATATGAGATAATAATAAATAAGCACAGTCCATCCATTCAAAAGATTGTACAAACTATGTTGGAAGCTTGTTTTATAAAAGCCACGATTGAAGGATTGACCTTAAACATCTATATTTCCAACGGGATGGTTCAATAGTCACATCACATGGGGCAATTGTTCAATCGATTGGTACTAGGCTAATCAAATGAAGTTTTTAGATTGGTAAATGTTAAGAAATTTTTTTCTCCTCAGTAGCCAAGTGACGAAAGTTTCTTATTATTTGTTTACCATGATTTTACAAACTATTAGTAATAGAATTTTTTCTTTAAGTTTTTCCTGAAAAATTGTGTGCTTCTATAAGTACTATTAAATTACTCAAGTATGTCATTGGTGGTGAAATTGCAAACAACTTATCAAGAAATGTGCACAATATTTCCACGAAACATTAACAACAATGCATCAAAGTAAGTAAGTGTTTTCTGATATTTCTCTCAGAAAAATAGTCTTGCAATCCGTGATAAATAAATACCATATTTTAACGCACTGTAAGTATTTTCATTACTTTTTATGTTCCTTTATAAAATATATGACTTGATAAAAAAATATCATTTGACCACATTTTATCCTATAAAACAAAAATTTAATTTAATGTCCGATCATTTTTTATTCAATAGTTAGAGATAAAATGAAACAATGTCTTTGTTTTCATCAAGTGATTTATCTGTCTTAAAAATGAATATTTGAGTTTATTATAGAAGATTAAATATGTTCTTTTATTTTGATTTTCATTGGTAAGACAATTATATTTGCAGACAAGAAACTATTGTCTGGTGATATGATAGTAATTTCAAGTAAAACTGTACCACAGAGTGCACTGGATATTGAAATACGTAGTCAAGTAAAGAACCATTTACAAGTTCCATTTTTGACTAATGTGTATCATGGCGCTAATATGTATTCTATTAAAATATAAAAACATGTATAACTTTTATACACTACTGTCTTAACTATCTTTTACATTAGGCTTAACTATGATAAATGGTGAATTTATACGAAGTAAAATTTGGCAAATTGCTTCAACATGTTTTATACTTAAAATTCAAATTCTCTCATAAGTTGATCATTCCATTTTTCGTCAATTCATAAGAACATATCAAACAAGTTTCAATGAGATTCTTTTATGCACCACTAAGTTTTGTAATGTGCTAAATGAATGTATTATTTTTGGTGTATGATAACGATGCTGACAAAAATGAATTTATTTGATCTAAAGACTTCTAGTTTAAAAAGGTGCTCTTGCAAGTGCAAACGATATTTTATCCACTTCTAAGATTTTGGAATTCACATTTTCTCCAAGAAAGGAAAAAGGTTTTGGCAAGAAATCACATTTAAATTTTAATTTCTCGAAAATTTATATTATTAGGAAATAAGTAAATAAAATGTGTTTGAAAAGATTTTTCAGTATTTGGTTTAAAATTACCAGCTTTTAAAATGAAGCATTGATTAAGAGGAAAAGAAATATTGGTATTTTATTATTCTTTGAATTGCAATTTTCAGTCGAGTTAATGTATTTTGTAAAAATGTATTTCATAAAATATTTTTAAATCAAGTTACCAAAACTTAAAAACAAGCCTTAAGAATAATTACTAACAGGCTAAAACTAAGAAAATATTTAAAAATTTTTAAAAATTTTGATGATGGTATAATTTTATAATATTATCTTACAAATTAATATTCTCGCTATTCTCGCAGTATGACATTAATCTCTTTATGGCAGTATAAAATTTAAAACAATTATGTATTCGCTAGCTATCCATTAGATTAATTATATTTCAAGGACTAATATTAATTTTGGGAAAAAGAAGTTCATTATTTTCTAATAGAGGTCTGTAGTAATCGATATCTCAAGCATTAAGTATAGATCAAACAACTTTAGAGTTATACTTGTTGGAAAGGTGACATTTCACACTAAGGTAATTAGCTTACTGTTATCTTGTTTGATCCATTCAGATGTGAGTTACAATGTGCCAATCCAGAGAAAATTCAGTATATTTTATAGCTCTTCTTTGAAGAAGCCAAAAATACAATCCAACCGGTTAAAATTGTGAATAATGTTTATGGTTCCGATACTGTAACAGACAGTAACATGCAGTTATGGTTTCGTCAATTACTCACGGGTGCAACATAGTCAAAAATGTCAGTAAAATATTAGAAACGATTGGAGTTGACTGAATATTAGAAGGCATAGCGTCACCCAAGGCTTAAAGATTGACCTTAAATCAGCTGTAAACCCTTTAAACAAAGTGAATTCAAAAACGTAACGTTGACGTACAATTAATGGGTTTCTTTTTCTCCAAACTAATATGTAGGACTATTATTAAGGTTTATTTATAGAAAAATTTGAATAAGCATAAAAAGTGTAATTATTTTATTACATTTATAACATGAAAATTATAAGCATACGTGTGTGTTTTCTTAATATGAAACAACCTATATATATATCCATACATATAACTATTTGAACATAATAAAAAATGTGCATAAATATACCTACTATATTTAACTAGTTATTTACATCACCCTTCAATCTTTCCACTGTTAAAAATAACTTTTTCAATAGTTTCATACATTTTTGTTAAAAAATCTATGAAAAATACATATTATTGTAATGCATAGAATTTGTGTGGAGTGAATTTTAATAATATGGTAATTTTCATCTGTACAACTCGATTCAATTATTGTTTGTTTCATTGATGAAGGAGATGGATTGTAAAGTAGAAGACAATAAATGTAAAATTTAATTGAGTTTTTTTTACATAAATATTATTTCTATGAATTTTTATATATAGTAATACAATATTATATATTTTCAGCTGATAGATACATTATTTATTTTGTGGTCTTCAAATCATGAACGGAAAGAATTCGAATCCCATCTTAGGCATGGATGATAGTAATGAATCGAAATACTTGTTAGTTGTAGTCCTTGTATAACTAAACATCGTATGTTCAAAAATGCGACAGCAAACAGAGAGTGTTAGTATACCTCAAATGTTATTTAATTTTAAGAAGTTATTATATTAAAAAATTGTTTTACATATAACTAAAAATAAGAATATATAAAATTACTCTCCTTTGTTATGGAATGTTCTTGTAAAATTGAATTTTCGAAAGCGATTTTGTGAATAATCTTTCTTGTGTAGCTATTTTTGTAAAACTCCTCGCAATTATAAACATATTTCATGTTATGTGATGATTTAATTTTGATTTTATTTAATTTGATAGTTATATGTCTTTACATTCAAAAGTGATTTTATTTCATAAAATTAAATTATTAATACTCTTTCACTATTGAAACTTTTGGACCAAACGTATCTTTGATGGGTTCATTTTAATAGCATTCAAATTTATTTCATTTGTAAATAGCACGACTTTAAATTATTCAAATGTTTTTCATTAGTTTAGCATTTTCAATATTTTTTATCAGATTTATTAAAATTAATTATAAAATGAAAGTTTTTAATCAATTCACAATTACATGGCTATTCTACTAAATTTTAATTAGTAAGTAGTCTCAAATTCACAGTGTTATTTTGTTCTCTTGAGTATCACTTGTCTATATGAAGTCAAAATGGATATGAAGGCTTATAGATAATCAGAGAGAAATCAGTCAGTTATCAGTCATTATTCACATTCATCTATAGGCATTTAAGTATTATTTATCATTCTGTTGTATATACCAGAACAACTGCACAGGCTCAACCGAACGTTTTTATATAGTGTCTTTGAATTCATGAGGACTTTTCCATATTCTCATACTTCGACCCGAATATGTTGAATAATGCACGGCTCTACTAGGATTTCCACCATTCAACACTACAGGGGAAAACGTGATGGTATCGTAAAAAATGGTACAACTAGTGCGTGTGACATCATAGCCCCGAAAGTGGGCCTTTAGTAATTTAGAAGCGAGGACCAAGCAAAATGCCACCAGATTTGGTTCGACACCTTCAAATGTAACATTTCTCATGGAGGACCTTGCAATTATAACTTATTTAACCTTTCCCAATAACCATAAGCGAACACGACAATTGGTTTAGGATTTGAACTCTTACATTCTAATAATGAGAACGAATGTTTTAATCAATCAGGCCACCACAGCCATCCAAATTTCTGGAAATTGAAAATGTTAGATCGTACTATGTTTTACAATCCTTGAGAGTTCTGGGGTGCTGATGATATTCAAGACAAGAAATATAGCATTGTTTCGTCTAGTCAACAGCATTTGATATGTAGGTATTTAGCTCCGGATCTGTTATTTATACATCAATTAGTTGTCGCTTTGACTGAAACGTTCAAGTTTTTCTTGAAATTTCATCATGTTGAATATATCTGGAAATGATTTAATTGTAAAATAAGTACTTAAATTATATTTTTACACTTTTGTAATTATTATTATTTATTACTTTCTTGATTGGAGAAACACTTAGCTCTTCAAAGTACTGTATAATATACTTATATACGTATAAATATTGACAGGCAGAAAAATACAAACTAATTTTTTCTTCTCAGATGCTTGTTGCTTTGACATACTTAGATTCTATATATTTTAACAGTCACATATGAAATTTTCTATTGGTTAATTCTGTTAGAAAATGAAGTACTTCAGTATTATAAAGTCTGAATATACTTCAGACTATATAATACTGAATCTGTGAAAATAGTTTTAATTAATTTTCACTTGAAAACATTGTTGATGATAAAGTGACAAATTCTTATCCTACTTAGTGAAACCCTTTACATTTATTTAATAAATATTTTTGAAATAATTTTCTTTTGTTTTAGAATTAAACTATCAAATTTAATATTTTAAATATTCCTATCTTTTAATGTAATTGTCTCCCATAAAAATCAATTTTAATTTAAATTTATATGGGTTAACTTGTAATATTGAAATTTATCTTAATTAAAGTACATATTAGCTATATAAATAATTTTGAAATTCGCATTTGTTATAAAATAACAATCATCATATGTTCGTAGAACGCTTTAAATTTTTAAACTGGTTAAATAATTATTTTTTTTCAAAAGTTTAATAATTTTTCTAACTTATAAATGTAAATTACACATTAAAATGCATACACTTATTATAAAATAATATATGAACCAAAAAAATTAAAATTTATTATTTGCTCGACTCTTCTGAAATAACCGTGGTACCACTAAACGGTTACGAAACCTCCTCTAGCTCATAAAGTTAGCGGAGGAATATTAAAGTAGGTAAACTCATAATTCTTCCCTCTCTTCAACCTAAAATATAAAGCAAAATCTATCCAACTCGTCCGGCCATTGTTTTTGTACAGTAAGGTAGGTGTGTGGATGTGTGAACAGCTTCTTACATATTTATGTTCCCATGAATATACATAAATGCGGCATCGGGGCCTTGTTTTAATATTTTTTATGCGTTACATATCTAACAAGGTGAAAAAAAACCTTTTATTATACATACATATATATACATTTATAGTTTGCATAGTTACTTAGTAAAGAATAAGCAGTTGCTGCTTAAAATTATGTATTTCCAATCAAAATATATGAATTTTTCTACAATAATACATAATAACAAATTTAATCTGTATATATGAATGTTTTCAAGCACAAGCAAAATCGTTACTTATCCGTCAAAAATACTTTCTCAAATAACTATATCCTGTAAATATTACAGAGTTGTAAAAAATGTATTGTAACATGGAAAAAAATGCTAGTCAGTTATTTTTGATTAATTCAAAATCTTTACTGCATGGACAATTTAATAAAGGATCCGATATTATTCATGATATGATACAATAACTATATTATTCAACATAATACAAATTATAATGCACGAATCAAAAAATAAATTATTCACTGTAATTGTCAATATATTAAGCATTTATAACACACAAAACGTATTTTTTCTGATAAAATATTAACATTGAAGAATTTTATAGTTTTAGTTTTAAATTCGATTCATATTTAGCTTATCTTTAATTTTATTAAATAAATTCTAACAACAACTAATACTATTTCAATAAGAAGTTTTCTACAAGAACTTTATATTTTCAATTGGAATTGTTAGAAATGATACACAATTTAATACAATATTTTAGGGAAATTCGTAAATTCATAATTAAATAATTCACATTTAAATATTTCTAAATTTATGCCAGTTATTTCAAGCATCTTAATACTTAAATATGAAGTATTCAAAGTAATATATAAAATCATTACAGTAATATATAAAAATACAAAGTAATATTTAAAAGTAATATATAAAAAATATATATGAAAGTATGAAGTAATGTATAAGCCATGTTTTAAAGTCTGAAATCCTTCTGTAAGAATTATGGTATAAATTAAGTCTGTAAGAACTTAAAGGTTATATTACGAATGCATCGGTGATTTCACTCCTGAATAAAGTCTGTTATTTCTGAGACAAAAGCTGAATTCATATGTCCGCTCAGTTAAAATCAATTATTTTAAAATGTTGGAAAACTTTGCAGCTAATTACCCAAAAAAGAAGATGGAATAGTCTTCTATATATCAATTTTTAAACAATATTTCACCTTGATTTAAATTTTAACATATTTTACTAAATATTATTTTTAAAATTACTTAACTTTGAAGACTATGCAATCAAATTATTTTTTCTAAAATATCATCAATCAGATTCCATAAACATTCACTTGATGATAAAATATTTAGAATCTATATTCAAAATAATGAAATACATGTATTTTGAATAAGATAACAAGCTGAAAAGAAAACGCTATAACACAGCAATTTATTTTATTATACAATGTGAAAAATCTGGTGCATATTGTAACTAAGTTTTTCTGCAGCTTCTAGAAATGGAAATGTATTATTTTCAATTGATCAATACTTATGATAAATTTCTAAATAGAAATTCACAGTGCTATTTTGAAAAATATTGCAGAAAAAACTTTCATTTTTATATCACTGAGTCAGTACTATGTAACTTTACTCACAATTGCTGAATCTGAATTTTTATTTGGAGGGCATTTATTTGGGCAACTTAATATGTGTACTTTATTCTTGAAAACAAACCATGAGACATCATTGTTATCTTGAATTACAATAGTATCATATCAGTAAGCTATTTTAAAATTTTATAATATAAAACATATACTGTTTTTGAGGGTATATTATATTTAATATATAGAACAACCATAGAAAAATGCCTGTTAACTTTCATGTAATAAACATGATCATAGAGGATCAACAAGTGATTATTTTATACATTTTATTCTATTTTATTAAAGTTACTTTGCATCATTTACACTATGTATTGTTTTATGTTGATAATTATTGCTTAATATTTGTAGTGTTTTTCTTTTTTTATGATGTGGTACAATTTTTCTTAACAATTTCTTAACATTTTTCCTTTAACATTTCTGAAATACATCTAAGTTAAGTTAACATTTCTAAAATAAGCGATCTATTTACCACTGTTTTCCATAAAATGATCCTATCATATATGGATTTTACCCATATAAGTTCAGTAATAAATACTGTGTTAGTTATATTTTAGAAAATTATCACAAATTTTCCTATTTTGAATTGGTATAGAATTTGCTTTCTTGTTTGATAGTTCTTATGCAATAAAATCCACGAATCTGTATCAGCATTTATTACACAATATTTCATCATTTCTGAAACATAACAGTCGTAGGTAACCATATATAACTTTTTATGACTTTGGCGAGAATTATACGAATGTATGATTACATTATTTTATTTTTACTTAAATTAATATTAAAGTGATAAGTGATGTCACACACACAAAAACATTAAAAATTATAAGAAATTATAACAATTATAAGAAGTCTTCAAATAAATTCCCATTCAGTTCAGAGTTATTATTCTAATTAATTAAATGATAAATTATTCATACATGATCATTTCTGGTAAAACGGAATCATTGAATATCTATTTTCTAGCTTATTCAACGAAATCTATATTATCTATATTCTAGCTTATTTATGAAAAGAAAAGTTTTTCAAAAAGCTGATGTATTCCTCCTTTTTTAAATTCTGTGGACCTGGTGTATATTGTTATACGAACAATAATGTTATATGAACTATGATGACATATAAATAGTCATCTAAAAAAGTCTTTCTGAAATTGAAAGATTTTGTTAATAATTACTTTTAAAAGGCACTATTATTAGTTATTATTGTTTGTAAATTTTAAATCAAAAGGCCATACATCCATAGCATATCGTACACAAACATTGTTTTCAAATTTTTCATAAAAGGGCGAATGCTGGTGGAAGTTTTATGTATTGAAACCAATTCTTCTTTGTCAACATTGTGAAAATTTTAATGCATTATTTAAATAACCAAGCATAATATGTACTATCAATAAAATTAAATAAATTAAAAATCTGTGCATTGTTATTGGGATTCAAATGTTATTGAATACTAGACTATTTTTGTAGATGTTATTAAATCATCCTGTTTTGAATGCCTACATTATTGTCACAAAACATCATCTGAAATACGTGTTTTCTTTGAACTGTGCCTGAATGATAGACATTTATCTCAGTTTCATTCTAAAAACTTTAAAACGCTTTATACACAAATTTAAGAATTAGTTTTCTCTTTCATTTCTCTCCTTCTTATTCTCAAAATTGCATGTTTCATATATGCTGACTACATATTTTTGTGAGCAGTAACTTCGATTGTGATTAAAGCAAAAATCTCAAAATATAAATGCACATGCATTTTTGATGATGCATATGTGCTTGTACTTTGAGTGATTAGCAGAAGAATAAAACTGAAATTAAATGTAAAAAAAACATTTATTTTGAATTTCATGTGTTTAAATATATAGTTTTACACAGTTCAACTTTTCAGTATTTTTCAACGTTCGTAATATATTTAAACATAACAATTCATTAATTAATTAATGGTGTAATTAAGTTTTCATAAAAGTTAATATTTTAAGCAATCAGAAATATTCTTATCTTTTAGGTCTGTGAGATATATATCTGATTATGAATATTTCACAGTTTTGTATATTTGAAAAAATAATGCAAAATTATATACTAATTTTTATTTTATTAACTATATTATATATGTTACACAAAAATGCAAAATTTCAATAAATTTTAAGAAAAAAAGTATGCCAATTACCTCATGAAAAATAACAAATAATTTTCATTTAAAAATAAACAGATATATTCATGTACATTCAACTGATGCATGTATAAAAGTTCCATGAAACATTTTAAAGCTGTAATGAAATCATAAAAATCAAATACATGAACATCTCACTTTAGATTATTTGCTGAATCAATTATTTTATAATGTTATAAATGTAAAAGATGAATTCATGTTTTAATATATATATATATATATATATATATATATATATATATATATCTTTTGATTATAGAAATTAAAGTTTTCCGTCTCACCAAAATCATCAAGGTTAATTTTACCTATTAAATATGTGGGCATTTTGGAAAATTAAACACGTACTATTTTTGTACAAAAGAAATTTATTTTGTATACGTATATCATACTTCACTGTAAATTTAATTTTAGGAGAAACTGTTAAATATTATCCATTTCCTATCCATTTTTTTTCTGAAAGCTTGTGCAGAAAAGCAGGAAAAATGTTAAAAATGTCACCCATGCATTCTTTAATGGATCGAAAAAAATGCAACAAGAAGAAAAAATATCAAGAAACAGCCATTAAAGATTCATTTAAAGGAGTCGCGTGAGCTTTCTATAAAGAAGCTGTTTTATGCATAATGATGAAATAATAGCAATCATTTCATCATTACTTCGAATATAACCACATCTGCGGTGCATGGGATGCACGTGCACACGTGTAATTGAATGTTCTACTAAATGTAAACTCTACCTAGAGAGCTATTACTATTTAGAAGGAACGTATGTTTCCAACGATAAACGGATGTAATAAAAATATGAAAAAAATATTTAAAGGTGATGTCCTCTGTCTACGATAACTATGCAGTTATTTTAACTACATTGATCAATATTTAATAATTTATTAGAAATAAATATATGAGCTAAGGAAGATTCCATAATACTGTCTTAATGAAAATAAAGTAAAATATTATGATTCTCATACCTAGTTTATTCCTAAAAAGGATACTTTAAGATAAAATTCATAATTTTTGCTTCAAATGTTCGAAATATTTAGAAAATTATGTATTATAAAAATATTTTATATACTAATATAATCTTCGATGCGATTTTATCAACCTGACAAATACAGCAAAAGTTTCTCATTCCCTTAATAGTTAAAATTCATTTTACTGTTAGATGATTTCTTATAACATGAAAACATATAGTGTTGGTTTAATATAATATTCGTTGAAATATGCTATTACAACTAGATAGCTGTTTTAAATAAATTTTTGTATGTTTAAAATATATTAAAAATAATTATACGAACTAACGACAATTGGACAAATACAAAAAAATTGTTAAACTATAATATTTATATCTCATTTTATATATATTTATTTCTGATAAATTATTAAATATTGTCCAACGTAGTTAAAATAACCGCATGGTTAACGTAGACAGAGTTCATCACGTTTAAATATTTTTTTTAATATTTTAATTACATTCGTTTATCTTTGTAGCCATACATTCCTTCTAAATAGTAATAGATCTCTAGATAATTATAATGTTGTAGTTATTATAAATGAAAAGTGACATTTTTCATATATAATTTACCTTTTTTTATATGTAGATTATATTTTCAGGCATTTACTGAAGATTTTATTCTAAATTAGTTTTTATCCAATGAAATAATATGTGAAGTTTTTCCATTGCTTTAATAACTAACCATGACTATAACTACAGGGACGATTTGTCAGAGACGCAAAATAAGCAATTTTACTTTGAAATAACATTATTAGTTAAAGCATTGTTCAAACACATAGGCAAGGAAATACTTTAAAATTTTTGTACCAGTCAAAGGATTGTATTGTTTCACAAGCAACCCATCTGCTCAAAGAAAAGATACTTATTTCAGAAATTTTAAGAAAATTATGGTTTTAATATTTGCCAATTCTGGAATTGTAAATTCCTTTTTCAGTAAGAGAAAAAAAAACTTCCAAATTATTTCACATGTAGTATAACACCATTTCATGAAATGTATTACATATGATAAAATTTGTCAATAAATTTTATCATATGAATTTTCAAACGTTTCATTTTTATTTCCTATTTTGATTACGTAAGTTTGCAGTTTAATACTATATTTATAACCAATAATTATTTGTTTTACCCATCCAAAGTACATTGGGAGTTTAACTAGTAAGAATATTTTATCATCATATTAAATATACAAGTAAAAAATTTATGCTTAGTCTAAAATTTATTAAATTTAATTTTAAAATTATTTAAAGTATTATAATCTATTGTGTAGCTTTATAATTATATTATTCATTTCATCATGCGTGTAATAATCAAATACCTCAATGAAAATTCTTTTCCCAAATTTTCTTCATAATATAACAACAAAAAATAAAGTAGTATTAAATACTGATATTTACATTTCCTAAAAATTAAAAATAACTAAAAATTATAAAAGGTAATTCGTAATAACAGAATATTTTAAGTCAATAAATTTCAGACAAATTTTAAATAATTTAAGTGAATATGAAATTATTTTCCTTTAAATGGATTATAAGAATCTATAGATAGAATTTGATTGCATAATAATCAATTTAATGATTCCCATGACTGAAGTAAGTCAGAAAACGTGAATCTATTTTTCAGCTTTCAAATATCTTATATAATTTCACATTTCTTTTCAGTAGTAAACATTATAATTATCTTAAATTATTAAGCTAATTGCTACATAGAGGTTTTCCAATTTTAAGAATATGAAATTCACTGCAGTTTAGTCGTTAAGAACTTTTGTGTCATGAAAAATGTCAATTTCAGTGTAATTCTTCTAGTGTATTGCAAACATTGTGTATTTGTTTCTGTGAAATTCCCCATGCATAATTAATGCTACATAACTTGCATCAATACTTTGATGTCGGGATGTAGACGATCTAAGGTTGTTATAAGGCATTTTATCATTCAACAAATAATTGTTTTTCAGAAAATATTTTCATTGTTAAAGGGCCGAAATCGCGTGTCTTTAGAAAGGACTACCGGAAAATTATCAAGCATCCACCCTGATGGACGTTCATGTTGAAGGTAGAAAGTAATATAATTTGTAATATAATTTTCCCTTTGTTCAGTTGTGACTGGAATAAAGCTTGGGGCCATTTGCCCTAATGAATATTGTCCTACTATAAGCACTTGGTGGATCCTTGCATGAATATTTAAATATAATTGTCTGTATGAAGTTGTATAAAAAATTATGTAACTCATTTTTTCAAATTTTATAATTGTATCTACTTATTAATGAAAAGTTAATTTAACATATAAACATAACCACATTTTTCATACAAACGCGTTTCAAATCTCCAATATAAATATAAAAAAAAATAAATATTTTGTAAAAAATGTATTTAATAAAATAGTAATACAAATGTACTTTTTGTTACATTAAACAATTCTTCCACAAGAAATGAAAAAATTAAAGGAATATAATATAGAACATCTATATCTAAAAGCTCAAAATGTGATTGCATACTTGTATTATATGTTTAATGATTTGTTTGAATTTAAAATTAATTTATTTTACATATACTTTCATAAAATTAATGTAAATAGAAATTTAAGAGGACAAATAACAATTGTTTCTATGTAAATAAGTTTTCTACAAATTTTATAGAAAATGTAAATTATTTTCAAAACAAAGTATTTGT
>JAPDSC010141122.1:0-64863 GCA_026290005.1 Latrodectus geometricus
TTAGATTTATCAGAAACCACTTCAGAAAGTATTTTAGAGCACTTTTCTTGAGAAAAATATAAACAACTGTCTTTGTGTTTATCCACAATTAAAGCATTTAACTTTTCAAGAAAAAGATCACGATTCACTGCAGTATTCATTCTGTATAAATTAGGGTGACGGAAAAATTTAAAAAAAGAAGAAAAAAAAAAAAAAAAAAAAAAAAAAAAAACGTTGCTCTTACCATCAAACCTTGCATAAAACTAACAGACTCATCACAAACCTTGCATTGACAAGCAGAACAAAGAATTTGGCAGGAAACTGTCAGTAACCTCTTTATCGGCTCCTTTCATTTCGACCTCCACCAGAGAATATCTGTGATTGTCGACATACACTGGTGAAGGCCCGAATGTGCAAAATGTAATGAAATATTTCGGACATACACCAAGCGATTGTATGAATGTTGACATTCACCGGTGAAAGTCGACCTTCTCCAATTTCGGTGTTCACAATACGGGATTAGAAAAATTAAAAGCTTCAATAGAATTTAAAGTTTAATTTCATTGATTTCTTTTCAATGAGTCTCAAATCTTTTTTTTTTTTTTTCTTTGTCACGGGACATTTTTAACGATTTCAAAATTTGATTGCACAAAAAAATAAATAAATAAATAAAAATAAATAAATAAAAATAAATAAATGAAAGTTGTTTACTGACATTTAAAACACTATAGCTTATGATAATAATTTTAAATGTAAAATAAAATAATATAATATATAATACAAAAACAGTATGTTGATTACTTTACTTGTAATTAAAACAAGCATTGCAATTCATTGTTCCTTTTAAAATTTGGCTGCCCAAAAAAGTGCGCGGCACAGGATTGAGAATCATTCGTATAGAGTTATGTCTATGTGTGTGAACTATTGAATTATTGTATATTTTTCAAATAATGATATAATCAATCAAAGCGTTTAGCTCAAAAATCAGAGAAAATTCATTATTGTAATAATACAAAACAACAATGACTTTTAGGAAAAATAGAAATAAAATTAAACTTTAAACGAGATCATCCTATTTATTGAAAGAAAAAGTAATTTTAATTTATTCTGTGTTTGTAATTCAAGTTCAGCTTGTTCATCTTGTTTTTGTCAATAATTAAAATCTATTTTCAGTTAATAGCTGAAGAAAAATAAAAAATATTTATAGCATGCAGCTTTTTAATAATTTATATCACATAGGAATTTCTTTTTTGAATGTATATTTCATAAAATAAATCGTTCCTACTAACAATAATTAAATATAATGCTAATATATCGTTTATTCAAAAGCAAATTTTGATTTCCATATATAAAATAATTACAAACAATTGTATAATATTGCCTAAAGATATATATATACCATAAACAAGAATAGTTTAATTGTTAACTATGGCTGCCAGATATGACTTTATTCAATATTACAGTTACAGTAATATTTTAATCAGACTACAGTTTTTAAATATTGAATCAAATCTGGACTTCAAAATCTGCTTTATTCTTAACAAAATCTATATGTAAAATATATGAGATTAAAAACATGGATACATGAAACTACTGTTTTTTAGAGTCATTGTTGATAATATTACTACCATTTTTGCAATTGATGGAATTATAAAAATTTTTGTTTTTTTCTAATCAATAAAATGGTGATTATCAAAATAAATTAAAAAATAATTTGTCATACTTTGGGTGAGCACAAATCTTTAAATATTTGTTTCAGTTATAACTTTTATTTTATTATACAGTTGATTCCTTTCTTTCTTATGACTTGAAATTAAATACTGAATTTAAATTTGTTTTATCCACAAAAAATGTACAAATTATTGAGATATATGTAGCTACAAATAAAAAGCAAATGAAGTTGATAAAATGAAAACAAATCATTAATGTGATTTCAAATAAATAAATTGATGAAATTGGAAATTGATGGAGATTAGAAATACTATATTAGAAGTAGTTAGATAAGTGATCTTTTTTGATTTCAGAATTAATTCCGAACAAATGTAATGCAATTGAAAAAATGTACATTTTATTATTAAATATTGTATCTGTAAATTGTATGAATAATTTATTAATCAAATTATTATTTAATCCTTTTCATCAAAAACTTTAAAATATTGATCCCTTGTAACAAGTGATTTTAACCATCATTGTATTAATTTATTTTTGTACTCTGAAAATATTTATTTACTTTTTCATATTTGCTTACATAATTACACTCGCTTTACTATTTAACTTCAGCGGCCACATCCCTTTTACAGACGTTTAGGTTTGTAACCAATTTTTAATTGTTACAAATCTTGCTAGAAATTTGAATTCTCTTCATATTATAATGGAAGTAAATTACAGATTTTTATCTGAAGAAGAAGAATTTATTGTAAATTTTTATAGAGGTAATTGTAATTTT
Source organism: Latrodectus geometricus (assembly GCA_026290005.1). Lineage (NCBI taxonomy): Eukaryota > Metazoa > Arthropoda > Arachnida > Araneae > Theridiidae > Latrodectus > Latrodectus geometricus. Next base: position 2,426 of record JAPDSC010141122.1, read on the forward strand.
TTAAAAACTTAATTATTTTTAATTTCAATTTTTGTAATCCTTAATTGTTCACTAATTTTATTTAATTTATATTGATTATCGATGCTTTTGGACCCTAAAGACAGTGTTTATTTCGATAAGCAGAAAAATCAAATCATTGAAGAAATTTTACATATATATGTGACGCTCTGTAATATTTTCTTAAAAAGTTCCAGCAAACATATACGTCAGGAGAAGCTTTTAAAAAACTGTTTCAGGTAATGTAAAATTAATGTCGACTAATAAATAAAGCCTAATTTTCATATAATTAAATATTTTCTTCAAATACATATCACTGATACATTGAAATTATTAACAGTTTTATTTGTTTAATTTCAAATATTTAATGTTATAAATAATATGCATTCTAATATATTCAAATATTATGTATTTTATTTACTATTAATATAATAAATTCCATTAATTAAAGAAAATTGCTATTTATTCAAGTTTATATTAAATGATATAAACATTAATATTAATTGTTATACCTCGTTATAATTTTTAAACAATAAAAGCTCCATATTGTTTGACTCGCATTACTAAATCAAATTATACTTTAAAACATACTTATAAGACTAAGCTGTTTATATCCATAATGATTTAGAGAATACTAAAAATAAATTAAATTTTTATTCTTTTATTGTTGATATAACTTAAGCGTGTATGCACAGTTCAAACTGATATTTTCTTTTTGAGAAATGATTCCCGAATAAATAGTATGCGTGGTGTACTTATTAGATTCATATTAGTTATTTTAATTTAATATTTGAAATAAGTAGTTTTATTCTTGGTGACTATTAAACAAACTTAATATTTTTGTTTTTTCGCATCCTTTTTTTTCAGTGAAATTTTCATGAAATATTATAAAAATATTATAAAGCAATAACATTTTAGTTAACATTCATCAGCAAAATTTGGGAGTCGATCCAAAGTGGAATCAGAATATAAGCAAATTCTCGTTGGTTTAAAATATCTATGTGACGGCAGATGACAAAGTCATAGTCACATCGTATAGCGACGTCATAGGCGTACCAACATCCCCTAGAAATTATAGGTGTAACTGGAATTGCGATTGTTGACGAATTTGCTGCTTGCCACCTAATAAGGTTACAGTTTACGTAGCAGACACAAATTTAGTATTACTCTTTTAGATCCTTAGATGATACTTTTCATCCGGCATGGTGTAAGTCACATTGGAAAACATCTCTCTGTTGATCATAAATAAAAAGAATAAAGTTGGCTAAACTTATTCAGCATAACACTTTGAGCGAATCGGTCAGCACTAATCCTAATTAATTTTAAAAGTTATCAAATAGGTATTTGACTGTGATTTCCAATATCGCTACTTATGTAAAAGCAGTATACTGTGCTGTTGAAATTAATTCATGTAAACTTAATTTATTCTACTGAAACTTTTCCCAAGTATTATTAATATTTCTTCTCACATTTATCTTATTTTTATTTTTATACATTTATCTTATCAAATTAATCATAATTTACTTTACTGTCATAAGATGTTCAAACTAATAATTTTATGCTTTCATTTTCTTTATTTTATTAAAGCAGGAAAAGTTAAATTTATTAATTAATTAATACATTTAAGTACCATAATTTTGAATGATAATACATATCCGATGATATATATATTATCATTGTAGTTTTAGTTTCTGATTAATTTCTTATCACTGGTAACTTTATTTATTTTCTTAGTAACTAAACAACAATAAATAATCATGGTTATGTTTTCTCTCTTATTTATATTTTATATTGATAAATGTACAATTTTAAGTAGATCTATCCATACGTTAATATCAGCAGCTTGATTTAACAAAAAAATAACTATAGTATAGTTAGCGGTTAAGTATTTCTATCTTTTGAAATTTTTTTTACTATACTAAAACTATGAATGCTATTGTATGTATGAGAAATGACCACTAAACTAAGCATTGAGATTTATCCCTGTAGCTAAGATAAATAAAAAAGAACAATTAAAAAAATGTTATTTCTCAACCATTTGACCATTTTTCTAAAATTGTTTCCTTACTTAGTGAGAAAAAATAAATATATATTCTGTTGACTTTTACTGCAAAAAATATTGCGTTTTAGCAGTTATTTTGACAACTATACCTTTTTTCTTTCTTTCTTTTTTTTTTTTACCTATGCCAGACCTTGGCATGACTGCCATTAGTTTGAGACGGGCAACCCAATAGAATTCTGACAGACAAACAAAGTGAGAAAATTTTTTAGCACAGTTAATTGCAGCAACGTCACTGAGTCTAGAACAAGTGATCTCCAGGCATTTCAAAGGCACTGTATAGTGTGTAAGTCTGTTAAACCAAATCTATGTAAATGTTTTAAAAGGTAGTCATATTCTGTTTTAATTCTGAAGTTGGTGACACCAGCAGCTTTTAGACAATCACGAGGAATGAAATTTTCCATCAAGTCACTCCTATAGACAGCTATACTATAAACTTATGTTTTTTTTTTATTTTTAACATATGAAAGTCTTAAATTTATTATTCCTTTTTTTAATAACCACTTTATCAAAGTTAGATTTTGAATTTTAAAAAAATAAAGTTTTTATCAAATTGTTTGAATAAAACCATAAATTAGCTGTGTTTTTTCCTGCACATTTTGAAAAAAAAAAATGATTAAAATTCACTGCATTTAATGACATATATATTTTTCTAAAATGATTAATGGGATGATATATAAGTAGCAAAAATTCATTTAAAAGTAAAACATGAATTTCACTTTTTCGGCAAGGGTTGCTTAATTAATGAACTATTAAAAACATTTTGAAAATTTTCAAATTGAATGATAGATCACTGGATTAAAGAAAAAAAATACTTAGTGAATATTAGCAACAGAAAAATCTTAATGTTTTGCATTTTCTTGATGATGAGTACTGTTTTTAATGCATAATTTGTTATAATATTTCATATATCATATTTCTTTAGTGCAATTTTCCCCAAATTTAATTTTTTTAAAATAAAAACTTATTATAAAATTAGATATTAAAAAATTGATAAGTACCATTAATTGATTACTCATTAAAAAAATATTTAAGATCGTTTTATCTTTGAGTTGGACATAAATTACTATCTGAAATACTTTAAGTGGAAGTTAAGATGTTCTGTTCTAAATGTTTTGTACTACCCATATAATGTTGTATCTTATATGAAGTTTTATATTTTTGTGCGATTTATTAATATTTTAAAAATATTTTATTATAAATTTTATACCATTTAATTGACTAATTACAGCATAAATAAAGTTTTGTGCTAATTTTTTTACATGTAACTCAATGGCATACATAAAGGTTTAAAGTGATTGTATTTTTTTGTGCAAATTCTGATCAATAATATATTTGTTAAAAATAGTTTAATCAGTTTTCCAACTTTTAGAATTAAGTTATGCCATTAGAGTCCATTATGTAAGATTTTTTATTTCAATTAAATGTATATTATAAAACTGAATATTTGTAATTGAAACACAAAATTATCCATTAAACAAACCCAGATTATAAAAACATAAAAAATGTGAGTAATTTTGAATCATTGTTTTAATCTGAATATTGCTAATACCTAATTTTTCAAAACATGCAGATCCCTTTGCATCTTTTTCTCCCATATTTTAATTATTTTTGTGTATATTTAAAAAACAATAACTCATTCTTCTATTTTTATTCTCTAATTAAATAAATTTCTTTATATTTTAAAATTTAATATTTCTCTTTTTATTGTAAATATAGATTTGTACTTGCACAAAGTGATTTCTACAGATTTTAAATATTCTATTTATATTATTTTATATGTATTGCTCATTTAAAACTTAAAAATATCAAAGTAAATTATTATCTCTTTATCAGAATTGAATGTATATATATATATATATATATATACACACACACACTGTCTACCAATAAGTATTTGGACACCTATGCAAATGAAGATATCTGTGGTCCTGAAATACTTCACGGCTTACGCCAGTATATATCGTGTAGGAAACATCATCGGCATTAGTCGCATGCAAGATGCCCAGCAGTTTGGAGTTCTCTGATTTCGAGAAAGGTGTAATTATCGGGTATCACAAACGTGGATCATACTTAAGGGACATATCTGGCAATCTGAAGTACTCAAAATCAACAGTAGCCTATGTGATTAAGAAGTGGAAGATGAGCGATGATTGTCGGAATGTAACCCAAGTCAGCAGACCAATGAAACTGAGAGATCGAGACCGACATGTGCTGTCCAGAGAATTTCAGAAGAACAGCACCCAAACAATGGCCCTCATCCGCGAGAAGTTACAACAGGCATCTGGAAGTATTGCTTCAACGAATACTACCCATAAGGAAGCACATCTGCTTGGTTTTCATGGTTGTGCTGCTGCTCATAAACCTTTGATCACATAGTTCAACAGTGCTGCTTGGTTAATGTGGTGCAAAGCACATCAAAATCAGACCGTAGATCAGTGAAAATGGGTTCTTTGGATCAATGAATCAAGGTTCATCCTTTACCATTCCGATGACTGGGTCTGGCGTCTGCCTGGAGAACGTCTCCTGCCAAAATGCATTGTGCCAACAGTCAAGTTTGGCGTATGTGGAATTATGGTCTGGAGGTATTTCTCTTGGTGTGGACTGAGACCCTTGGTCTCCATTTATGGTAAAGCTCAACTCCAATGCCTACTGCACCATTTTAGATGACTATGTGCTTCCCACGTTGTGGCAGTTTTACGGATCGGACCCCTGTTACTTTCAAGACGACAATACCAGTTGTCATGTTCCAAGGTTAATTAAGGTTTGTTATGGTGCCAATGAAGTCCATCGAATGGACTAGCCTGCCCAGACCTGAATTCTATCAAGAGCCTCTGGGATGAGCGGGATTAAGGGGTGCACAACTCATCCAAAATTGATAAAGGAACTTGTATGTCTACTGCAAGCTGAGTGGAAGACAATACCACTAGTTGTAATACAAAGACTTGTGGAAAGTATGACCTAGAAAGTTCATGCTGTAATTGCCTCTGGTGGCTGCTCTATCAACTATTGATTTTAAATAAAATTAGTTTTTCTTTTCTATCACAGGTGTCCAAATACTTATTGGTAGACAGTGTATACATACATATATATGTGTATATATATACATTACTGTGGACAGCATTTGGCATTAATATCTGTCATAAATGGTTTAAGAATTGCTGCTCTGCTGTAAATGTTCTTTTATGAAAGGGCCTTCTAACTGCAATCATTGACACTGAAGAATCCAGATGCTAATTGAACTTTATTGTCACTTTTGCTATAAGCTGTTCACTTTTCAGACATCATAATGCACTTCAATACTTTTCTGCCTCTTTCCATTCATGTTATTGTAATTTTGTAATGGGTGTTGTCAGGGTTTCTTGAAAAATTCCATATAAAATGAACTCATAACTGATATTTGAAATAATAATTTCTTTAAACTCTAATAATTAAAAATAACTTTGAAATTATCCAAGTGTATGACAAGAATGTAGGTCTATCTTCCGTGATACCTTAGATAAAAGTAGAATCTTCCGTGATAAGCTTACCTGAATATAGATTTTATCCAGCAAGATAGATATATATACTTTGTTACTTGAAATAATAAATGAAAATAAATACTTAATTGAGTGATTTAATGCTTCCAAAATTATATTTATTATGTTTTATTTATAAACAATATAACATTTTTGGTAACGAAAATAAATATCATACCTGCTAATAAGCTGTTAAAAAATAATTGTGTTTAATAAGAATTTATGTTTGAATTATGTACTTAATTTTATATTTATTTTAATATTGTAAAAATGTGGAAAATAATAATTTTTTGTTTGATATTTTGGTATATCTTTTTAAAATACCTCCACCTTTATAAAAGTGTATAATTTAATAAAAATAATTTATAAAGTAGATTCTGAAATACAGGAAATAATTAATTCAAAATATGCTTTAATTTCAGAATAGATGAATTATATTAGCTTAAAATACAATTTATTTTGAAATATATTTTTAATGTAGTATATATCAAAAAGATAATATAGCATTGTATAAAGAAAAAAAATTTTGAAAATAAAGTTCTCATATTTAAAAAAATGCTATACAGTTGCTTTATTTTTGTTTAGTCTCTTGTATGAATTTTTTTATGTTTATTTCTTACAGTTGATGATTTTGTGACTGGAAACAGGATAAATATAAAGAAAAATCAGTATGTCTGCAATGAAAGTCGATGTAGCATGGTCTCCTACAGAAACAAATAAGTAACATCAATTTGCATAAAATATTTATCTTTATAGATTCTATAATTTTTTAAGATCACCATTTAATTTAGAAAAATATTTGGAATTATTTTTCTTGTTTGTAAGTATAAAAGTACTGAATTTTGAATTGCATTGTTGTAATTTAAAATCTTTTATGATTTAAATGGGTTGAATAAAACATTTATTACTTAGCTTTCACATCAAAAGCTTGCGTTTTACTGCCACTTTAAAGCATGGATGTCAGTAGTGATTCAGAATTCACTTTAAACTATAGGTCCCAATCAAATTAGCCCTTGTATACAAGTAAATTTTCTGTAGAGCAAAAATAAATTAAACCAAGCTCTGGTTGTGTCCCAGTCACTGTTGTACAAGATCTCTCAAGGTTTGGCATTTCTATTATTTCTTAAAATCTTTCAGTGGAGGGTTTTGAGATTTTTAAGTTCTTTTTGTGACTAGTGAATATGCCTCTTTGGTAATTACTATTTATTATGCGCTATATATATTTAAATAACTTTAAAAGTTCTTACCGAACGATCAAATTAAGAAACAATTTTCATAATGTATAATTTAAATATATTTTATTTCGAGATGATATACCTATCTCCAGCTTTATAAACTTTGCAATTCTAACTCTATTACGTAGAATAGGTTTTAATAGATTTTTAATTAAATGATTGCATTTTTGCTTCTAAGAGATATTGAAGTAAAAATGAAGATTAATCAAATTTTAGAATTAATAAATTATGTACTTAAAAGGCAACTAATTACTTTTTTAAATCTTAAAATGCTCTTTTATGTTTTAGAACATCAGAATAAAAAACTGAATGAGAATAAGCATTAATCAAAATTAGTTTGATCTTTTACTCATAATCAATGAATTTATTTAATAAAATAACTTCAAATATTTCAACCTAATATTGTCTAAAGGCATTAATTTCTGTGATAAAAGGAAATATTTTGTTTGTACCCTATGTTTGGAACCCCATTTATATTTTTATAGTTTACATAATTGTTATTTTGTGATGTATCATTTTCATTGTTCTCCTTTCTGAGCAGCTTTGTTTTTGCTCTTTAGAGAAAATGATAATTTTACAGAGTTAATTAAATAGTCAATATGGTTGTAACATCTATTATAGATTAGTTCTTATGTAATTTAAAAAACTTTATACAAATCCAGGTGTTCTCAAAGCAATTAGCAGTTTGTCATGATAACAGCATCTCTAGATTATTATCTTGGAATAAATATGCAATAGTAATTTATTTTGGAAACTATTATTTATTTGTATATTTGCATATTAGAATAAAATTATTTGCATTTCATTGCAATATTCTATTGTATGTTTATGTGGTGAAATAAATCGTATTCTATGAACTATATTCAAAATTGCTTTAATGTGATTCAATATTTCTGATCACTATTTCTTTAATGTTATGCTTTTAGGTTTATCACTGTGGGAACTGATATTCAACTATATGAAGTAGAAGATATTAAAGATGGTATTGTTCGGCCACCAGGTACATTCATTCAGATCAGTTCTAGTTGCATTGAATATTTAAATGAATAATTGTAGTGATAAATATTAATTAAACTAGCTAATGTTTAGCTATCACAATAATTTTTATTAAAAACAGTTGATAATTTAAAAAAATTTAAAAATAGGCTTGATGTATTCTATGATTATTTATTAATCTTTTTTATCTTTATAGATTGATGTTGTTCATTAAAATTAAGGATATCTTGGGTTTATAACCACATTGTTGTATTCAAAAATTTTTATGTGCAAAAATAATGACATAAGTCTTGTGAAAGTTGAAATTTTTTTATTGGGAGATTTATGACTTGTTTACATCTGTTTGATTATTGGACTTTTGTTTCACGGCTGTGGTCTGGTTGATTAGGGCATCCTTCTTATAATTGGAAGTTAGTGGACCCTATATTTTATGAGATTAGTAATGTGTCATTTTTACAATATTCCAATTTTAATCATTTCATCAATTGAGCAAGGACTTTAAAAACCTGATGGATGGATGTCATACATGTATATTTTCTTGATGAATGGATGCTAGTTAATAGCTATAAATCATTAATATGAATAATCATGGGGTTTATATAGTAATTTGTTCTTAATTAACTGAACAAAGATAATATTTTCAAAAAATATTCTATTTTATTTTATTTAAATATTAAAATAACTTACTAGAGTAAAATGTCTATGAAACACTTAAACTCACTCAATATACAAAAAAATAAATACATTAAATGTATGGCAAAAATATTTTATATCTACAAAACATAAAAGAAAAAATAAACATATTCTTACTCACTTACATGCTAAATAAGTGTTATAGCATGTAAAATTACATGTTATTTAACTTATATATATATATATATATAACAGAATTAAAAAATTAGACTCTTAGACTTTGTCAGACTTAATATGACTTTAATATTAATTTGCCAAACCCATAAGATTCAAGAGTTATAAGTATAATTCTGAGAACTATCATTAAATGCTTTATAGATCATAAGTCATAGATCTACAAATATCTTTTATCTAGATTGAAAATTGTCAAATAAAAGCAAAAATATCAAAATCTGAGGCACTAGGCTATTGATTTGACTACTTTGATGACCTATCAACAAATAAGAAGGGTTCAAAGTTTGTAAAAATCAGTTCAACTTTATCCCTTTTATGAATAAAATTTTTTTATGATTTTTAGTATCATTTAGGTCAACTAAGACTTTTACTCCTTCAGTGGATTTATAAAACTTCACCAATCATGATCATAAACTAAACACTGGGGGTTTTGCATTAGGTTGACCTCCTAATTGGGACTTGTCTTTGCAGCCCATGCAGTTTGCTGGTTCGATTCCCACCTCAAGTTTAGATATTTATACTAGTGTGGTTTAGAATTCATTTTAAACTATGAGTCCTAGTATAATTAACCTTCAGATGAAAAATTGATGATAGAATAACAAACTGAATATGCTGTTCATACATATTTTTTAGATATAAAAAATGTATTAAAATTTTAAAAAGCAAATTTTAGTAAAATTGAATGTATACCATTTAAATCAAAATTGATATAGCTGCTTAAGCATTTGTACACCTTTACAATGAATATTGAATTATGCTAATGAAATAAGCAATTGATTTGTGTTTCATCCTAACAAATGTTTTACTGGAAAGCAAACTATAAGAAATTTTTCTTCTACAATTGACCTCTACTAACAAAACATATTTATTGTTGTATAAAAATTTCCAAGTAACCTAAACATAATATTTGGTTAAAAATTGGTTTTTTATTGAGCTCCTAATATGGAGAGAATACTATACTCTCTCAAATATTAACTAAATGTAGAATCAAAAAAAAAGTTTGTTTCCTTATTTATATCTAAAATAGATTTTAATTATATTTGAAGTATATTTTGATAGTTATAATTTCTTTTGTATTTCCTTATACTATTTAGTTATCTATAATAAAAATAACCCCATACTGTATAGTTTATAATATTTGGTGTTTATTTTTGAATAACCATATTTGCTGGCATATAAGACCATTTCTTTCTTTGAAAATACACATGAGAAGCAAATTTGTTGAAAAATAGTTGAACTTCATATTGTAATTCATTATAATGATCAGTGATAAAGTTAAATTTTTCAAAGAGGTGTATAAAAAAGGGACGTATCTTATGCTCCAGCAGATATGGTGATTTTAAAAATAAATTTGAAAATCCACTAACTTATTTTTAAGTTTTTTTTTTTTTTTTTTTTTTTTTTTTTTTTTTTTTTTTAAACAGTGATTTATATTTTAAATTTGACTTACCATGCCAATTTAATTTGAAAAAAAGAAATATTATTTACCTTTATGTAATCTTGTTTTTCTTGTTCTTATCACTTACTTATTTACTATATTAAAAGTTGAATTAATACCTTACAAATTTTACACCTAGCTTTTGCAATATCTGAATTCTCCTGTGCAAATCTTGTTTCAACAAGCTCGGATCATCAATATTTAAAAGTAAGTACTCTTTAAGTTGATAACAGTTAATAGCTCTCAAAATAATTCTTATTGCAAAATCTTTTGTATGCATAAATGTTATTATTAATTTGAATGGGAATTAGTGTCACTCATCTCCACATTTTACCAATGACATTCCTTTACAAATATTATCTCATATTTTAACATCAATCTTATTTTAAAATTAGATGAGTATTCAATATTTAAAATTATAAATTATTATAGAAGAGGAAATATACATATAAATAATTAAAAGAATCTTTAGATAATTTTCGATTTTTAAAAATAAAATGTTATTAAATACATTTTTATATTTTTGTTTTAATAACTTAATTTTTTTCTTTTCTCAGTGCTTCTCTTGGTATCCAAAGCTTGATCATCCCCTTCTATTAGCAGTTGGAATGGCTAATGGTCATGTTTTAATGGAAAGGTAATATTGTTGTAGAAAAATTGTCATACAATTTTATTTGTTTTGCTATGTGATAAAAACTAACAAAAATTTATAATTATATATAAGTTAAAAAAATATTATTATAAAGCAACAAAATAATAATATAATTAAAGTTTTAGTAATAAAATTTAAATGTAATAAAAATCAAATATTGAAAATCAAATATTAAAAATGTAATAAAAAAATACCTTCTCTAAAATATGAATTTAGAAAGTAAGAGTGTTTTTCTGTATTTGATTTACTAATCATAGTAGAATAATGTATTTTGATTGATAAAATGAAAACTAAACTTAAAATTAGAATTTCTCTGATATTTTTCACTAAATTCATATCTTAAGTTTTTCTCTGTCATAATATATATTTCATTATGAATTGCAAATTAAATATTTGTTATTAATCAAATTTATGCATCTGAGTATATAAGATTCAATAATTACATTATTGAGTTTAAGATATTTTATCTAGGTTCAATCATTTGAATATTTTGTATCCAGTAAATAACTTTTTTAGATTTGAAATTTAACTTGTCATGGTATATATAAAAAATAAATATTATATTTAATTTTACAAATTGAATTAAGATTTTCTGCACCTCTTTTCTATTAATTTTAGTTATCAATTTATATGATATCTTTTTCATTTTCTGATTTTAGTTCAAATTACTTAGTTATTTCTCATTAAATTTATTTCCTTGGATCTGATTGATGTAAAAGGGTTAGTTGTAGAATATTAGGGTAAAATAAAGGTCAATAAGTTAAATATAATATTTCAATTTAATAGTCTGAGAGGGAAAATTTTGATTATACTGGGAATAAGTATCAAATCTGATATACCTATTGTGGGCATATATGAGACTAGAGAAAGCCAAAATCTTACTCTTTATATTTTATAGAAAGCAATCTAAATTTTTTTTTTATCATTATCATGTATTTTCTTAAATCATATATAAAAATGTAATAGTAAAATAATGACAAAGTATTAATAATAAAGTTTATAAGCAATGAATATGAAACACAACGAAAAAGTATTATTATCAAAATATAATCCTTACCCAAATTTTTAATATTTTGGCATAAATTTATTTACATTTCTATGCAAAAGATCTATAAGATGTTGATTGGTCAACTGTATGAGGTTTTGACTTCAGAGACTTCTTATATAATATATAAAGACCCACAGCAAAACTTATTTTGATTTTAGGTACAACAGCAAAACTTATTGTACCTAAAATCACAATAAGATTACCAGTCCCCCCCCCCTTTAAAATGTAGACGTTTTATTTCTTCAAAATTCAATCATTGAACTTTGTGTAGCTTTTACAATATCTGATGCTTTTTTATTTTTAATAATTTCACTTACCCAGCTGTTTTTTTTTTTTTTTTTTTAAATTAATAAAAAAGCAACACAAATTTTTAATTCTTTGTTTTTCTTTAAATTTATCTATTTTCTTTTTGATGTTAATTGTATTTATTTTTATTTGTGATTATAAACTTTGAAAATTATAAACTTTAATTGAAATTTTGTTTCAAAACTGTGTATAATTTATGTCATTGCAGTAATATTTATTTCCTTTCCTCTTGAAGCCAAATAACATATCTGTAAATTCTCTAGCAATTTTATAAAGAACATTATACTAAGAAGTAAAGTTTCATTTTTTAATTCTAATTATTTTTGTAATTTTATTTTGTGAGTATTGTGATGGAATTTGCAGAAACTCCTCGTTAAAAGTTAATGACCATACTACAATACAGTATAAGAGCCAGTCATTTGGCTATTCATTTATTTTGTCATTCGTTTGTAACTAATAAAAACACTTTTAAATTGGCAGTATGTTATACTATTTTGTTTGCAAATTCTGATTTAATTAAAACATATGATCTCTTTATTTGAATCATTTCTTCAAAGAAAGCTCCCTGTTAATTAACCAACAATGTTAAAAAAAGTGAAGAATTTTTTAAAATTATTGATTAAGAAACCAACTAAACTCTCCTTGTATAGTTTTTCTCATCATTGTAAATGTTCTGCAGTCACACTCAAAATACTTAAAAACGTATCACTAAGCAATCCAAACATTTATTATTTTAAATACAGATATGTGTAATTAATTCATACCACACACACACATTCACACGCACACACATTACACACATTATATATATATATATATATATATATATATATATATATAATGTGTGTGTGTGTTTTGAGAGTGTACAGACAAAATCATGCATAATGCTTCATTTTTATCCAGAAATGTATATAGAATAATTCTGTTTATGAAATTTTTAATACTTACAAGATTTTTTTAATAATGATGAAAAACCGTGTTTATCAGGTAATAGTAAAACTAAATTTTGTATTTACCTACTTTAAGCTGTGTATTATTTATAGATTTATTATACATCAATTCAAATAATGGAATTCAGAATTTGTACTGAATCAAAATGCTGTTTTTTGGAATTTTTATAGAGTTAATTTTTTTTCTATATGCAATGGTCTAACATGGATTTCTGCCAACTGAATGACTAAAATTTGCTATCCTCTTTGGTCGCAACCAATCGAAAAATCAATGATATGTCACTATTTAGTCATAGAATTTTATGCCTATTTTTTTAATGCAAATTTTTCAATTCATTTATATTCATTCCCATATATTTTTTATTGCTAAAGTAGTTAGATTTGTTGATTTAAACTTGAAAATCATTTGATCAATTTAGAGAAATTTTCACAACAAGTATTAGTGTAATTGGAAGACATGCCTCAACACTTACATATAAAAAAAGATAAATTTTTAAAAGTGCAATATTTGCTTGCCTAAATAGTAAAACTATTCTACAGTTATTTGAAAATAGAGTAGGAAGTGTTTATAAATTGATGAAAATATCATATGTAAGAATCTTAGGAAATTATAAACATTGAAATTTTACAAATCAGATATATGTGATGGCCTTTGAAAGCTTCATTTGATGTTTTGTTTGTTGTAGTTATTTTTGTTAGCAAAATCTAAAATTTTTATTATTATTCAATTTAACATCTCTTTGTTGCAATATTCTTAAAAATATAGAATAAATATTATTCATGTGGACTTCTTTTAGGAGTAGATATAAGCATACTCTTAATCATAATTTATATTTTAAAAATTTTTCATCTATAAATTATTTTAGGTTGTTTTCATTTATGTATTTTTCTTAACTGATGGGCCATAAGACATTCAAAATTTTGCACTGCTTTGATTGCAAACTGATAGGAAATTTCTTCTCAATTTAATATAGTGCATGATATTCTGTGCAGTTTTAAAATTGTCAAAGCCATTTTTCTCATCTGTGGTATTTATGGAGGGCCTTTTTTCAGAAATTATGGTATTAAGTGTTTAATTATATTTGGTATAATTTCTTCAAATTTGGATTCAATAATAAATTTTAATAAACTCAATGAAATGGAATCAAAAAGTTCATAATTATAATAAACTTGTAGTTTCACACACCCAAGTTATATCTTTTATGTATCAATATCTTGAAAATTTTTATTAAGGTTGCTTTCTTCATCATTTCTTCCAAGTAATATTGCATGTCTTAGAAAGACATTTTTTGGCCAAAGTTTGGAGATATTGGAACTTTGTTTGAATTTCATCAGCTATTGCTAACAAATGAAGAAAGAATTATTCATTTTGTGCGATAAGTAATTTGTTCAAAAATACTTCCTTCATATTTGTCTAGGCAATTCATTAAAAAGACCTGCTCTTTTGCCAAACTTTTAGTGTTATTTCAAGTTTTGCCTAAGAATTCTTCTGATTTCTCTTTTAATACCATCTGTAAGTCATCTATTTTCTGAGCACACTTATGTATGTTAAGTTCTTTTATTTGCAAATAAATTTGGTTGTCATTAATGCAGCATGAATTGTCCTATATACTACAGAGTTGCCATAGACAGTAGCATTTGATTTATAAAAAGTAGCATTAAATTTATAAGCAGAATATTATGCAACCTAATCACAATACAAGTTCTTTAAAGGGAAACAAGCTAATTATAATATTTTTTTTCTGGTGATGGATTTATATTTACTCATATTTTCAGAAAATTTGTAGCTTTAAATTATTTTAGATTTATTAGCTAGCAAGAGTGATAAATCTCTTAGTGCTGTTGGAAATTATTTTTAGACTTATCGAATGCATTTTATTTAACCGCTTTCATCAATGTATCAAATTGCACATTTTCCTTATGTAGAAGACAGATACACTTTGAGCTTTCTATGTGTTTTGGAAGTGTAAACTGAAAATTAAAGCAGTTCTAGCTGCAATCAAAGACAAAAGTTAAAGAAAACCAAAACAAAAGTTTATATAAGCTTTCAATGTCATACTGCTTGTGTGGTGTTATTAATTCCATCCTATATTATTGTGAAATTATGAATAAGTACCATTGTTGTCTTGATAATAATGCAGTTATGTAATTTACTAACCATGGCCTGTAACGATCGACAAAATTAGCCACAAAGATTTTTGCTTTGTCCTATGCTCCCTCATGTTACAACACTGTTTGCAGGCCCTTAAAAATGAATGAGAATTATTCAAATGCTCAAAGCATTTTGATTATATAAGTTGCTTAAAATTACATGATTTATTATCTAAATGATAAATTGAAATTTAATAAAGCATTGGGTTAAATCATCCTAATTATTTTATCAACTATTCTAACACCAAAATATTAAGTGAAAATACCAAATAGAAATTATTCTTAAAATGAAATATAATGCTTATAATAATATTTTGTTTAATTGGTGCTTTATTTTATATATTTTTTTTCAGTTTGGATTCTAACACATCTAGGGATGTTGAAATAGTTGGACGTGAATTTAGTAAGTAATAAAAAAATTAAATTTATTCCTCAAATATTTTTTTAAATATATTAAATGAAAAACAATTTTGTGTTATAAATGTTTTTTATTGTAAAAAATATATGATAATCCTGAATTAGTAAACCCAGAAATTTTTAAGAAGAGTTGTTTAAACTTCTATAGTTTCAATAAAAACTACTGTTTTAATTGGTATATCCTTAATGACAAATTGCAGTTACCATTATTTTTATTCTTTTTAAAACAATGATATAGCTAGAATATACTTCATGTCATTCTTTTATTGGTTAGAAATTTTCTTAAAATCGTAAATGTTTTACATTTGAGATAATGATATTTTCAAAATGAAATTATGTTTAACATAAAAACATAGTTTCATAATTTACATAAAAATTTTATGTTTTACATAATTTTTTTTTTTTTTTTTTTTTTTTAAAATCATTATTTCCATTTATTTTGAAAAATCACAATCCAAAATAAATTTTATAATTTCTTGTGTTTAAAAGCACTTGTAAGAAGAGAGAATATTTAAAAGCTAGAGGGGTACTTATTTTGAGAGAGTTTTTGATTAAGATAACAAAGAACCTTTGTACCTTAACATTTATAAATATTTATTCATTTAATTATATTTTAAGTAAAAGTTAAAATTTTTCACATCTATCAAATTATTCTGAAAAAAATAATTTTCTCAATATTTCAAAAATAAAACCTAGTTTAAATATAAATAATTAATATTCATTCCATATGCAATATGCAACAGAAAAACAATACATGCAAAACTAATATCAAAGGCAAATTATTCCAAATACTTAAATCTAAAGCTATAAAATAATTTCTTCATATTCTTCTCTTTATTGAATATTTTTATTCTTTTTGTCTATAAATAATTAAAGAATGAAAAGGTTTTGGACTATCAAAATAAAAAAAATTACCTTTAACTTAAAAAAAGCGAATCTTATAGAGAAATATGTTTCATGAACTGTGATAAATATGTATAATATCACATTCTATAAAAACATAAAAATGAATGTTATAAACTGTTATTACTGATTAGGCTTTTAACATGCTTGGAAGTTTTCTTATAATAGTGTTGATTAATTTGCTTTCACATTTCTACATCTTCTTTATTATCTCATAAAATAATTGCTTGAGCTGATGTAATTAATATCTTAAGCAAAATATAATCTTGCTCCACTCTTGAATTTGAGCTAGAAATTTAATAATTTGACGTTGATTTTTTTATTGATCATATTAATGATTTTCGTAATGTTTTTGACAGCAAATTCTGAAATTTATAAAATTGATCAGCAGTTTTCTATATTCATTGGCAATTATGATTTTAAAATACTGATAGCTTATTGTAATTTAGAAGGAAAATTGAAAAATGATAATTTCTTTGTTCTACTTTTAGTACCTAAACAAAGTAGATCCTGTAATTGTGTTTGCTGGAATCCAATTGAATCTAATATAGTAAGTAACTTTTTTCTTTTTTAAAACATATCTTTCATTTTACACTTTAGTTCTAACATTTTTGATAAATTAATTTAGTCTTAAAGCTAAAATGATTGCTATTGATCCTGAAATTGTACGTACTGAAATTAATCAATCGTATTGAATTGTATGTACTGAAATTAATCATCTTTGAAACCCAATCTTAGCTGGCAGCCAAAAGATTAGCATACTGGCCTTCAATTCAGCTGCTAGTGGATTTGAATCCCACTTCATGCTTAAGACTTTGTCATGGATTCTTTGTAATAATCGACTTTAAACTGTAGGTTTTGCTGTAATTGGTTTTTGTGTACAACAAATAATCTCTGAGCAACAAACAAACCAAACAAATATTGAAATTCAAATCATAACATTCCTTTATATTTACACACAATTTGTAAATTTAAATCCATATAAATGTGAAGATAGTATACATTGCCAATATTATTCAAGTCAAAATGATTATTAATAAAGATACCATGAAATGCTCACATGCTTATATGTATATATCTCCATTTTAAAGAATGTCATGCATTTTTTTTTTTATTTGATCTTGCTTAAATGATCAGACTTTATAGCCTGTGTCATTATGTATAAGTAGTAGAAGTAATTTGTTATATTAGATTCGATAAATTTTTGTCACCTATATCATAGATAGCTTTTTGCATAACAATAATTAGAAAAATTTTAAAATAACAAAATCAGTGATAAATTTTTTTAAAAAGTAATCATATTGATAAATAAATATACACATTTTGATATTTTGAGTTTTATGCAAATATACATAGATATATACACACATACATACACACATTTTCCTTCATTAGTAGCTGATCTGCCAAACTAAGAATGGTTAGTACTCTTTCCTTTGGTTCAGCAATTCATGGATAAAATCCCACTTTGGACATGTGTTATGTTACAGAATCTATTTTAAACTCTAGGTGCCAATCTAATTAACTGTTCTGTGCAAAATAATAATAATAATAATAATAATAATTAAATAAAAAAATTGAGCGATGAATAAATTGAGCAAGTTGTTAGCTGTCCAAGTACTTGAATGATTATAGCTTTTCTCTTTGATTTAACAATTTGTGAGTTCAACAAATGAACAATAAATACTGTGGCTTTCCTGCTGCTGGAGCTGTCATTGCCTAAGTCATTTCTCTTTCATATTATAATATCAAAGAATATTTAGATAATTCTAGGCAATCTATAAATTGTGTTCATAACTATATCAATAAGTATAATTTTTTATAGGAGCAATTAAATTGGAATCAAACATTTTATTTGTGTTCTCCATATTTGCAATTCTTACATTGGTAATAAAGTTTTTAAGAATATTTCAATTTTTATATTCCGGTTTTGTAGAAAGCACCTTTTTTAACTTATAAAATGATTGAATTATTAAAATAGTAACATTGTCACTTATGGCAAGAATAATTTTTCTCTTTGTGAGCATTTGATTTTGGGAAATGGTGTCATTTATAAAATCTCATATCAATTAAATAAAACAGTCACGTCAGAAATGATAATCAAAGTTTTGCTTATTTAATATTATTAATTCTTTTGTCTTAAAAACTGATTTATGAAATATTATGTATTTTATTTTAATCAAGGTAATATGTAGATAAATTTACATACATATGGGAAATGATACATTTTAAATAAATGGAAAATATATTGAGGAATATGCCCCAAACACACACACACACATATCATGTTATATTTTAAAGCAAGTATATTGGTTTTAGTTATATAAAATAATAATTTAATACTTTTTATAAATGTTTTGCAGTTTGAGAGAGAAACTCAAATTAACTTTTTCATTCTAAAAAGAAATAGATGAATAAACAATGCATGCAATTTTATAAAAAGCAAGAATTTTCATATTTTAATTACAACTTCATTATTATTTTACTATTTCTTTATTAATAGTTCTTTCCTGATTCAAATTTTTCAATATTATTTGTTAAAACAGTAATTAAAATCTAGCAATGATTTTATTTCTTTTATATATTTTTAAATGCATTATTTTTTTGCATTGTGTTTTCTAGTTTTCTTGTAGAAATCATATAATTTAAATTATTTATTGTTTGTTAAATCGTTTTGTCAATAACTTATAATTTCCTTATTTGAAAATGATTTAATTTTTAATAAATATGATATTCCTTTTAAGAAATATATTATGAATCACTATTAAAATTTTTTATATTCAAATTTATGTTAAAAATGTTACATAAATAAATTGTTTTCATAAATTTGTTTATTATACTTCATTGAATTATTTTATAAATTATATTTATATTTTAGTTAATATCTGGATTAGACAAGTATCGTGGAGATAATAGCATTTTGGTATGGGATATCACAAGATCTTGCTATATTCCTAGTACTATTGAATCAGTTACTAGTTATGAAAGACGTCCAGTGTTTTCTTATGATTCGCCTAATGCTTCAAAGCCTTTTTTAGAAATAGGTACTATTTTTCATAGATTTCCTTTATTTCACATTACTAAATGCTGCTTTTAGAAATAGTCATGCAAAATTTCTATTTTATAATAAATTTATGTCTGTTATAACTTGAATTAATATGCGGCTACCACCATTACGACTTTGCAGCCAGAGAGACTCTCCAAAAAGAGCAGCAGAATTTGCAGCTCTGAGCAGATACTGGAGAGGCCAGCTACTGACTTGAACTGTTCTTAATCATATTACACTCCTTCTTGAACTTCAGACAATGACGAAGTGTGTTTTTGCTAGGGCTTACGCTTTTGTTTTGCTTTCTATGCGAATTTGATTTACACTCTGCAATTATGATAATCCATTAATAATTTGCATTTTATCAATTTTGTTAATGTTAAATAAAAAAAAAAATAAGAAAAAAGTGCATTTGTGTTTGTTGATGTCCGCTTATTCAAAAAATAAGTATTACATTCCTCGACCTCCAAAAATGGATTCTGCAATTGGTGACCTGGACATGATCTGAACACGATCTTCTGATCTAGATTTCGATTTTGTTTATATCGACTATATCCTTATTGGAAACTCTTCAGAGAAAGAACATGCCAAGCATTTAGATATAGTATGCAAATGTTTAGCGAAATATGGAACGAATCAATATAGCGAAATGCACATTAGGTGCACTAATGAACTTTCGTTTTTAGGTTATTTGGTAAATAGTGAAAGTATTAAATCCCCTCCCGGAAGAGTGGAACCCATTTTAAAATATAACTTGCCAAAAGCAGGATGAGGTCTTTGTAGATATTTAGGACTTCTAAATTATTATCAAAGAAATATACCTAGAGCCATGGAATCTCTGGTTCTGGAAAAAGTTTTACTTTTTCTACAAAAGGAAAGGGAAGGGGTTGACCACAAACTCCTTCTATATGCATTCCATCAAAAAGTGATAAATGTTTGCTAAGACAGTTGCACCAATTAGATTACATCAGGTAATTTACGGCCAATATTAGGTAGATTGAAGGAACAGAAAATATCCCTACAGATACGTTTTCAAGATTAGTAACAATAAATTGCCCCTCCCCAGTTGATTGTAAACAAATATCAAATGCACAAGCAAATAATGAAGAATGAAGAAATGTTTTAACAAATAACCAAACAAATTTAAAATTAAAGAAACTTGACTTACCTGATTACTCTAACGAATTATATTGTGATATATCAACAGGAAAGATATGCCCATTTGTTCTGTGTGACAAATGAAAATAAATATTCGAGATTTTTCACAATTTTTCTCCCTGGTTGCAAGGCAACAGCCAAACTTATAACCGACTGATTGGTTTCGGTGGGAATAAAAAACAATTGTTATAAGTGGACCAAGGCTTGTATCCCATGTCAAAATTCAAAAATAATATATCATACTAGAAGTCCAGCTATTAATATTCCTGTAAAAATAAAAGATTTTACCATATACATCTAGATTTAATAGGACCACTTCTGATTTCTCAAAATTACAAATATTGTCTTACTATGATTGATAGATTTACGCAATGGGTAAAACCAAACCACTCTGTGATATAGAAGCTGATAGGTTTGCCAAAGCCTTTTATAGATTGTGGATAATACGATTCAGATGCCCAGGAGTTTTAACTACCAATCAAGGATGACAATTTGAGTCATATTTATTCCAATCCTTAGTGGATATCTTAAAAGCTAAGAATATTCAATCAATATCATTTCATCCACAATCTAATGGTCTAACAGAGAATTGGCATAGAATGCTTAAATCGTATTTAAAAGACAATTTGACAGAAAGATGGGTTGAAATACTTCCTACTGTATTAATAAGACTAAGAGCTACCTTTAAGCCCAGACCTGAAGGCTACACATGCAGAGTTGGTTTATGGATAAACTATCTGACTAGCTGGTGAAATTTTCGATAAGCCAACTAAGGATATTAATGCGCCAAATTTCATTAATAGTTTAAAATATCACATGAGCCAAATTGCACCAACGAAGACTTAAAACCATGGGAAACCAAGAACTTTCCATTCTGAAGAACTGAAAAAATGTACTCACGTTTTCCTGAGATATGATGCTGTGAGTGCACAACTCAAATCTCCATATGATGGATCTTTTCCAGTGCTCGAGTGAAAAATTTTGAAACTTTAAAATTTTGAAAAGTAGAAAGGAAACATTTGTGGCAATTGGATGAGTTAAGCCAGCATTTATATGAAGTTAGACTGCCGACTCTCCGACAGATCTAAAGAAGGAGAAACTTCCAGCTACCAATAAGAAGGAATAAAACGCAGATAAAAATTTCAAAACAAAGGAAACCAGATGCCGCCATAAAGTTAAACGCCCCATACGATTTCTTAGCCCTGTCCCTAGAAAGGAGGTACTGTGGTGACCACCATTACAACTTCACAGCCAGGGAAAGGAGCAGCAGAATTTGCGGTGCTGAGCAGATGCTGGAGAGGCCAGCTACTGAATTGAACTGCTCTTAATCTTGTTACACTCCTTCTCGAGTTTTGAACAATAACGAAGTGCGCTTTTGCTAGCTCTTACTCTTTTGTTTGGTTTCTACTGAAATTTAATTTACTCTCTGCAGTTATGATAATAATATAATAATTTGCATTTTATCAATTTTGGTAATATTAAATAAAAAATAAGAAAAAAGCACATTTGTGCTTGTTCAAAAGATAAGTATTACATTACCTTTAACCTCCAAAAATGGATTCTGCAAACACATTTTATTTCCTATTTTATTTTCTTATTCTTTTTTTTATTTCGTATTATAAGTATTAGTTTATGATTTATAATGTTTCATTTAACATATTTTAGTGATCTATTTAAGCATGGTATGGGTAAAATTATTTGTATTAATGAAGCAATATATATCTCCTGTTATTTTTTATTGATAAAATTAATACTGTTTCTTGTATTAAGAATAAATTACAGTAATGATTAAATGATTTATAGTATCATTACACTGTAAATTAAATTTACAATTTGTATGCCTAGTAAGTATCTTTTAGATACTTACTAGGCATTGTTTTAATGTTTTACATGAAAAAATTTTATTCTATCCAATTTATTGAGGAATTGCAACACAATTAAAAGAAAAAATAACGTCAGAAATGTTAGATTTTGCTGTTCATAAAGAGAATGTTCTTCTTTGAACTCTTGGTAATTTATTTTTGTCTGATTGATTTTCCTCATTATTTTGCAGTTATTAATAATTTTGTAATTATATATTTTTCGACAATGAATTGAGTAATTTCCGAGTAAATGAAATATTATATTCTTATATATTTTTTATATTTAGAATACTCTGTGTGAATTTTTTTTATCTAGGTCTTTCTGAATCTACTCAATCAATTCACTGGTTTCATAATAATCCTAAGATATTTGTTTGTGGAATGAGTTACAAATGTCTCAGATTGTATGACACAAGAGGTAAGTGAGTTTTTTCTTTTTTAATCCCTGATACCTTTTTTCATTATCAATCCTTATAACAGTTTTAAATATTTGTAAGGTAATAATCAAAAATTAATTTCTGTGATTTTTTTTTATTCTACTTAGAGATGTATGTTTCAATTTTCTTTCTGATGTATATGTTGTGTGTTTAAAATGGATATAAAATATTTTTTATATTTTATATCCCTTTTAAAATATGTAGATAATTTTGACTTTTTTGCTTCATTCAAAATTGATTTAAATTATTGATTATGGAAAATTTTGTGATTAGGAATAATTTATATGATTAAAACATGTAAACATTCATTATATATATATATATATATATATATATATATATATATATATATATTAGTTATTTAAACTGCCATTAATGGATTATAAATGTGATTAAAATGGACAATATTTCATTCAAATAAAGATATCCTTATAAACTTTAATCTTTATTCATAAATAAGCATATTAAAAGACACCAGCTCGTTTTATGTTTCAAACATTTTTAATGATTATATTTAGCTTAAATTAAGAAGATACTTACAAATGTATATTGCTGACAAGTTTCCATATAATTGCTGCAAATAATTTAAGCAAATTATAAGTATTTCTATATGTATTTATTAGTAAATTCTTTAATAGGTTTAGTAAAAAAAAAAAGAAACATAAATAAATATAGTAAATATGTATATTTGAAAAAGTAAATTATGAAATATAATTTTTTTAAAAAAGTTAATTCTTATATAATCTACAGCTATATGATTTCTATTGTATTAATAAAGGGATAGACATAAATAATCTTTTACTGTGTTGTAATGCTTGGTATATTATGAATTGTTGATTTTTCTTTTTTACTGTTATGGTAGATGGTTCCAAATATCAAGAAAGTACTTTGTCTAAAGCGGTGTACAATTTATCTGTTGATCCAGATGTAGAACATAGATTAGCTTCTTCTTTTGAAGTAAGCATAATATTTTTACTTATTGTTTGTATCTATATACTAATTTTTCACGAAATGTATTTTTACAGGTCAGAGAATAGTTAACATTTTAAATTACATTACAAAAAAATTAAAAGTATTCTTTAGTTTATAATATTGGGATTATTTATAGCAAAAGAAAAAGTCATTTTAAAAATTACAATTTATATATATATATATATATATATATATATATTGGGCAAATATTTCATTACATAAACAACCTTTTTCACACTGAATTTTGTTTTTTAAAACTTATACATTCACTAAAAGTTAGTAATTTTATAATATTTTGAATTCATATATTAAATTGTGTTCCTTTGTCTAAAATACATTGAAAAATGCATGAAAAGTCAATCATAGATTTTAACTTTCTAATGGGCTCTTATATTTTAAATATATTATGTTATGTTAAAAAATAGTAGTTCAATATTAATAGATTATGTGATTAATTAAAAAGTATTGTAAAATTTTGTAATGCACTTCAAATTTTTATTTTTTATTTTTTCAAAAATAAAGTATTTTTGTTAAATGCTGGGAATAAGTTTGTGAATTAATAAAAAATGAATGAAAATTTTTTTATTTAAAATAATTCTATTAATATATTTTTTTAATGCATGTCTATAAAGATACTGCATTGGTTTTTTATTCAAAAGAAATTTTTTTATTTTGGCTTTAATGGTTGGGAATATACTGAAAATACTTTTACCTCATTATGTTGTTTTTTTAATAATTTAATGATATTTATATTTTACAGAATTGGTTTGTTTTATGGGATGTCCGAAACTTTGAAAAACCTGTATCCTTTTAAATTAATTTCATTCTTAAGAATCTGGTGATTTAAAAATTATATGTGAATTTAAATTTATATTCCAATGTTTTATGATTGATGTATTAGTCTGTATGTAGTTGTTACTAATCATTAGTTTGATAACTACTTTGGAAATTGTTGTAAAATTTGTATAGTGTTAATATGATAATCATTGTATTGCATAGCTTAGTTTATTCTTCAAATAGCTTTGCTTCATTTAATTAAAAATTTCTTATAAAAAAATTCTCATAAGAAATCTTTTATTAAAATATTTTACAATGGTTAATAATATTCCATTAAAATATTTTGTAATTAATTTTTTATTTTTAATCTTTAGCTTACTTTTTCCTAAAATGCCTAAAATTTAAGTCATAAGAATAAAATTAAATTTATTAGATAAAATAATTTTTTTATGATGAAATAACTTATGCTATTGCCCACAGTTAATTTCAAAGATAATGGCCCTCAAGCTTTTCAATATTTTGACTTATGCATGTTTTTATAAAAAGATCAATTTTTACATTACCCAATTTTAATTCAGGTTACATGATACATGTTCAACTATGATACATCGTAACCAACCAAAATTTTGAATATGTACCATAGTCTTATGCTTAGAGCAACTCGGCTGATATGATGTTTTCATTAATTTTGGAAAACAAAATACAAATTGATGCACTTTAATAAATTTATTGGATATAATTTTTCTCAATAAATCTAAACTCTATTAATTTAAAAAGACATTAGTTTATAGTTTTCCTCTATAATTTTTCGTTTTGCCATAAATTCTTGCATCATTTTCAGTATGCTTTGTATTAGTATAAAAATGACATATTTTTATGGCCATTCATGAATCTAATATATTGCATTAGCAGCAAATAAATAATATAGGCATATTTATAATCCCAAATCATTCTATGTATATATTCCTTAAAAAGTTCCAAAATAAATTTATTCTTTCAACACTTTGGTCACAATATCGAAAACTATCATGCAGTCCTTTTTTACCATTCAATATGAAAGTTTTACAAAACCACACTATAAACATCTCATTTGTTGGTAGGGAGTATGATGCTTTCTTCATATAAAACTTGCTTGGGAAATATTGTGCATATAGTTAAAAATTGTCATTTATAAAAACATGCCCAATCTTGCCATGTCTTAGGAAAAACTCCCATAAAAAAAAAATGGATAAAATTATAGAGCAGGCATAACTTATTTTATGTATAAGAGAAATTACTTTCCTTATCTATTTGTAATTTATTTGCCTAGAATTTTTTTTATATATATCAGCAGCAGCAATGTTTCTGTATGTGAAAGTAATCTATAATAATGTAATTAATATCGAATAATGACTTAATGAATATTGTGCAATTCTTTAATTTTGACATCAATTTGACAAAAGATTAGTTAAAATATAAATTTTCTGTTTTTATCCCAATTTTTTTTAATGGTCTCATTACTTATTTTGTCTGTGAGATAATCAGTTTATGTAATTATTACATTATGTATATTTACATGAATTAATTTTCTGTTTTCAGGATTGTGAAAAATTAATCTCCTTTTTTCTTAGATGTAAGATTTATTCCTTAATTCGACTTTTAGGTTGTAACTGTTAATCGTTCCAAGCCAATACTAAAATTAAGCTGGTCTCCTAGCAGGTATTTTGAATTAATAGTATTATGTCAGGGACAAAATAATGGAAAGATGTTTAAATTTTGAACTTTTAAAAATATTTTTCTATAGTTTGCTTATATTTTAAGTTCATTAAGCTTGAATTTTATTATAAAATAAGATATAATCTGATATATTTAATAATTATATACCATATTTTCCTGTATATAATCTGCAGCAATGTATTATCCTCAAGGCATTTTTTTTTTCGAGTAAAAGAAAAAAAAGCGTCGCATAATACTCAGTGGCGTGTAATCCATGGCAATTTTTTTCGGCGAATACCCTAAAATATGTATTGCTGATAATATGGGTGTAACATAAAATAAAAAAATGCACAGTATGATTAAAAATTTAATAAATTATATAGAAAAAAAGCATTTTTTTATAAAAAATGAAGTTTAGATCCAACTTATCGCAAAGTGCAATAAACTTGAGATGAAAGCACCAGATCGATCAAGAGCAATAATTTCGAGAAGATTCTTGTAAAACTTATCGATATTTAGCTTCTAATAAATTTTAAAATGATGTTAGACATATTTAAAAATATATTTTTATTTGCTTCGTTAATATTTAAATGAAAAAGAAATGGATTATTTACAAGCTGCATATTTTATACATTTTTTTACATCGCGTGTGCTTTGTTTTTCACTTCACATTAACACGCTTTGTCACCTATTTGCTATTTGTTTTTGGTATAGCTTTTAATTTAAAATCTGCTGTGTAACTTAAAAGTTTTCACTTCCATATGACGATATACGAATTTGATTATTTTCTAAACGAAATAGCTAACATCAAGGCAAATTGCAAAATGAGGTTAGCGAATTTATACAACTGTAATATCTTTACGAGGAACCGAATTCGTTTCTGAACGTAATTGGATAAAGCGGATTATAGCTTGAATAACTCAGGTGTGTCTTGGTACCACCTGTTATTTATTTTATGAAACATAAACAGTATTTCAAACTTTCTTGTTAGCTTTTCTAATGGAGATTGTTTTTCATCAGATCCGTGGTGGTGTATAATACGTACAACGAAATTCGGAACTTTTTATAACACATAATCCACGGATTATATACAGGAAAATATGGTAATCTTAAAGTGTATACTTTAACATTATATGTGAGATTTTATTATTGGAGTTTTTAATTAAGTGTCATACAGTTTAACTTAAATTCTCAAAATTTTAAAACATGAATGTAGCAATGTATATATAAATTATTTCAAATTCATACATGTATTTGGCATTAGTAATATTTTACTTTTTTGCTGACTAATTGCCAAACAATTGAGTATTTTTAAAAATGATTAAATTAAGGTAAATAAAGAAAAATGAAAATTATTTTTTCGTAATATTAAGATATTAAATGTCCTATTACAGTAAATCTAACATGTTCTACAGAATGAAAAAAAAAGTTATACAATTAAGTAAAACATCTGGTGTTTAAATTTTTTTGGAAGAATCAAAAATTTTTTTTATCATTTTACACAAGTTGAATTTGGCATAAGATGTACTGCCAATTAATGAAAAGCATTAATAAATTGTGTGGGAAAATGAAAACTGTTAATGTTTCATTCATTTGCTTTTTTTTAAAAAAAGTAAATGCTTTTCTCAAGTCTTTTTTACTTACAATCTTTTCCTTCAAAATTAGTTTATATTAATTTAAAATTTTTATCCATAGTTTCTTTAAATCTATTGTTCTATTGGTTTGGAACTTGAGGTAACCATGGAGAAACCAACATTCAATATTAAGCCATTTTATGCAGTCCACTGTCAATAATTTTTATTTTTTTGCAAATAATTTATAATTTCTTCAATAATACAAGCACTCTTTACTTCATAAAATATCGCTACTTTATATTGATTATTTAATGATAAACTGTGCTACTATTAGAGTTTACCAGTGATATTAAATTCGCTGTAATAATATGTTCATTCATTTCAACATTGCATTTTGTTATTAACAATGACAAACAGCTTTGGCTACATCATCAAATACCTTCATGTTTACATTCTACTATGTTTACATTTTTTTTTTAAATTTTCATGAAAACAAAAAAAAAATCATCTTTTTGTTTTTATTTACATTTCAATGTATAAAGTTATTCATTAAAATGAGTAAAAATTTTTATATATTTTCTTTTGGAACTTTTCCCAGAAAGATTTTACAAAATATGAACATTTATTGTTTACAATCTTTATCTTATTTTTATTTATGACTTACAATTTGCAACTTTTAAAAATATATTTATTAAATTCATTTTGTCTTCAAATTTTGCTTATAATAAGCACAATAAATTTTGCTTATAAGCAAATAAAAAGTCATGATATGCTATGGAATATTTCATGTTTTCTTAACTTTCAGTTGAAGTGCTTTATTTGTAAGTTAAAATTATAGATAATAGTTGTTTAAAAAACAAAAATGAAACATTTTTAATTGAAAGGCATAATTTTATTAGAAATCAAGATTTTATATTTACTAGATTTTCAAAATTACAAACTACTTATTAAGTTTGAAATTTGTATTAAATTAACTCCTTATTATCTAAAACAAATCTAATATTTTTTTGTAGTTGTTTAAAATTTAGCTTTTTTGTATGCTTAATAAATTTTTAAAAGTAATCTACATTTCTATTGCTTATGCTTAGATGTGGTCTTTTATCAGTTTTGTGCAAAGAATCTTCAACAATTAATTTATATGATATTCAATCTCCTGCTGGCAATGATGAAGTGGAACCAGCACTTGTAGAACGAGATGTTCAGCGTAAGTAAAAATTAATATGTGGGATTAATTTTTCAGAGCATTAATTACATTTAAATTTAAAAATTGAAAATCAAAAACGTTTTTAAATTGATTTGAACTATGATCAATTCTAATTTACTGTAAAATAGAATTTTTAGCTGAAACTCATATATAAATATTATTTACACTATTCTTAATTTAATGAACTTAGTAAAAACTAAATGTTCTCAAATATAACTTTATTTTAAAATTATTGTTATCATATAAAGTTTATTCAACATTTTAATTTAATATTACTTCAAATTTTTCATTCATAAAAAAACGTTAGTGCTATAATAGTTCATTACATTTTCATTGAAAATTATTGGTTGTTTTTTTCTATTAGAGATATTAACTGGATTCTTCTGTTTTTATTAATAAAAAATTTATATATATGCAATTGCAGTACTTTGAGCAATATTTTGTTTAAATTCAAGATATATTTATTTAAGATAATAAATATAAAATTTTCAAAATTTTTCCATATACAGTTTATGCATTTTCTACTCCATTTAGATGTATTAATTTCAAAGAAAAATTTGTATTGTTTCTATAAACATGGATTTGGTGTAAATAGGATACAAAACTTATTTTATTCTTGTTAATTTAAAATAAGATTTTTTTAAAAAATAAAAATTCCAAAAAGTTTAAAGTTTATATTTTTTATTATTTTGTTTTTGGTTTCTTTTATTGTAATTTAATTTTCTTTTTTTATATAATTTTAAAAAAAGTTATAAAGTTATGTGTAACAATGGGGTTAATATTTATTGAATTATTTTGGTTTAAATTTTTGAATATTTAATTACAATCTGATACAAATATTAATTAAGAGATTAAGAAATAAACACATAGTTAAAGTTTATTTAAAATGTCTGTTAACTATATGTTAATAAATTTATATTTATAAAACAACCTGAAATTATCTAAGTTATAACATTCGTGACTAAAAATTTGTGAAAAAAAATTCCCAAACTCATAAATCTTGATACTGCCATAGGATTCCATACATGAATAGTTCAACCATACAGGAATTCAAATTTTTTCTTGGATAAGTATTTTTTTGTTGCCATTTAGAATCCACTTAAAAAGTGGGTCTCATTTGAATTAGTTCTTGTGTGCAAAAAGTGACTAAGAAATGAAAGAAATCATTTGAATTATAGATTTTTGCCCACCATTTCCTGATGCACACAAGACCAAGTAAGTTGAACAAATTAAAATATATGTTTATTAGAAAAGTTGTTTTAAATTTAAAATTTATTCCTATCCAAAATGTCCAATA
Organism: Latrodectus geometricus; assembly: GCA_026290005.1. Taxonomy (NCBI): domain Eukaryota; kingdom Metazoa; phylum Arthropoda; class Arachnida; order Araneae; family Theridiidae; genus Latrodectus; species Latrodectus geometricus. Next base: position 32,985 of record JAPDSC010141122.1, read on the forward strand.
TAAGTTTTTAGGAAGTTTAAAATTCTTTGGAAGATGCTGAGATATCAAAACAGGATATTTAATAACTCCATTATTGAGTTGAATTAGCTTTATAAATGTATTTATCTCCTTAAAAAAAGGGTATAAAATATTTTCAAAGCAGAAATTGAAAATAAACTATAGAAATCTGCAATCTGTTTTAACATCTATTTTTTAAGTTTTGTCTTTTTTATTCTGATTAAATTTATTATTTCACAAAAATTTTAATTTTCAAAAAGAGAAGCATGATTACTTTTCCACCAAATGTATTTTTTATTTATAATAAAACTGCGGCATAATATTACAAAATGGTATGATACTGTATTTATGTGATGTTATCAAATCTTATTATACATATATTAACATGGCCTCAAAAACAAACTAAAATCTAAATTTAGGAGTTTAAAAAATTAACATCTATTAAACATTAATTATACTAATCGTGTTTTATGGGAGAGAATGCTGTGATGTTACTAAATTACATGAAAATAAATTATTAACTTTGAATATAAAAGCTTAAGAAAAAATTTTGATGCAGTCCATGAATATAATAGCTGGAGATCCTTGTTTAATTTTAAAATCTATCAAAATTTCAAGCAACCTAATATTGCTAAAGTCATGAAATGCAATCGATTTTGATGTCTTGTATATTTGTTCCAATCTGACAATGAAAACCCAGTAAAACAGCTCACTTTTACTAATTCCTTGGGTAACAGAAGATGAGAAAGACTATCAATTAAGTGGATTGCCTTGGTAGAAAAAGAATCTAATCTGATAAATAAAGAAAACTGGAGGAGCCTTGTAATTAATAGGACCAGATAGCAACAATTATTAGGAATGTCCTTTGCTCATAACATGCTGTAGTGCTTTATTAGAAGAAGAAGGTTATAAATCTTTATTCTTACATTTTCAAATGTCATAAATTAAAGTGACAGTGAAAATAATATATTCTTAATTATATATATTGAATTTAATAAGGCAAACTTTTGTTAAAAAAAGGTATGGATAAACTTTAGAAAATTTTTTCATCAGAAGCAGAGATTATTCATGATATGAATGAAAGTCAATCTATTTTTTTCTTTTTAAAGTAATTAATAAGTGTCATAGTTAAATTATGTTGTAAAAAATAATCAAAATGAAAATTGTTCTTGTTGAAGTAATTTGCTTCAATTTTTTTATTGTTGTAATAAACTAAAATGTTTTCTAAAGTTTTGCTAAAAGTTCAAAATTTAAAAAGACAATAAAAAGGATATATGTTCTTTAATTATTAAAAAATTCATTTATTTCTAACTGTCTTGAAATATTAAGGGAAAGTAAATTTAGAAATGGGAATAAATCAGTGTAATCAGTTTATCATGTTTTACATAATGAAAAATAATTTGTAATCATGCATATTAAGTTTAATGTTAAAGTGGAAAAAGTTTTATAAGAAATATAAGAATCTTTCAGAATTTTTTAAATTTAAAATAAGTTATTTGAAATTTTGAATTACAACAATATTTGGTTTTAATTAAAATATTTTAAATATAAATTTAGTTGTCTAAGATTGCTTAATAAATTGGTTTTTTAGCTAAGATTTACCTTCATTTATTTCATAATAAGTTTATATGTTTTTTAATTTCGATTTTTACTATACATATTTTGTTAAAATTTGTATAGTAAAAATCAAATATTTTAAGTAAAATAATTTTTGCTTAAAATATTTTCTTTATTTATGCAAAATATGTTATCTTTTAAATACAATTTTTATTTTATAGAACTTATCTCTATTTTCAGTTTTTAATTTTCATACGGGGTATCATTTATCTATTGATCATGATACATTATTTTTACAATTATTAATTTAAAATTTTGATTTTAAGTCTATTTGATCATAAGTGTTCTCTTTTTGGAGACATGATGTATGATCAATAATATTTTTAATTGTATTTAAATTTATATAAAATGGTTATTAAAAGAGAATTCTTATTTCATAAAAAATTTTGAATATAAAATGTACTAAATTTAATTTTAAGAAAGCATGGAAAAACTTAAAATAAAACAATTTTGATGTCAAAAACTTCTGATTTCGGAAACATGTTATAATTTTAATAATATTCTAAACATTATATTTAAATTAAGGTAAAATAATTGTTAAAATAGAATTTCTTTTCTAAAAAATATAACCCAGAGGAAAATGTGCTAATATTGGTAAATATCATTTTGAATGAAGTGTGATAAACTTAAAAATTTACTTAAAAATCTTGTGTTATTGTGTTTGTTTATTATTTGTTTATAGTATAATTAATAATTTATTATTAGATTTTATCACTTTATGATTATTTTATTTTTGAAATTTAACTATGCTTTTTTTTGTTTACTTTAGCATTCGCAACTCATTCTGTGATGTCCTATGCTTGGCATCCTTCTCATGAAAATAGAATGCTTACTATTTCACAAAACAATCAGTTGTTGGATTACATGATATCTGATCGTATAACTCTGGTTTGTCTTTATTTTTTATTCAAAATAAAGCAAACTATTTAAATATATCAGTGGTTATACTTGCTTTCTATTTTAACTTGATATATTAGTAATAAAAATGATCTATTCTTTCAAACTAGTTATTTTGTTTTCTTATATTTACCCTATTGGTTTTAAATTATTGTCTTAATAGACAAATTTATATGATCTACAAATTTAACTATTGTTTTTTATTTAAACTTATGAACACTTATTTGAAATTAATATACTAGACTTGTGTAGTTAATTTTTTCTTTCCATTATTAAATGCAATTTTACTTGTGTAATACATAGTTGTGTTAGCATTTTAATCCTATTTAAAAAGTATATAGATGTACTAAAAGTTTATGAAATCTTGGATATTTGCTGCATCTAAAATTTCAGTAGTTATCCAATTTTAGCTTTATTTGTTATGACTTTCTAAAACATTATAATTGTGTTAATAACTTCCTAAAATATGCTTTTATTTTTTTCTTGCCTTGTAGCTCATTACACCTTTTGGTGTAATGAGCTACAAGGCAAGAAGTACTGAGGCCTCAACCTTTTACCATCCTCTCCAACATGGTCTGGCTAGTTCCCAGCTGGCCCATCCATAATAGTTCTTCACATTTATGATAATTTATCTAAAAGTTATTTTAGGTCAGCCTCTTTTCCAGCCTTCATCAAATGCCCCAATAAGTAATATGGGATCAGCCAGTTTCATTCATTTAATCCATCATCATCATCTTTTTTTAAAAGTCATTTGTTATGTGTCAGCATTTTAGATTTTTCACTTGAGCAAAAAATTTCGTAATTTTTGCAGCGAATAAATTTGCAGAATTCTTCTGAAACATTTTGTTTAGAAGGCATCAATTTTATTTTCCTGTTATTTGGTTAGTTTTTAAATTTAGCACCATATAAAATCACAGATTTTACTGTTCCATTATATATATCCACTTTTAACTTGTTTTTAATGTTTTGTTCTCCTAACTTTGTGTAGAGTTCTAAGAATATGGTGTTTTTCTGGTTTTTCATTTATGTGACTTTTTTTTAAGATAGTTTTATGCTTTACACCACTTTCAATTTTTCTTGCATCAATAATTAACTGGAAATGTTTCTTAAAGTTTCTTAAGGTTTGGAAATGTTTCTTAAAGTTTTCCATCAAGGAATGCTGATTACTATTATACTTGTAACTTATTTTCATTTTGCAGAATTGAAAAGATTCTAGAATATGTATTCTTGCTTTTATTTTCAAATAATTAATATTCATTTATTTCTAAAAAATGCACTAAATTCTGAAATTAAAAAAAAAAAAAAAAAAAAATCTTAAAATTTTTAGTTTTGTGCTATTTTATAAGTGAATTGTAATAATTCACTAAATGTAATTTAATATATAAAATTTGTAAAAACTAATTACATTTTTTAATAATTCCCATTACAATCTTCAAATGTAAAAAAATATCTAAATGATGTATTTCAATAATCACTTAAAATAAGAGTGTCATATTATTTCAGTTTTCTAAAATGTCATCTTTATCTTCTTTTTGTTTGTATGCTATTTCAGAATTGGTCACCATCATCTGAAATCGTCTGGACTTATGGGAGGAAAATATTGCAATGCGTAGATTCAAGAGATGACATTTACAATCATCTAAATGATATTTCTGTAAAAATGAGAAAAAGAGCTTGTCAAGGATATGGTCTGAAGGTAAAACTTCTTTTAAATGAATTTATATTTTGATTAAAGTTTATAAATCAAATTTATACTACACTGGTTACCAAAAGTTAAAGAAAAATCACAAAAATAGCGATAACTCTCCCAAAAATAAGTCAATCTCACTGAAATTTGAATATGTTGGTAAGTAAAAGGAACTGAACAATATGACATACATTATCAATAGCAGTAACAAAAGAGTGGCACTGCTATGGGAATGTGTCATTTGCAAGAAACCTAAAAATGGATGTCTTAGAGCAAGCCAGCAATTGTTAGATTAAAAATCTGGTATAGTGTAATTGTAATAATCACCTCCAGACATTATTTGATTGAACAATTTCAATTGCGAGCTATTGGAAGACTAGAGACAGAACAAAGTCAGAAGTGGCTAGATGGCTGAATATGAGACTGTCTGTCATTCATTAACTTTGGCAACAATTTCTAACCATGGATTCATCATCCAGTATGTTCAACTAAGTATGGCCACTTATTATCATGAGTGCTGGTGACCAATATTTGCCATTATATGCACTAAGGTTTAGAACCTCAACTCCGGCTGAACTTAGATACTTTCTGGCTGCAAGCTCTTGAAAGTTTCACGAACATGGTTTTTATGTGAGGTGACCAGTCATTGGGTCCCGTTCACATCACATCATGCCATTTGCAATAGGCACTTCAATATGACCACTGGATGCGGGATCAATGGAGGGCTGATCTCGACAGACCAATACATGTTTAGCCTTGAAAGTGATAGAAGGCACATTTTCATTTGCAGAGAAAGTGATTTTCATCCATCAAACATCCATGAAAGAAATGCATATGGTTCAAACAGCTTCTCTGTTTGGGTGGTATCTCTTTGTATGTATGCACAGATTTTAAAATTGTAATCCATATCCTTTCCTGTGGAAATGTAATGTTCCCACCTAAAGAGATGTCATCCTGTATATTTATGTGTGTTCTTATGCCAGGGTAATAGGTGATGCTTTCATACTACAGGATGATAATGTGAGACCACACAAGGCTTGCATAATGGATGCTAATTTCTAGCAGGAAACAGTTGAGTGCATACTGTGGCCATCTCTATCACCAGACCTTATCCCAATTGAGCCAGTTTAGGACGCTCCAAGACGATGTGAAGCTGCTCTCAATTCCCCTCCTTGGACTTTAATCCCACTTTCAACTTCTTTGGAAGAGCAATGACTTGCACTTTTTACACAATTGATAGACTGCATAATTGAATGTGTCACACATCGCTGCACATGCTGTGTTGCTTCTTGGGGGGATCATGTTCCATATTAAAAGTATTTTTCCTCTACCAAACTTACACCTCCCATTTTCTCATTGTATACGTATGCTAACTTTTATAACACCATAATTGTCTGGTGGTTTCTTTTTATGCTATTTTGTACCTATGTTTTGTGTAATGTGTATAAGTTTCATTAAATTTAATGCTAAACTTTTTACATTATCGTCACTTTTATGACTTTTCCTTAATTTATTATAATTATTGTATTTAATAAGTTTCTTTTATTATTTTTCTTTTCTTACAAGTAAATAGATACTGATTGCTAAATGGTTACTATTTTGGGCTTAATTCTATATGATTAACTTCTACCTCAAAAGTTTCAAAATACTGTTTTTTATAAATGCTTGTAATAATTCTAAAATCAATTTATACCATGCTGTACTATGAAAATTCATCATAAAGCATCAAACTAAAAAATTTTCTGTACTCTTTTTATCATACATTGTTCATAAATTTAAACATAATGTACTTCTACAATATATCCTTCTGTGATTCTACAAATCAATTTTATAAGCAAATCAGATCTTAAGTTGGGCTGGGATTTAAACTCACTGCCTTTCCATAGTGACAACTATGCCCAAACCTGCTAAGCCATCTTGACCTCAGTTTATTTAATATTCCATATAAAATATCGAAATTCTAATATGCAAACATCTTTGTGAATATTTCATTGGCTAGGCTCCAGGAAAAGAAGTGAAATGAATAAAAATTTTGCTGTTCTTCCCACATCTTCTGATTATCAAATTTGTTATTTTATATTTATTTTATTTTGAGATTCTGAAATCTTATTTCCTTTGATAAGATTTCTTAATATTTTTTTAATGATTTTAAAATACCACATACTAAGAAATGATAAATTTTATTCAGAAAGGAAAAGAAAGTAAACTTAAATGATTAATTTTGAGCACCACTATTCAAAATTGGTGGGAAATAATTAGAAGAAAGTTAATATTAAATTATATATAAATACAAACCTTTTTAAATGATAAAAAACTTTATTTTTTTAAATGTAAGCATTTTCTTTAAATAAAAGATTTGAAAAGATTAATAGTCAGCCAATTTTGAATAAATAAATTCTAATTCACTACCTAAAAATTGCTCCGTAATTTAAAAGTTCTCATATTGCAAATTTTATTATTAATCTATACCAAATAAGGAAAATAGTTAAGTCAATCAGTTTTTGAAAGATGTATGTGAATATTGCAACATAATATTGAAAGAAAAGAAATTATCTTTTTCATTTTTTATGTTGAGGAAACATTTAGATTTTATATGTACAAAATTGATGAACTTTAGTATTAGTAGAAAATATAATAATTTTATCTAAAGAAAATAATATACTAAATTTTTAGTTACTGGACAAAAATTTTACTTTTAGAAAAATAAAATAAAACCTTTTCTTCTTAATAACAACAATATGCATTTTTTCCAATATATATATATATATATATATATATATGCAGTTTTATAAGAACAGAAGAGTTGTTTTGATTTAGAAAAGTTAAATTTTTAACAAAATTTTTTCTGGATTGAGAATTAACTGGAATTTTACATCTTTAAATAAAGCAAATTTTTAGCATAGACTTTTGATTTAATTAAGAATATAATAATATAGTCTACATCTTTTTATTAAATTTTTTTTTGCTTATAGAAATGAACATTTAAATTAACATTTGTTCAAAGAAGATAGAATAATTTTTAACTTGCATTATTTAACATTAGCAAAAGCACATTTCTATTATGAAGTTCCAAACTAAAAATGATGTAAATTAAAATAAAAATATGACTTTGATATTTTTATTAAAGAGTTTTTCATTTTAATAATATTATTTAATTATAATTTATTTAGAAAAATATAACTGCTTTACCAAAATAAGATCTTAGTGATAATGTGATTTTACAAACAAGCAAAATATATCGCATGCTTTTTTTCCGACTGGAAAAGAGCATGTGAAAATTCATATGAAATGTTTCATGCCAAAGAATAGTCTTAATAGTAAAGGAAAAAAAAATTGTGATCATATATTTATATAAACTTTTTTTAAATATTATTTTATTATGGTATATAATAAGGCGATTTTAAAATTTTTGAGTATCATATGTTTACATATTTAAAAAATGAAATTATATTTTATAAAGTATGAAATATCAGGATAGTTAAAAATTTCAAATCAAAAGTGATTGTAAAGTTTATATACATTATTACAGAGGTATCTTAGAAACACACAGAGAGAGAAATTTCAAAATATTGGCTTTTGTCTGTCAAGCTTAAACAAGTCAATTTTTTTAGCAAGATTAATGCACCATGATTTTTATTATGTAATATGCATTGTAAGTAATTATGAAAAATATCCCATTGAATTACTGTTTAAATAATATATAAAGATTTTCGAAAATGTTTTTTTCACTATATGAATGTTAATTGATTTTTTAAACTTAAAAAAACTATGTTTTTGTTAAAAAAGGAAAATTCAAATGATTTTTCATACATAATTTGAGAATTAATCAAACAAATTTTAAAAATTTTTACTGGTTAATTTATGTTATATATAATAGTATAGCTGATAAGTAAATGAAAACAGTTTCAATCAATAATTTATTTTACTAAAAAGCTTATTATGATTGTCTAGTTTTCAAATCATGAATTATTTTATTACTGATTATATTATTTCTTTAGTATAGAAATATTCTGTATAGTAAAAATAAAACCTAAAATACATTTTATTCTTTTGTTTGGTTTCTTAGATGCCAAAAGTTTGGCAAAATGCTGAGTTAGCAGATGATCCTAGTCTGAATGGAGTTTGGATGTGGTTAGATTATATCCTTCTTATGAACTTTTCATAAGTTTTTTTTTAGATTTTTTTGTTGATTTGTGTAATGAATACTAGCAGTATTTTATGTTTTAGCCTTTATGATTTTAATATTTTCATTTTTACTAACTTGATTAGTTGGATTTTGTGGCACTATGTCCAAAAGGATATGCTACAGCAAATATTAAATTTTTAAAGCATCTCTTACAAAACCCAAGCACAAAAATTTAAAATACAAAAATAAATGTGTATAGTTTAATTAAAATCAAAATAAGTATAAATAAAAGAAAATATAAAATGAAAATACACAAAATACAAATCATAAAAATTAAATAAATTTAATAAAATCTATTATCTTTAAAAAGGAAAAAAGGTTTCTGTTGGGAAACTCCCTCAACAAATCTTACATGGTTAAAAAATCAGTTTCAAAAAGACCTTTTTAAATAAGTAAAGGCTAAAATCAAGACATGAAATTTAAATATAATAAGCAGTATATGGTTCATCACATGTTTCACTGCATGGATTATGTTGATTTAAAAACAAATGCATGTGTTTGATACGAAAGTGTGTCAAGTGGACATCAGCGTTTTATAACAGTAAAACTAATGATGGAATGACAAATAGGAAAATGTCACACAATTTTTTAGTGATCTGCACATTCCATAACTCCTGCTTGAGGGAATAAACAAACTTTTTAACAACTTTTTACGTATCTATGAGAGGGACAGATGGATTCAGCAGTTTTAGCAGTTGCATTAGCTTTATCATTGCCCTCATGATCTATGTGACTTGAATGCCAACAGAACTTGATATCATATACCTTGCTTCATTTTTACTCAATTATTTTTTATTGCAAATGAATTATTTATTAACAAACATAGAAAATTGAATAAAACATATTTCAAAGAATAATATTTCATGGAATTTTTATGCATTTTATATTAACTTTTCCTTTCAAATTTCTCCAATAAATCCTTTACAAAATTCAAAATATATTATCATTTGAATGAAAATGTTATAAAACATTTACTCAAATACTGTGCATAAGTTACATGATTATGTTTCTAATGAATGTAATTTATTTCCATGAATTAAAATGTATTGCAAAAATTCCACAAATATATATTTCTTTTAAATATATATATATATACTGCATATGTATATTTTTAAAAGAAATTCGTAATAAAATATTGATAAAAATACAATAATGAAATGTTGATAATTAAGAAAATATGTATTTCTTTTACTATCCTTATACATCTTTAGATCTGTTGAAGTATTTTTGAAATCAGTTTAACCTCTTAACCAAATATCCTGAGTTAACATGAGATCTTAATATTGTGTTATTTTCAGTAGCATTCTATTAAAAAAAGTATGAATATGAAAAAATAATTTCCTATTTTCCTAAATTTTATTTAATAATTTATGGTGATATAGGCAAATATATTTAAAACAATTAATTCAATGTAAACAATTTGTAACAATTTTAAGCAAAACACAAGGATAAACTTCCATCTTTTCTTCTTTATGTTATTCTCACTAATTTATTTTATGAAAATTGAAATTATCTTTGCATAATGAACTGGTTCATAGTGTATTTTTAAATTTGATATGTAACAAAATCAAATCCTTCTATGAATATACTTTCTTCAAAATATGTCTACAACATTTTGAAATTTCTTTTTTCGTTATATGTTATTCAAAAAACTTAATGAGACTTTACTAGTTAAAACTGTGGATGCTGATTCAAAGAGACGTTCCCACCTTAGACAATTACCGAAATATGAAGGTGTTTTCTCAGTAATTTGTGGAGAAAATGGATTTTCTACTTTAAGCCAAAGTGAGCCTTCTCGTGTAACATGGATTGGAATAAATACGGTTGAATGCAAGATTATTAAATATTCCAGTGAAGAAAGGTATTTATTATTTAATTTCAATTTATTGTGTCTATGATTAGTTTAATTATTTTTTAATCTAAATTGCCTCTTAAATTTATTATGTTCACAGCTTTTTAATTTTATCTATACTTTCTTGTAATTTTCTTGTGAAGGAAATTTTCTATTTAATTAATTCATTTAAATAACTCTTAGTTGAAAAACATAATGTGGTATGAAAACAAACAGTGTAAGGAAACAACTACAGTATGTTTTAAAAAAACTCTTAAATTAAACTTATTTTGAGCATTTTCTAACTCTTGGGAACTAATTACTACCTATTCTATCTCTCTATGTAATAATTTCATTCAAGAAATATTATAATTTCATAGGAATTTCTTTACTAGTTCAATAATGAAACTATATCTTAATTTAGAAAAACCTAAAGCTTATGAAATCATCTGTAAAAAAATAATTTCATATATCAATAACTTATTATATTAATGCATAAGCATTAATATAATAAAATTCATGAGTTATGAGTATTCATGAATATAATCAAATTCAAAGAAAAATATTAGAACTTTATATTCACCTACAAAACTTGACTTAATTTTAAGCAATTTTCATAAAATAATATGATATTTACAAGAATAGAAGTAAAAATAATTAAGTGACTAGAAGTAAATAAAAATGATGCTGTCTGTATATAAAAAATGTGAATGAATTAAAGACATATATTTTATTACCAAAGTGTGTGTGTGTGTGCATATATGTATGTTGTTACATTTAAGCTTTTTCAATTTTTATTAATTGTCTTAATCTTTATATTAATAATATTTATTCTTTATTTATAAATTAATATATATATATATATATATATATATATATATATATATATATATATACACTAAAACTTGTAAGCACCAATTTTAAAAGGATTTATGTAATGACTCAAATGGATAAAAAAAAGTTTGATATTTTTATTCTTTATTAATAACTTTTAATAACTCTTTTATCATCAATATATCTAATTTTTATATAAAATTTATAATTTTATTATTAAATCTTTTCACTTTTATATTGAATCTTGAAGATTTAAAATAAAAGTGCAGGATGAATGGAATTCCATGTATAAAGAGACATAATATAAATAAGAGCACAAATATTGAAACAATAAAATCTATCAAGATTTGAATTTTAATGTAGTGCATGTTTTTAAAAATTAGATTTCCATAATGTTATCATAGTGTGTTCATACACTTCTGTGAATATTAAGTTAACAGAATATTTTTTTATTTATTTTTGTCAAATAATTACAACTATATGATAACTAAAAACAATTCATTTAAAAAATTTTACTTAATAAATATGCAAAAAAAAAGACAATATTACTCATATATATGTAATTCATTTCTACATTTGGATAATACAAAATCTTTATCTAAATATAAACATTTTACATTAATTTTATTACAGAAATAATTTCTTCCATATTTGGTCTCTCCTTTAGAGAACGAGCATTACAACTTTGTGGATGGGGTGCAGATGTAGATTCTAGTGCTCTATTTAAATTCTTAGAAAGGTGACTCATAATTTCCTAAAATTATACATAATTCCTTAAGATTACAACTATTTTGTAGTGATTTTATTTCTACTATTTTTCAGTGCTTTTAAAAAAATTAACTTTTAGGCTTGTCACTGATGGACACTATGCTCGAGCTGCTGCAATATCAGTTTTCAACCTTGAAATTCGGCGAGCAATAGAAATTTTAACTAGGGGAGCATTATCTAGAAATCATAGAGGTATTGTGTGATGTATATATTTTAAATAAAATTGAAAGGGTAAACAATATGCAGTATAAAATATTGATTTATGCTGTTATAATGCTTCAAAATTTTCATTTGTATTCTGTTAACACTGCTACTATAATGACTGAAAGGTGTACTTTAATCAGTAAAATGGAAGGTATACTTAAGGAGTAAATTTTAAGTCAATATGCAGGTTGGAAGTTTATATTTTTACTCAGCGTTTGATCATGGGACAAAGTAGTGGGATAATAATTGAAATATACTAAATTATTTAAGCCTTGTTGATCATATATATATATATATGTTTGAGTGATTTTATATTATTAACATTAAATATTTTATATGTATTTAAACATTTGTTTTGCTGCATTAAGAAATATTTTCTTATTAAAATGCTTCAGTTATGCTGATAATAAATGAATATTAAATATAAATTATTTAGTTATATGATTAATTACTGTGTAGTTTATTTTTGCACATAAAGACTTTCAAGTTTGACCTACAATTAAAAGTTGATTTTGAACCACTTTAAAATGAAAATCATGCTGAAGTTTTAATGGCTGGAGACCGTATGTGGTGACGTGACCTACTCCTTACTTCATGATTAGGGATTGTTAAAACGTAATTTGTTGAGTTATCAATCTCATTTTGTATATAATCAAAAAATTAAGCTGAAAAGGTCTATATTTTAAAATAATTAGAAGTTAACAAAAGTTCTTTACATGATTAAGTAAAGAGGGGTCGAAACTGGCTTCAAAATCGCTGTTTAATTGTGGTTCAATATAAATAATAATAATAATAATAATTTAATTAATAATAATATTTTCATTAATAATAACCGATATGAAAATCAATAGAACTTAATCCATTAATTATATATAGACAAATTTCCTTAACTTTCTTATTTTTCACTATATTTTGTATATTCCTTTAAAAAATTCAATTGAAATGAGAAGTTTCTTTTTAAAATCTAGTTGTTTGATTTTTTTTAAATTGATTATTGTTTTTTCTGTTTGTTAATTGTTTAACCTTTTCTTTTCAATAAAAATAACTGCTGGTAACAAGTGATATTATATTAGTCACTGATCTTGGTTATTAAAATTTTCTCATTAAATTATCATGTGACCTTCAGATTTTACTTATTCAGAAAGTTAACTGTACAGATAGACTGAGCTGTATACATATAGTCTGATCAATTGAAAATTCAAAAGAGTACTCATTTATTTTTGAGCTATCCTCAACTATCATATATGTAACAAGACTTTCAACATCATAACTTATTCAATAAATATTCATTTAATGTGAAATTATTTTTTTCAAACTTTCTTAATGCAAAAACTCATTTTTTAAACATAAATTCACATGAACACACGAGTAATTTTTAATCAGATTCTGTGCAAAGATTTAAGTTAATCATCTGCTTCTTTCAACATTTTCTTTTTGAAAAATTTGGTAAAATTATAAATAACAATCCTTTAATTTGTATATGTGGATTTTTTTTTTTTTTTTTTTTTTTTTTTTTGATTTTTAATGAAAATTATTGCTCCTTTTTCTATGGAAGAACATATTTTTCTTTACGATTATTATGTTGTACATATTATTAAAAAGTAAAAAAAAGAAATTTAGTTTAAATTTTCATGTAGACCAATATTTTCGAAATGCAGCATCCTTGAAACAGTTAAAGATTTCGGTCAATATAAATTGTCATGGATAACAGTGAATAAACAGCATGTGTGTAACAGTGAAAGTAAGGATAAACAGCAAATTAGAACTGTGTTAACACCAGAAAGATTGATAATATAAATTTTCTTGGAGCAGGGGATATTCTACGATTCAGCATACCAGGCTGTGATACACCATTTGAGATTTTAACTATATCATTTACTATCTACACAAAAACTACATCCAAATAATCCAATAGACCAACAAACATAGATGGATTAAAACAAATCATTGCTGAGGAAATATCAATTATACAAACTGTGTTGAAAATGTGTGTGTCAAAAAAAAAAAACTTGGTTCAACATCATGTTTCCAATCAAAATAGTGATTAACACACACACATATATTTACAGCATGTCAAACATAATAAATACTTCATTAATAGAATAATTGTCAAATCTGTCAGAATTAGAATTAAGAAAAACCAACAAATAGGTGCTCTTTTAAATTGATCATCCTGTGTATATATAAAACAAAAAATCTTTAAAAATTCATAAAACTTAAAAAAAAAAAAAAAAAAAAAAAACTAAATTTAAAAAAAATGGTTACAGAGTTTGCATTATTGTGTCACAGGATTTTTTCAGAATAATAAAAAAAATAGCCAAGAGACAGAGGCTGCTGGTATAAATGACTTAATTGGAACTCTTGGCAATATATAAGGAAATATACAGGGGCAATAACTTAAATGGAATATGCAAATGAGACATGGGATTAGAAATACTTATCATTCTTAATCCAGAATCATTTCACCATTGCTTCTTATATTAATGAAGAAGGATACTGAGTGGAAATGATTAAGATTTACTTAACATGTATTGGGAATCAATGACTGTTGTACTGCATGAATTCCAAGTTCTGAAAAATACGTAGTCTGGTAAAGGGCTTAAAAAAGCAATTGTTATGAGATTTGAGGACATTGGATACCTAGAGGATCATGTAAGGTTCAAAAGACCAAATTTAGGGTAACATTTTTATTTTTGTGAATTGCTGAAATTACATATGCAACGCCACCTATTGGCTTTTTCTTGTTAGGTACTATCTTTTCGTACATGAATGAAAGAAAATATATACAAATAACAAAAATAATGTTTCTTTATACTTCTTTGTGCACTATCTTACTGTGATCCAGTTTCTTCAAATTGCTGAACAAGTTTTATTAAGCTGGCCAGTGTGAAAGGCATTTTTCTAGTCTCTCAGTTTTCTGAAGTCAGTATTTATGCTGTGCAACAGTTGTTAGATTCCTGGTTCATGTAAAACAGCATCACTTTTTTTCTACTCAGTATCCTTGTTCACTTATATAGAATGCAATGGAGAACTCATTCTGAACCAAGAGCATTAAGTATTCACTAGCTTGTCTTATTGGCATATTTCCTATCAAATCTTTCACATCATCGTTATCCTCTGTTTCTTAATTTTTTCTTATATTAAAAGAATCCTGTGACTTATCAATGCTAAATCTACAAACCATTTTCAATTTTGATTATTTTTTTGGGTTTTATTAATTTTTTATGTTTGTACAACTTTTTTGCACACCCTGTATATATATTTATGTAATAAATTATCAAGAAAAAAGAAGGGTTTATATTTCTGAGACATTATTATTATTATTAAAAAAAAAAAAAAAAAAAAAAAAAAAAGAATCCCTATGATCAAGACCTAAATAGTTTCCTTTGATTCTAAAAATCTATTTCCATCTGCTTTTTATTTAGTTTGATTTTATCTGTAATGATCATTGAAAAATTTAGGTTTATAAAGATTACTTAAAGTTAGTTTTATATAATTTTAAAAGTGAAAAATACAATTAATTTTTTAAACAATTTATCCGTGGTTATGCTGTTTCAATTCCTGAAGTCTTATTTGATCCAAATATTGTTTATTAAAAGTTGTTAAATAAAGTTAGCATTTTTGATCAAACATTATTTTTCAAATTGAATGTCCATATAAGGAATTAAAGGTAATAAATGATTGTAATTTCGATGTATTAATTTAACTGTAATCATTTATTAGTTTTAATTCATTTTATGGATTTAATTTTATTTTTAAGATTAAGGTTGCATTTGTATGCATTTACTTAAAAATAAAATTTATACAATGAGAATGGCAAATCCAAGTTTTTGTATCAATTATCATTTTACATGCAAAAGTAGTATACATTTTGTATTATCATCTTTTATGGATTTTGATCCTAGAAATAGAGTGATAGTTTGTAACTCATTCATAAAATTTTTAAGAATCAATTGATGTGATTAATTCAGGTATTATATAATTATTTTAATTCTAATCAGTAATTATAAAATTTTATGCCAGATTGTGATCTTAAATATAAAACATAATTTCACAACTCTATTTAATGTAAAAAATCTAAAAAACATTTTATTTATTAACTGCATTGAGAGAAAGAATGAACTAATATTAGTTGTTTTTTATATTTTCTAAATATGCCTCTGGTAATAACTTCAATATTATAGGAAGCAAAATCTCTGAACGTTTTTTATATTTTATGAAAAAGTTCTAGTTAAAAATGTGTTTCAAAGGATTTTTAAATATAATATTCTCCTTCATTTGCATATGTAGGCATTATGCTTTTCTTAGTTAATTTTTTTTATTTATTTACTTAAGTATGTGTGTGTCTGTTCTTATTTATGAAATATTTTATGAGTTGAAATATGAATATTTATGTTCTAAAATATAAATCAAATAAAACCAAACAAAAAATTCTTTTATTTGGTATGAATTGCTGATAAATTTGCATAAGTTTATTATGGTTCATATTTATTGCTAACGAAATTTTACTATAAATTTATGTTTTATATGCTTATATGAGGGCTGAGAAATATTCTCACTATAAGTTTTCTAAAAGTTAAATATAGGGAGCTATGTATATGGTAAAAGCCTGGATTATTCAAGTAAAGATTAATAAAAGATTGACACATTTGCAAAATAGATAATTGTTTAACAATGAACTATTTTGTGTTTCAAAAATTTTTTGATAAATAATTAATTCTTACTCAAATTTTCCTATATTTTTTTTCAAAATTCTTTCATTTTTTTCTAAAAAAATTTTTTTTTTTACGCTGCATACTCTAATCTTATTTTATCTATTTTAATATTCCCTTTATTCTTAAAATTTAAATTTATTTACTATAACTATTATAATAAAAATGCAAGTAGATTCATTTTAAAAATATTTGATTTAAATCCAATTTTAAAATAAGGGATTGACTGTATTTATATTGATGAATGTATACCTTTTATGTCATGTTTTATTGATTTTATATAAACACTTTCTAGGTGCTGTAGATTTAAATGCTGTTGCTATGGCAGTAGCTGGTTATACTGAAGAAAGAACAGCTTTATGGCAACAAGTGAGCAGTTCTCTTAAATCTCAGCTTACTGATCCTTATCTTCGTGCTATGTTTGCTTTCTTGACTGCAGAAGGGGATGGATATGAAGAACTATTGGTTTGTAATTTATTCTTGTAATTAAATGAATTTTATGTAATATTTTGTTTAAAATTTTTTCAAGTATTCTCTTTTTAAACTTAAAGCAAATAATAAAATTGACTCAAAAAATATTTCCTTTCCTTTGTATAACTAACCAAAAAAAAAAAAAAAAAAAAAAAAAAAAAAAAAAAAAAAAACTTGAATAAAATTATAAAAAAAATTTTCATAAAATAACTTTTATTCTAAACATGTTATCATACATTAAAAGACATTAATAACTGACTGTTGTGCTCTCTACTATATATTTTACTTTTAGTTGTGAATCATATATAATATGTGATTTGTAAATCATAATAACAGAAAGTTTGAGGAAACACCAAATGCATTCTGGAACACCAAATGCATTCTGGATTTTCTGTGACTTATTGGCAGGACAAGGATCTTCACAGTAGAATGTTTTGGGTTTGATATCAATCATTAATGAATGTTAGTTGGAAGACAGTACGTTTCTATTCTCTGCATTTATATCAGATAAGTGTATGCTTGAGAGTTTTCAAAATCTTCTTCTTTGTGATGCATGACTGTTTTTGAAATGTTCTTCCAGAAAACAAATTGTAGACGATGTATAAATATTCTACACATTGTTTAGCTATTACACGATAAAAAATTACAGATATCCATCGCACAGTAAAAAAAGAAAAAAAATTTTTTTATACATTGCTTGCTATGATTGAAAGACTGAGATTTTCATTGATTTGGAAACTAAATTTTTATGCTTTAATCAATGTGTGTATTTTATAATTAATTATATGTTCCAATATTGTTATTTTATAACTTGTGCACTTAGTTTATGTACATGATAATAATATTTTAAGAAATATTATAATATTGATACTAATTATTAGAATAAAATAGAGCATTAATTGATGGTTATTAGAACAATAAATATTTATTATTATTTTATTTATGTTTTTGTTAATTCTTTATTTTTAAACTAGAATTTATCTCTTCATAACTTTATGATAGTAAAAGTAACATTTTTTATTGAAAATAATTTTAATTTTTCAGAAAGATAAACAAATTGCAGTTCAAGATCGTATGGCATTTGCTTGCCTTTATTTAAATGACAAGAAGGTATTTCTAAAGCCTATTTTATTAATTGATGTATACAAAATATATCATTTTGAAATAACTATTTAAAATATTGTTTATACTATTTGCCTTTAAAACAATTTGCATTTAAAAGTTGAAAATATATAATAGTTTTTAAAATTATGGATATATTTCCATATACTTTTAAACAGTTTTTAAGGTTTTCTAATTGTGCTGATAATAAAAGATACATAAATTTTGTTAAATAATTAATCAAAAACCTGAGAATAGACATATTATTCCTATAGGTCTCAAGGAATTGAATTTTTTTCTGAATGATATTTATTTTATAAATATTTGAAAATTAGTTATTAACTTATTAATTTTAATTGGATTTTGTAGCCTTTATTTAAATTTCATTCTTTTATTTAAAATATTTCAAATGTTATTAGAATTTTTTGTCATTTATTTTTTACATACAATGTTATTGTAATGAAACATATCTGAGAAAGACAATTTTTACCCAATTTGAAGTTTGGAAACATGATTTCAAAGAGATTTATTGGAACTGAAATGAAGAACTTATTTCACATAATGAAATATCCATTGAATACTGTATATGCACAAAATTAGATGTATAAGGTTTTTAAATTCAGAATTTTATTTGATTTTTTACAGAGGATACTGTCATTGAAAATCAAAATTTAGTTATTATAAATTTTTAAAATCAAATGCAGAGATTCGAAACAAAAAACCAGTCATTTCCAATTTTTTTTTCTTCCTATTTTTCAACATATTTCAGAAATGTTATTTAATCAATTTTAGAAAAGTGAAAGTTTTAAGTTAAAGAATTAAATATTATACAGTGAAAAAAAGGAACACTTGATTTAGAAAATTGTTTGATGTTTTTTGCCATTCTACTAAATACACAAATTTTAAGAGAACGTTGATAATGATTAATTTCCCTTGCAAATCTGCTATGAGTAAAAGTGGTTAAAGTTGCTAAGAAATTATTTATCATAATATATTTCTGTAACTTTATTAAAAAATTATATTGTATTATATATCCTGATTTTGGTATAAATTTCATTAAATTAGCAAAAAAAGTTTTGTTTATTTACTATCTTGCAGTTTTTTTATACCCTTAGGTATGAAAATATTACAAGTGCAATTAAATGTTTTGTTCCTATTTATGAAAATTAATAAATCTTTATTTTATATAATTCTGGCATAAGCATACATGCTTATTAATTTTGTATTTATACATGTGTGTTTATGAACCGGCATTGAATGTCCATGCAACAAAATTTCTTGGCTCTCAGTGAAAAGTCATTAAAAGAGATTTTGTTGACTAATTGTTTGATAATTTATACATAATGTAAGCAAATATTGTTTTTTAATTAGTATAGAATGCTAAAACTACTTTGATTTTGAATTTAAAATTGCAATAACTTTACATTTTTTTAAAACTGCATTACTCTTTATTATACAAATGAAATTATCAAAAATGAATGCAATTCACTCATTTGATATAAACAATTCCTTATATGTATTAAAATGTATTTTATTTGAAGTTTAATTATTTTATATTACTGTGGTATTAAGTTTTTATATTTTAAAGATGAGCTAGAAAAAATAGAATCAGTAATATTTTTTTCAACTTGTGAACTTCTTTTAATGGTTTTAATGAATTGCGGCATTTAAGCTCTCAAATAATTTTTGGTGTGTCATTTTCATCCTTTGTATCTCGACCACTGCCAATCTTCATTATATTCATTAATCTATGCAAAATCTTCTTTTTTATTTATTTTTTACTAATGCAAAAAATTTTACAAAAAACAAGAAAATTGTATCATTTTCTGAACTTTATATGAGTTTCTCATATCTAAATTGTAAATTTTATTTTCTTGTTTTTTATTTTTTTATTTATTTATTTTTATTTTATTTATTTATTTATTTTTTTTTTTGGGGATTAAAACATTATTGTAAATTAAACTTTAAAAAAATTAAGAATGTTTGCATATACCATAATGAAATATTTTTTGGAGTTAGTTTAATTTTCATTGTTATCAGATATTTAAACTAGAAAATAATAATAATATAAAAGAGATAAGAAGAAAATTAGTACTAGATATAAAGATGATAGCTACCAATTTTCCATTTGCCTTACAATTTACCTTAAGGTTAATTAAATTGTAGCAATAAGTGATATTTGAGCTTTTATCACATTCTTTTTATTTTTTGAATTCTGTATGAATCACGATTGCTGATATCTATTAAAATGTAAGTTAATGAAATTTTGTGTTGAATAAATTCTTATGCCAGGTGTGTTGAATTATTAAAATTACAAAATTTAATTTAATTGATTCACAATAATTCAATATGCTAGCCATTTATAAAATTCCTTTGTGTGTCAATTATTTGCCATTTGCAATCTGAATAAATATTTGTTTTTCATGATCTAAAGAGATTTTTCTATTTTTTCTTAACTCTTTTCTTTTTTGTTGTAAGCAATATACATTTGTTAATTTTAAATATAAACATGTTATTAAATTTAGTGAGATTTCTGTAATTTTGAATCTAGAATTATGTGTGCATAGATCATAAAAATGTTTTTTAATTTTAATTTTCGAAACTTCAAATGAGAAATTGTAGCTAAAATTCACCTGTCACTTCTATTATGAATATCTTTTATGAAATGAATAACCTTTGTAATTTGATAATGAAAAATAAGTGAAGACATTCTATGGTTATGTTTTCAAGGTAAATGTTTATAAATCAAGAAATCACCTTCACGTGTTTTTATAAATTTAACAATACAGATTTGCGATTAGAAATTATTTACTAGAATAAGAAAAACATGCAATCAGTACAATTTGTATATACCAAAAAATATTGCCACTTTTAACTATTCATTATTATATTTCATTCATGAAATCAATATTTCTATTTACATATAAATAATTAAACATGAAACAGATTACAATAATATTGCCACCAGTACCTAACATATTAATTTGGAACACATATATAGAAATAATATTAATAATTATCTCCATATCAATTTAGACCAACCATAAAATATTTTATAATTGAAATATCCAATTAAACTTTTTGTTTTGGTGTTTACGCATATTTTTCTCTTTGTTATAGTATTTCTCAATCTCTAGTGTATTTGTGATTTAATGATATTTTGAGAGTGTTAATACATATTTGATTCACTAAAATTTATAAATAAATTAATTAAATAAACTTGAAAAAAAAAGAGATCAGAACAATGTTGAAATTTCTGTTGCAATATTATTTTTTATTCTTATTAAGCATTTTAATATATATTAATTTGTATCAAACAGCTTGCAGATTTCTTAGAAACTCTGAGACAGCAAATGACAGACAGTGGAGATCTTGATGGCATTTTATTGACAGGTACTGTAATTCCAATTTTTGTTATGTAAAATATTTAAATTATTAAAATATATCATAATGCTTAATTAGAATAATGAATTGTCTGTTTTATAATCAATTTTTTCCTTTGATTTCCTTACTTTTTGGAATACTGATATGTCTACTGATAAATTATTTTCTCAATAAACTGAATGTCATAATGTAATTATAATTGGAATTATACTAAAAGTACTTTGAAATCATCTTAAAATCAGAATGAAAAATAATACTATTTAAATTTGTTTTTTGTCAATCAATTAAAATTACAGAGCTTCTCATAAACAAACACGATTCAAAATTTGTATATGAACAGTCAAGTATAAAAATCTACTTCATATAATCATTAAAAGAATTGTAACTATGAAATTTCAAATACCTAATTGTAAAAACATATTTTATAAATATATATATTTGTAAAGCGGTCACTGATTCAAAATTTGGAAAATTTTTCTAGTTATGTGTTAGTCATTGGTAAATTTTATGCTACTTATTATTTACTACAAAAAACTGTATCAAATCTATTAATTATTAATTTAGTGTTAACTGAAGAGCTACTTCTTTTCCATTAGAATATCATTTTGGTGTAAAAAACTACCATCAACATTTGTTTTCATCGAAATAGAAGCATTATATAGAAGCATTTTATAGAAGCATTTTTTTAATTTCTCATGGAAACAAGACTATCCTCATGTGGTTGGTTTTATCTTAAAAAATACTCTGAGCTTGTTATTATAACATTAATAAATTTCTTAAAAACAAGATTTGATTGCCTTTAAAGCAAAAGTATTTTCCCCAAAAACTTTTATTATAAATTTCTGCTGTTAGTTTCTATTCACACAAGAAATAAACATTTTCAACTATGAAATATTTCAGTAAACCAATCAATTTAAATGTTTGATTACATAAAATACTAAAACTGTATTTTAAAATGAAATTCAATACATTTTCTCATAAAAAAAATGAATTTCAAAACACTGAAACAGATAAAAATTATAATAAAACAGTTTAAGAAATTATTTGATAATATGATCAAATAAATATAGATTTACATATTTCCCTTTAAAACATAAAATATTTTAAAATATAAATGGTAATGTTTTCATTGTTAAATATTCAGAAAATATCTTCTTCCAAGAAAATTAATTTGGCATATAAATTTTCGTTTACATAACAGAATAATAATGTCTTGGAGAAAAGTAGATTTCAAAACTAAGATAAAACTAAAAGATAAATTTATTACAAAGAAAACATTTATGCTTAATTGTTTAATGAAATTTTCTAATTTGTAAAAAGAATTGATATAAGTTATTTTGTAGTGAATTGTGAGTGTTTTACTATTAAGGAGTTTAATAGTGAATGTGTATTATAAAATTCAAATGATATCCACTATAAACTAAAAAATATACATCTTTTATATTTTCGTAATAAAAATGATATATGAGAAAATAGTTAAATAAATAAAAAATACAAGGGTAAAAATTAAGTTCTAATCATTTTTCTTTGCAAAAATGTTTTTAGAATAAAAATTTATTTTAGATTATAAAAAGTAAAAAATAATGAAAGAGGATTTCAAATAGAATCTCATTTGGGTTCCTTCACATTTTTCCTTTTATTAATTTCTTGTGTATTTCTAATTGTTTTTAAAATTGAGTTTCTGGAGTCTGTTCCAATTGATTTTCTCTTTGAATAGCTTTTGTTATCAGTGGAAATTAATGATTAACTTCCACACATCACAATTAATATAATAACAAATATACTTGTTGGAAAAAAGACTGCATCACCTGACTTTTTGATTCTCCAGGTTTAACAAATGATGGCTTATCTTTAATTCAAAGATATGTAGACACGACAGGCGATGTTCAAACTGCAAGTTTAATTATTCTTCACACCTTACCTAGTCAAGTATGCCATGACCAAAGAGCTCAATCTTGGTTTTGTAACTATCGTAATCTTTTGGATACTTGGATGTTGTGGACTCATAGGTAAGTAATGCTCTTAAAATTTTTATATGTTCTCCTACTCTAAGTGGTTATTTAAAACTAAAATCTTCAAGGATTTTTCTCATTGTTTGCATAACTTTATAAGAATCAAGCAAATAATTATTCTTAAGAACATCCATATTTCTGAATAAAAAAGGTAAAGAAACTAATGATTTTTACTGAAATATTTGATAAGTTTAAAATCCTTAATTTATAACTGTAAAAGCTTTCTAATTTTGATCTTTAATCAACAGATTATTTATAATTTTAATAAGTAATGTCATTTCTCTTCTTTGGAATTTTTTTTACTAATTACTTCATTATTTGAAACTCATGGAAATGCTTTCTTATCGAAATTTAGATTTAATCATTATTCTTATTTATGTTATTATTTTACCTATTTGGCCTCAGTGTCCTGGTTTGTTAGGGCGTCGTTCTGGTTACTGGAAAGTAATGAGCCGGCTTAGCCGATCTGTCGTATTCACTAATGGCGACTGTTGCACATAAAATATGCCAGGTGCAATGTCTTCCATGTACCCATTCCAAATTAATATCTTTGGGTGATGATTGAAGCCAGACTATGGGTCTTCTTTGGCTTCAATCTCTAAATTGGAAGACACAGATGGTGCTACCATCTATGAGCCATAGTGAAACTTTCACCTTCGTATAGGGCTGTTCTATTGAAAAACGGAAGATACTCTTTCTGACTTTATTTGCCTAGTCCCTAACGGGTTGGCTTGGCTTTGCCAAGTGTCATAAATAACAACAACAACATTATTTTACCTTTCAGGTAAATGATAATTATTTTCATAATCTCAAAGTGCATAAATTTTGTTTATTTATATTTCAAAATTTGTATAAAATTGTAAAAGTTAAGAAAATTATAAGTTTAAGGAATTATTTTCTTAAAAATACTGCAAATTCAAAGAATACTTTTGTATATATTTAATAAAGAGAAAGTTGATTCTGCATAAATTATTATAATGTGAACATTATTTGAATTTATGTGTTTACTGAAAGTTTATTATAATGTATTTTTATTTGTGACTTGTGTAAAATCCAGATAAAAATAAGATTAATTCTTATTTCAAATATCTTAAATTATAATAGCAATTTCTTTCAAGTGCCCTAATGACAGTTAAGTGTTTTTTTTTCCTCCATTTTTATAATAAAATTCAAACTTTAATTTACTTTTTTGATTACTTGAAATTAAAAAAAAAAATATTGAAAGTGATTTGCATTATAATAAAATTTGTGCATTATTGTCATTTTTATTGAATTATGAGGCAAACAATAGAAATATGAATTATAGCATAGATTCTTAAAGTACCTATGTATTTTTGTAAGTTAAACAATATTTTTTTTTTCATAAAAATTTAACATAGCTTTAAGCATTTAAAAATTTTTTTTCATAATTTATAAATATAATTCTTGTAAATATAAATAACTTATTAGAGTTGTATTATTTTGTACTCAGATTTGTTATTTATTGATCTCTTAAAGCTAAAATTATCCAGTATTTGTAAATTTATCAATATTAAACTTAATATGTATTTAGAAAATTATATTTATGAGAAATTTTAATTTTAATAGAATTGTTAGATTCTACATATTAGAAATTTGATAAAGAGAACATTAAAGTAACTAATTGAAAAACAAAATATTTGGATCTAAAGGAATATATTATTAACTAAAGTATCTGTTATTACAAAAGTATTGGCAATGGATTTTAGTAATTAAAATATTTGGATTTATTTTGTGTTAAAAGCATGAAGCCATTCAGAGTTTACCATTATTAAACTCACTTATCATTTTCTATCCACTAATAATTTAAAATCTAAGGGAATTTTTATTCATATATAATAAAATAAAAATCAATCGGTGCATTCATTTATCCACTGTCAATTTATTTTTTGGTGGCACCAAGTGCTTATGAAACATTTTAATTCACTTATTCGTCTTATCTTACTTTATTTCTTGATCCTTTTTTCTTTCCATCCTGACCATTCCATTAAATTCAAAAGCTTAAGATAATGTTATTTTAGAGAAAGAAAAAAATGTTCCAAATTTACAGCAAAGAAATGCATTATAGATATTTTAGAGTAATTTCACTTACAATTCCTTAATACTATATACTGGCTCTACCAGAAGTTTAAATTCTGGTAGAGCCAGTGTATAATGGCACACATGATATCTTTTTGTAAAAAATATTAAACAAAAAATGTAAGAATTTTCTATTTTTATATTACTATATTATGGCTAATTATAAGCTTGAAAGAATATCCCATGGATGTGTGTGTGTTGAATAGTCATGATTTTGTTTCAATATTTCAGTTTTGTTTAATTCATATTAAATCTTACATGTAGTATTCGAGAAAGAATGGCCTATGAATCTATTAACCTGATTTTTATCAGAATTTAAACATTTCTGTTTACGAAGGATATGCAAAATTTGGTTCTTTTCAGTTATTCTCTTCTTACTTTTTAAAGGTTTATTTTCTTTTAATAAACACGGATGCCACAATCCTAAGATACCCAAATGACCTGTCCTCTTCTTTCTTTTCTCCCTCATTGTAGTTGCCTTGTAAAAGGTTGAGGGCTCCCCTTGAGCAGCTATCACCGCCCTGTTGCTATTAGCTTCTCCTGGGAACTAAATCACCTATGTGTTTGCTGTGCATAGAGGCCCGTCCCTAGAAAGGAGGATTTTGGTAATTGAGGCTCCTATAGACAAACACATTACTTTGGCCTCTGCTTTAGGTAAACGGGAGGTGTGTTGTGGTCCTCAACTCAACAATTGGCTTAAATGGAACAAACAATCATATATCCGCTGAGTGACTCGATGAGGATGGAGGCCAGTTCAGAGGTGTATTAAAGCATATAGGGCCTGGCTAGCACTGTTGCAGTTATCCTGCATCCCCTTGTTGGGCTCCATGGTGGGTGGTGCAATCGGACCTTGAATTAATCCAACTTTTTTATGGAATGTACTTCTAATCCTTTTCTCCCTATGGAGCAACAAATGATATCTGAACAGAAACATTTTGTCATTAAAAGAACATAGGGAAATTTTGTTAATGTTTCTTTTTTCTTAATTAATAACGGTCTTATCGTTACAGTTGGAAATATCAAAAATGTTCCCAAAATGAAATTTGGTGATCTCTTGATAGAAGTTTCATCAGTAAAACAGGACGAAACCATTCTAAAACTGAAATATCTTGGTAACATTGATGTGTGATAGTTTCTGTCTTTTCTAAGTTAAATTTTACATGGGGAGTGATTTCAGCTGACGATCTGTTCAATGTTTCAAACGAGGAAATTCTAAATAAACTTGTTGACTAAAAAGTTTATCATGTACAACGCATTACAGTTAGGAGAGAGGGCACAGTTATGAAAACCAAATATCTCATATTTACATTTGGAACTCTTACACTACCTCAATCTATTAATGCTGGTTATCTAAATTGTAGTGTTTTAACATATATCCCGACCCTTTGTTTTACTTTAAATATCAACGCTTTGGACATGAAAAAACTACTTGTAGGGGAGACCCTTAACATGTGCTAGATGTACTTCCAGTGGACATGACAGCAATACATGCCAATTATCAGAAACATGTGTCGAATGCAGTGGTGAACATCCCTCTTACTCCTGGTTCTGCCCAACATGGATATTAGAAAAGGCAATAACAACCTTAAAAATAGAACAAAACTTATCTTACCCTGAAGCAAGGCGTGCAGTGTCATCTCGTACCCCTCAACAAGGTTTTAGTAATTCACAAGCTGTCAAAAAAGTTATGACATCCTGTAGACCCAAACAGATTGCTTATGTCTTCCAATTTCAAAATTATCCTCAAATATTTTTAATACAACTACCTAACCCGTTCTAAAGCATATTTCTTCAAAGTCTTTTGCAAAATCAAAATCCCAAAAATTAAAGCATGCAAAAGAAGGGATCCATAAGTCACCTTTATAAATAAAAGAACTATAACTTCTTCTAAAAAAGGTGCAGTGAAGTTAAATCCTTCAGTTACTGAAACATTGCAAAGTGAAGATTCGTCTGAATCACAAATGGCTTGTTCTGAGGCCGGAACATCTAGTTTTAATGATATCCTTCTTATCTTAGAACTGTTAAGGTCTTCGCATTCATATAGAAGATATCAAAACCATTATTAATATGTATAATCCAGCGTGTGTTACCGTTCAGGAAACATTCTTGAAACCTCAGTGTTTTAAATTGCGTGGTTATAACTATTTGAAAAAAGATGTTACTCCTGATATCATATATGGAAGTGTATGCATCCTTGTGTCTTGTAACTTCCATAGTTATGTCCAGCCCCTTAACACATCACCACAAGCTGTTGCAGTACGTGTAAATACAGCATCTCTCATTACTATTTGTACCCTTTACTTGCCTCCCCCCACTGTTGTTCATGAAAGTGATTTGAACAGTCTATTGGATCAGTTACCTACACCCTTTCTACTGCTTGGCGATTTTATGGGCATAGCACCTTATGGAATAGTGACAATACAAACTTTCAATAGTTCATTTCTAATAACAGTATTCGCCTCTTAAATTCCACTGAAATAACTTATTTCCACTAACCCTCTAGAACTTTCCATTCATTAGATTTGGCTATTTGTTCTCCAGTACTGCTACCTTTATTAAATTTTAGAGTTGAAAATGATTCATCTAATAGTGATCATTTTCCTCTAATTGTAACTCAATCTATTATAAGTAGACCACAAATCTTCCATTCTTCTTATTCTTATTATCGTGCAGATTGACCACACTATCAATTAGCTGTGAGGACATTGATATCACTCTGCAAAAAGTTACTGATGCATTTCTAGATGCAGCCAAAAGCACAATTCCCAAGTTCCATGCAAACATCATAAACCATGGCGGATGTTTTCTGGCACAAGGTCCAAAGAGGACAAGCTGTACCTAAACCATGGCGGAACACTGAGTGTCAGGTATCATACAAGAAATAGAAAAAGTTGTGGTCTAATTTTCGTAGGAGTCTCACTATAGAAAACTTCATAGCTTTAAAAAAAATCTAAAGCTTTAGCTCGTGGAATACAAAGAAAGAGTAAAAAAGAATCTTGGATAAGTTATGTCTCCTCGATCCCATCATCAACTTCCAGCAAACAGTTGTGAAAGAAAGTTAAAGCAACTTGTGGTTTATATCAGGATTTCTCTATACCAATATTACAAAGAGGAGCTGTCACATGCTCTTCTCCATATGATATTGTGAATCTTTTAGGTGAGGCTTTTGCAAGGGTATCTAGTCCAGCCTTTTATGATCCTAAATTTCTCAGGATTAAAGAACAAGCTGAAAAAAAACCTATATCATGATAAAGTGATACACCCATATAATTGCAATTTCTCTATGCTAGAACTGCAGAGTGTACTGTCTCAAACTAAAAATACTAGTTCAGGACCAGAGGGTGTTTCATATAAGATGCTTTGTCATCTTAGCCATGATTCTTTAAAAAACATTCTTGTTCTATTTAACACAATATGGAATGAACATGTTGACCCAAGTCCCTGGAGCAAAGCAATAGTTATTTCAATACTGAAACTGGGGAAAGATCCGACCGATCCTCAAAACTACAGTCCAAATCCTCTTACAAGTTGCCTCGTTAAAACTTTTGAGCATATGGTGAACGCCAATCTTGTTTATGTACTTGAAAACAATCAGTACATATCACAGTGGATTACGGAAAGGTAGATCCACTCTTGATAATATTGCATACCTAGAAATACAAATTAGGAATGACTTTTTGCATAGACATCATTTGGTGTTTATCTTCTTTGATATAGAAAAGGCCGATGATAGGACATGGCGTTATGGAATTCTCCTCACTTTATTTAACTTCAGAGGAAATTAACCAATTTTAATTCAGAATTTTTTAAATTTTCGTATTTTTAATGTCCATATAGGATTTGTTTTATCCAATCTGAAGGGGTTCCTCAGGGAAGTGTCTTAAGTGTTACTATTTTTAATATTTGCATCAGCAATATTCTTCATGTGTTGCAATCATCAATTCATGGAACATTATATGTTGATGATCTGCAAATTTCTTGCTAATATGTTCCAATATGTGACTTATGGAACGGCAATTAAAAACTGCAGTAAAAAATTTTGTTGCTTGTTATAATGATAATGGGCACACTTTATCACCTTTCAAAAGTAAATGTATCCATCCATTTTTGCAGAAAAATGGGCCTTATCCTGATCCAGAAAATAAGATATCAGACACAATTACAATTATTCCTGTGGTTAATCAAGTATCATTTCTTGGGCTAGTGTTTGATAAAAAGCTGACTTTCCTACCACATATCTTAGATTTGGATAAGAGGTGTGAAAGATCACTAAATTTTCTCAAAGTACTTTCTCATACCTCTTGAGGTGCAGATCGTACAACTTTACTCCGTGTATATCAATCGGTTTATTTATCCAGAATTGAATACGGCTGTGCAATTTATCGATCAACTAGGTCATGTGTATGACGCAAATTACACCCTGTACGTCAGCTTTGCAAATCTGTTCTGGAACATTCCGTATTTCTCCTATTCAGAGCCTTTATGTGATTTGTAACCAATTGCCTCTTGACCTGAGACGTAAGCAATTATCTCTAAATTATTATTTTAAAATGTTATCAGCATCACAACACCCTTTGAGATCTATGATTGTCTGCTCCTCACTAAGGAGGATTTATAATGCATGACCACATAATATAATACCATTCTATGAACGCACAAACTCATTCCTATCTTCATCTGAGTTCCCCGATTTACAAATCCAAATTACACATTATCTAAAAACCTTGGAATACCCTTTGGAGGTTTTCCAAGTTGGATATACCCACTTGGAATACTACCTTGAAATACCCATCTTTGGATAGTTAATATAATCAATCCTTTTGCTGAACACAGTAAATCAGCAACAGCTTCTTTTATTTTGCAACAAATGTTTTCATATATTCATTATGAATTTTCCTTGTACATTCCTGTTTACACTGATGACTCAAAATCAAGTGGTCATGTTGTTTGTGGTGTTGTTGGAAATACATTTTACAATTATAAATGTTCTGTTTACTCAGCTGAAGCTGCTGCAATTTTACTCTTGCTCTAGATCTAATACAATCTAACTTGCATAAGTGTGGTCATGCAGTTAGACCATTTTAAGGACAACTGTCATCCAGTTATTGTGTTGTATTGTTACAGTTTTTTAAATATATTGAAGAGTAAAGGATTTGATATTGTGTTTTGTTGGATTCCTAGCTATATTCTCATTGCTGGGAATGAGCTTCCAGATACCACTGCTAAAAATGCCACTGACCTTTTACATAAAGCATTAACTTTTTTTGACATTAACAAATTGTCAAAGATCTTACTTCCTCCCACTGGCAGAAGACTTGGAATTTGCAGTTGTTCGTACGTAAAGAGTTAATGTAAAACTTACAAACCTTCACATTGGACATACTTGATTTACACACAAGCATTTATTATTGTCTCAGAGAGCTCCAATTTATGACATGTGTAATGTACCATATATATTACATCACATTTTAATTGTTTGTCCTAACTGCAATGACTTAAGCTTAGTATTTTTTAACAGCACAAATCTAATTCTATCAGATTTAATTGCTCTTAAACCACATAAAAATTTGTTTGCATTTTCACATGCAATTGATTTTTTGAATTATAATCTTCCATCTTATACATTTGACTAGCCTTCTATTACAGAGTTTTTAGTATTAAACATTGTTCTGTGCAGAAATGTCAAGTATTGGACCTTGTATCAGTAAACCACACGTAAAAGAAAATTTAGTATTTATTGTTTGGTATATTTGAAATATTTTCAATGCTTAGTTGTATTTTCTAATTTTTCATTAACAATTAAGGATTATTTCATAATTAATAATTTAATGTCATCCTTCACATTTACTAGATTAATTTAGGATCTATCCATGGTTGATTCAGAAAGATATTGTATTTGAAAAATCTTTGTTCTTAATTTTTAGTATTTTTAACATTTTAAACACAATTTACTACATTCATCAAAATTTTGGGAAGTCATAGTATAGTCATTTTCTGCAATTAAACACTGCTGTGATGCAAGTTTGCATTACTTAAAAATTCTTAAAATAGGTTTTTTGATGATAAGTTTTGAAAAAAAAA